>CM042555.1:3437500-3800000 GCA_023630585.1 Cranoglanis bouderius
GGTGTCCAAACAGGCTAGCATGTTTTTACTTGCGTAACGCTTTAAACTCGAGCTTTTGTAGTGCATTCCACTGCTCATAGCCACAGCGACAAAAACAGTGTGTAACAGAACTAGGGCGCACACTGTTGCCCGGTGTCTATACACACACACACACACACACACACACACACACACACACACACACACACACACACCGCTGAAACAGTGTAATTAAACACTGAGGCACCCAGCTACTCGCACAACGAGTGCTTTGAGATCAGAGCGACAGGGGAGAAGAGTGTGGAGAGAGGAGAGCCGACAGATGAGAGAGGGCGAGGACTTCAGTTCTCCACGCACAGATTAGACGTAGTTTAAGCGGAGTCCTGACTTATTAGTCCATTTTCTTCGTCTGAATCAGCACAGAATCGTTATTTTTTTTGTTTCATTTTCTGTTTAATTTTATTTGTCTTCAAACTAAAAATTACTGAGGGCTGTGTGGAAAAGAGGCGAGGATCTGTGATCTTCAACGAAAGGAAGTATTTCTTTCATTCCGGCTGTGACATGAAGACCTTTTTGCGCCACGAAGACATTTCATAGACGTTTTCTTTCACGTGGCATGCACACAGATCTTGCACACGATACAGAAGCATGAAGCCTTCGTGCCTGTGACATTTCCTCCAACATATCCTACCTCTGCAAAATAAATAAATAAATAAATATCAATGCATCACTACTGTAGTGAAAGTGACATGTGAAGGCCAGTGTATGGTAACCCATACTTGGAATTTGTCCTCTGCATTTAACCCATCCAAGTTAATGCACACACATTGGGAGTTGTGAGTAGTGAACACACACACACACACACACACACACACTACAAACCGTGAACACACCCAGAGCAGTGGGCAGCCATTTTTGCTGCGGCGCCCGGGGAGCAGTTGAGGGTTAAGGGCCTTGCTCAAGTGCCCAACAGTGGCAGCTTGGCAGGGCTGGGATTTGAACTCACGACCTTCCGATCAGTAGCCCAACATCTTAACCACTGAGCGCTATCACCGCCCCCACCATAGTCTCATCATCATTTCAGAAAAACTCACTTTTTTATTTTAGGCAGGTGAAGACTTTTCAGAAAAACTCACTTTTTTATTTTAGGCAGGTGAAGACTGAAGGCAGTTCTGTCAATACTTTGCACAAGTTTGTTTGTTGTGACAGAGTTAGAAAGTTACATAAGTTTTGGGTTGGCTGTAAAAGTTACGTAACTCTTCTGGTTGCGTTTCTTGGCTATAGATATCCATCTCAGGATTCAGCATGAACCGTTTTTTTTTTTTTTTTTCTATTTGAGATCTGAAAACTAGATGCATTTATAACTAAGAGGGAGATGCACATCGAATCACAATTTATTTATTAAAAAAAGAAATGTTTATTAAAATACAAAGATTGAGGTATTCGATAGCGACGAAGATTCCTCAGGTCACTTACTATTTCTAACGTAGATTTTTCGAATTAGAGAGGATTTAAGTTGAACCCGTTTCTTGAAGTTTAACCAAAATATTGTTACATGGGGTTGAAAAACTTTTGTCTGACAGTGTGTATTCCTAAGAGATTCACGAATATGGAAGGGAAAGTAGGGAAAAGAAAATCAGTGCATCTTTTAATAACGAATTCAGGTTTTTATCCTATGTGCCTTGCAGAAAAGTTACTTTTTGTCTCAGACTTTTTCCCTCCTTATCAAACATGGATATCAAATATAACTGAACTGTTTTTTGTTTTTTTTTTATATTTTATTTTTTATTTTTATTTTATTTTTTAAAATTACTAGACATTAAAGACATTAAATTCACACTCATCCCTAGCATTAGCGAATCTTCACTTATATAAACCAGATATGAAAAAGAAAGCTCTGAAATAATTAACAAAGGAAACCTTAACCATAATTAAATGGACTGTAGTCAGTGAATACTGACCATTCGAAACACACACACACACACACACACACACACACAGACTAAGGCGGGTGAGTCAGCTAATCACTGATGACGGACTGTAATGACAAAATGAGTCTATGGGTACATCAAATACATTTACCCATGTTTAGCACACACACACACACACACACACACACACAGAGTAATCTGATCTCAGTGTTCTGACGGGTTACAGGGTTCATCTACTCTTAAAATTTCGAATAGCTGACATGTAAAGCACAACAGGGTTCATGTGTATTACATATACTCACCTGCTCATCAACTCAATGCATCTGCTTAAACATTGTTTACATTGTGTGTGTGTGTGTGTGTCTGTGTCTGTGTCTGTGTGTGACTACAGAGCACAATGAGTGTAAGAGAAAATCTACAAAATGACTAAAAACGAAACGATCTGAGCGAGCAAGTCTGCTGTCTAAGACTGATTGAAACATCAAAGCTGCAATAACATTTAATGACTTTTAAATCTATTTCTGTTTAGGTTGTGAGGTCACTGTTTAGTCTCGAGGAACCTGGAACTCTAAAACACACCACTAACTGCAGGATGACCGTCTGACTTACGTGGTGAGTGCATGAATTTTAGCTTGTCGTCATCTGTTCGTTTGGCCGTCTGTGTAAAACCCGTCAGATGTGGCTGCGGACAAACATGCTTTGGGTTTTGACCAAAATTGACTTGGACAACTCGAGTTTAAGAAAACATAAATGTTTTTGTTTTCCCCCTAAACAACATGGAAATGATTTATTTGGGCTACTTCCTAACCATCATGTTGTGTAATAAACACGGCGGTAAAAACGGTCAGTTTTCATAAAGACGTCTAAACCCTCACTAGCTAGTGAACGTCACTCTGTGATTTAAGTTGATGGATAGCTACATTCCACAGCGAAACCTTAACAGATCCTCATCAGTTCATTCTGTAATCAGATATTGACTCTAAGGCTGCGTCCACATTCATCCGGATAGATCTGAAAACTGCGTTTTCGTTTTAAAACGCTATCCGTCTACGTCGGCGTTTTCGAATGCTTTCCAGAAATTGCTCGTCCACACTGAAACATCTGAGAATGCTCACATCCCTATACTGCGCATGCGTAAAAACGTAAGAAGCTTTGGCCCGCTCCGTCTCGACTTGAATTCTTGAAATCTAGGAACCGATGCGTCAGTGTCGAGGAAAAGCACAGAGGGTTTTTAAAAGGACGGAAGAAGAGGTGGAGTTGTTGCTGTACGTAACCCAAGACTATAAAGTTGCAAAGGCAGGTGAAAATGTAGCAACAACATCGTCCACCATCTTGTTTGTTTTGAGTTGAATGGGTCACATGACTGCACCACGTGACTAAAAACACCTCATTGTTTTTGAATATCTCCGTTTTCAAATTTATCCATTTGGGAGAGCGTTTGCGAAGAGCTCCATTTTCGCTGGACAAAACCGCCATCTCGGTGTGGACAGAAGGCCAAAACGTAGAGAAAAAGATCCTTTTTCTAATTTATCCGGATTATTGTAGACGTAGCCTCGAAACCATGAACAAAACAGAAGAGCGCTTACTAGGCTTAAAACAATCAAATGACGATAGTTCAGGAATCATAGATGGATTCCAGCTATTTCAATAAATAGTGTTGTATCTCATAATATGCTTTTTACTTTAGCCTGTTTTGTAATCTTTTTATACAATTATTGATAGCTTGCTGTTAGCTTGACTACCTTGACTTCGTAGCCGAGAAACAAAACATCTTTGTCTGATGCATCTCAGCTTCCCTTGTCCGTGCTTTTTTCAAACCGATAAAACCGTGAACGTCTTCACTCGAAAAACACGAACAGGGGATTAGATTAAGAAAATAAAACATTATACTCAACTATGTTTCCTGGCGTGCCAGGAAAAAGCCTTTGCAAGACTACAGTTTGTCAACAAGCATACAGGCAAAGACCAGGTCTCAATGCTCTGGACAGATGAATCAAAGACAGAGTTGTTTGGCCACAGTAACAGCAGACATATTTGGTGCAGACCAAAGACAGCATTTCAGGAGAAGCACCTCATACCAACTGTGAAGCATGGTGGTGGAAATGTTATAGTTTGGGGTTGTTTCAATGCCTAAGGGACTGGATAGCTTACATTTATTGATTCAACTTTGAATTCTGCATCATATCAAAGAGTGCTTGAAGATAATGTGAGGCCATGTGTCCGAAAGTTATAACGAAAGTGGACCTTTTCAACAGGATAATGATCCTAAGCACACTAGCAAATCCACCAAGGAACAGCTCAAAAAGAAAAAATGGAGGGTTATGGAATGGCCTAGTCAAAGCCCGGATTTGAATCCCATTGAAATGTTGTGGGGGGGATGTGAACATCTTGCAACTGAAAGAATTTTGCATGGAAGAGTAGTCAAAAATGCCAGCAAGCCTGGAGGACAATTATGCAAAACACCTACAAGACGTTATTTCTCCTAAAGGGGGGCATTACTAGTTTCTGAGGCCAAAGGTGTACTTACTTTTTCCACAGAAGAATATCCCATCTAGTGTTATTTCTGTTGCATAAATGATAAGCTTATAATAAGCTAATTTTCCTTGTGGGTTTATTAAAGTATATCAACTTTATTAATAGGCAGTGTTTCAAAGAGGATCAAATATTTGCTTGTCCAAATATGTCAAAAACAGTAAATAATTTCCAAGAGGTGTATTTATTTTTTCTTTTGACTGTATAGTCAGTCAAAGGGTTTTGTTCCCCCCGTACACACACACACACACACACACACACACACACTCTCTCTCTCTCTCTCTCACTGCTGGGAGTTCCCTGTAAATGACCCCACCATGGTGTTGTGAGATTACTATTGTCTTTATTTCCTAAGGATATCACTGATGTCTTTTTATGAGGGTGGAAGATATTTCCTGTGAAAAATTTCTCTCTCTCTCTCTCTCTCTCTCTCTCTCTCTCTCTCTCTCTCTCTCTCTCTCTCTCTCTCTCTCTCTCTCTCTGTGTGTGTTTGTAACAAAATCCCCTTTTTCTGTTTCATTAAAGCCCAATAGTCCCTAAGGAGAGAAGGGAAATGGTGCTGAGTATACGAGTAGACGCTAAAAAATATCATCGCCAAAATCGTACATCATTGTAATGGCTTTAGATGTGATCTTAAAAAGCCTGAAAGTGTGGATTCGGCTCGCCAGTTTATTGAGACGAGTGCTTTTCATCACGTTCCTTTTCTGTTTTCGTATATTTAATTGACTGCAGTTGTAAGTGAAGAGAACGTTGTTCATTTCGGTGTGTTTTAAAGATAATGTTTCTTCATATAATGTCTTTCTATTTATTTATTTATTTATTTTTTATTACATCTTATCTCCAGATGGTATTTTGCACGGAACAGTGCAAATTCATGATTTAAGACTTTATTTCCTTTTCCTTCCCAGAGTAATGGGCTGTTGGTGAAGGGTTGGTTTAAGACTACGTGAGAAAAGATACGGTGAGAGGTGAAGAGAGAAAGGTGGCGAATGAAGGAGAGGTGAAGAGCGAGTGTCGGATCTAAACGCACAGAGCAGATGGTCCTGCGTTTCGATAAGCCAAACACTCTACTTTATTACACCGCAGATATTACTCAAGTGGACATCCGAGTCCAACGCGCTAACTCCGTATCTTCCCAACACACACTGCTTGATCACTCATCTCATGCTGTTTTACCTGTCAGTCAATTTGAAGTTCACTACTGGATTGTAAACTTTTCTTTTTCTTATACCTGGAAAATTCACATAATGTAGGTTGGAAACAAAATCCTGAGTCGCTGCTACTGAGATAACACTCACATTATAATCCCACTGTCACTGAGATAACACTCTCGCTTTATAATCCCACTGTCACTGAGGTGACACTCTCGCTTTATAATCCCACTGTCACTGAGGTGACACTCTCGCTTTATAATCCCACTGTCACTGAGGTGACACTCTCGCTTTATAATCCCACTGTCACTGAGGTGACACTCTCGCTTTATAATCCCACTGTCACTGAGTTGACACTCTCGCTTTGTAATCCCACTGTCACTGAGTTGACACTCTCGCTTTGTAATCCCACTGTCACTGAGTTGACACTCTCGCTTTGTAATCCCACTGTCACTGAGATGACACTCTCGCTTTATAATCCCACTGTCACTGAGGTGACGCTCTCGCTTTATAATCCCACTGTCACTGAGGTGACGCTCTCGCTTTATAATCCCACTGTCACTGAGGTGACGCTCTCGCTTTATAATCCCACTGTCACTGAGGTGACGCTCTCGCTTTATAATCCCACTGTCACTGAGGTGACGCTCTCGCTTTATAATCCCACTGTCACTGAGGTGACGCTCTCGCTTTATAATCCCACTGTCACTGAGGTGACGCTCTCGCTTTATAATCCCACTGTCACTGAGGTGACGCTCTCGCTTTATAATCCCACTGTCACTGAGGTGACGCTCTCGCTTTATAATCCCACTGTCACTGAGGTGACGCTCTCGCTTTATAATCCCACTGTCACTGAGATGACGCTCTCGCTTTATAATCCCACTGTCACTGAGGTGACGCTCTCGCTTTATAATCCCACTGTCACTGAGGTGACGCTCTCGCTTTATAATCCCACTGTCACTGAGGTGACGCTCTCGCTTTATAATCCCACTGTCACTGAGGTGACGCTCTCGCTTTATAATCCCACTGTCACTGAGGTGACGCTCTCGCTTTATAATCCCCACTGTCACTGAGGTGACGCTCTCGCTTTATAATCCCACTGTCACTGAGGTGACGCTCTCGCTTTATAATCCCACTGTCACTGAGGTGACGCTCTCGCTTTATAATCCCACTGTCACTGAGGTGACGCTCTCGCTTTATAATCCCACTGTCACTGAGGTGACGCTCTCGCTTTATAATCCCACTGTCACTGAGGTGACACTCTCGCTTTATAATCCCACTGTCACTGAATTGACACTCTGGCTTTATAATCCCACTGTCACTGAATTGACACTCTGGCTTTATAATCCCACTGTCACTGAGATAACACTCTGGCTTTATAATCCCACTGTCACTGAGATAACACTCTGGCTTTATAATCCCACTGTCACTGAGTTGACACTCTGGCTTTATAATCCCACTGTCACTGAGGTGACGCTCTCGCTTTATAATTTCTCATACACAATACTAAATAAAAGCTTTGCTATGGCTAGTGTGTGTGTGTGCATGTGTGTGCGATCATTAGCGGTTAGGGGCTCATGTTTAGTATGCGTAAATATTTTTCCACTGTGCTGCTTGGCGGCCATGTTGGCTCTCCGCTTGCCCTGCGTGGTTACACAGCTCCACTCACAGATATGGCCCATGACCGCTGTGTTGTGATGGAGAGAGTGTGTGGGAGGGATGTGGTTTAGCCTCAGTGCTGAGAGACGGTGCTTACTCCGCCTTCACACCCTCATTTTACAGTTTTTCCTTCCATTTTTCTCATTCTTACTGTTTCACAGCAGTCACACAGATGGAGCTGCTTTTACACCTTCAGATCTGTGTGTTCTGTACTCTAACTCAGATTTCTTTCTTTCTCAGATTTATTTTTGAGAGAATCTGAACATTATTGACTGTTCAGAAGAGTGTGTGTGAGAGAGAGAGAGAGAGAGTGTGTGACACTGTGTGAGAGTGAGTGGGTGAGAGGAGAGCATGCCAGGACGTTTCCGATCAGCCACGTGCCACAAACACTCACACTTCCTTTTGTTTCTGATAAACGTGATGCAGTTCATTAAACCGAACTTTTTCTTTTCCATCCATCCATCCTGTCCCTTCTTTCTTTCTTTCTTTCTTTCTTTCTTTCTTTCTTTCTTTCTTTCTTTCTTTCTTTCTTTTTCTCCATTCTATCTGTCCATCCATACATCCTGTCCCTTCTTTCTTTCTTTCTTTCTTTCTTTCTTTCTTTCTTTTTCTCCATTCTATCTGTCCATCCATCCATCCTGTCCCTTCTTTCTTTCTTTCTTTCTTTCTTTTCTCTATTCTATCTGTCCATCCATCCATCCTGTCCCTTCTTTCTTTCTTTCTTTCTTTCTTTTTCTCTATTCTATCTGTCCATCCATCCATCCTGTCCCTTCTTTCTTTCTTTTTCTTTCTTTCTTTTTCTCCATTCTATCTGTCCATCCATCCATACTGTCCCTTCTTTCTTTCTTTCTTTCTTTCTTTTTCTCCATTCTATCTGTCCATCCATCCATACTGTCCCTTCTTTTCTTTCTTTCTTTCCGTCAAAACCATCCATCCATTCATGCTTTTCCTTACTTACTTACTTACTTACTTACTTTCATCTCTTTCTTTCTTTCTTTTTCTCTATTCTATCTCTTTTTCATCCATCTATCCAGCCATCCTCTTCCTTCCTTCCTTCCTTCCTTCCTTCCTTCCTGTCTGTCTGTCTGTCTGTCTAAAGAACAGACAGCAGTTAGCAAATGAATGTTATAGTATCACAGGTATGCATGGTTTATTTGTTTGCAGTATGACCCTATTTATTTATTTGCTTGTTTTTGTTTTTTTTAAATAATTTTTTTGTAATATTCATTCATTTATTTATTTATAATTTTTGTATGTATGTGCAGTCCCCCCCCCCCCCCCCCCGAGGTTTTCGTTGGTTAATATCATAAAACATATAATACAGGGAAAACATCTGGTATTTTCGCATCATCATTGCACGTCCATGTTTCCTTTGGCAGATCTCCATTCACCACTTAAAAGCACTGTTTGTGAAGGCTTTATTGTATAATAGTATGTGGGGTGGTTTTGTTTGTTTCAGAAATCACCAGAGGGGTTTGGCTCTTTTTTGTTTGTTTGTTTTTTTCCCCTTCTTTTTTGACTTTTAAAGCGTGAGCGACATTTACTGAAGTTTGTTGTTGTATCACTGACCCACAGAAACAGTAAGTTCTCACGGGCTGTGATCCTGTTGTTTTTGTTCAACCAGCATGGATGACTTTACAAACATGACTCGTACTTCAGTTAGGACACACATACGCACACACACACACATACACACACACACACACACACACACACACACACACAGTGTCTGCAGTTTTCACTTTAAATATCGGATACTTTTGGCTTTTCAAACAATAAATGCATCGATACTGACATGGATATCAAATATCCGTCCAATATCGTGCTCATTTCCTCATACTTGTAAAAGTTCTCCATCACCAACATTCAATACAATATCCCCTGATGTTTATTCCGATTATATTATGTATAAACACGGTAAGATGTTTTATTTGTATTGTAGGAAGATGCTGTAGTTCCTCCTCTTTATGGTTGGGTGAAGTGTGAACACTGTTTTCGAGCCTGGGAGCATGATCGGTTGTGATGGGTTTAATTTGTCACGTTACTTCCTGTTTCTACTTTTATGATGCCAGGGAAAGGGTTGTTATGGTTACCGATGTATAGTAATACCAGACTTTCATAATACGGAGCTGTGTAATTAGCTCACGATTGTGGTGCGCTTGCTTGCGCTGATGTGACGTGCATTTTTCACGATACTGTGTTTGCCTGAACGGCTACGAAATCATCTTTTATACGAGATCGGCCCCACGTTTGTAGGTGTTCCTGCACTACGACATGCCATGCCGACTATTTCGCAAACCTGCGTTCACAAAAGTGATGTGTGGAATTGCGCAATCGAGCCACGGTTCCAAGGAATTTTATAACCAAGTATGAAAACACCGAGTAGGTTCTCATACCGATATCAGTTTCGGTATTGGTATCGTACCCGTACTCAGTCCGAAAAATTGTATCGATTCGTCTCTAATAGTGATAATTAAAATGTAGTGAACATGTAAAATGGTGTAGGATTGGAAATAAGGTTATTGTACCTACAGTCAATTGTGAATGTGCTTGTTGAGCGTTTTGGTTAGATTTTGTTTTTTGACAATAATTAAATTAATACAAGATTACTGGAGCAGCTGTTTAGGAAAACTAATTATAATACAGGTTTAAGGAATTGTATAGTGTTACATTGTCAATATTTTCATAAGGTAGTCACGCTGTTGTGCTGTAAGAGCCGTGTAAATGGTTGCCCACAGTGCAGCTGTGTGTTGTTCATGATTCAGTGGTTCAGAGGAGGTAGTAAATGTGAGCCAGGATGGGTTTTTACCCTTTTATCTTCTTTCCCTGATTGCTTGATTGCTTTGCATTCAGATAGAAAGGACCATTCATACAAAGCCGTGCAGTACTGCTATTCAGCTCTACACTGCTCTCTCTCTCTCTCTCTCTCTCTCTCTCTCTCTCTCTCTCTCTCTCACTCTCTCACTCTCTCACTCTCTCTCTCACTCTCACACACACACACACACACACACATACACACACTCTGTGGTTAAAATCTACAAGAAAATCTCAATCTCGCTCTTTCTCTAAAATTTGCCTTTCTCTCTCTCTCTCTCTCTCTCTCCTTTCATTCATGTTCTTGCAGATTATAATGGTTAGAATTTGCAAGGAATTATCTCTCTCTCTTTCTCCCTCTCTGTCTCCCCATCTCTGTTTCTCTCCCTGTCTCTCCTGCTTCATAGATGTTCTCCCAGATTTTAATACAGTTAATCTCTGAAAGAAAATTTCTCTCTCTCTCTCTCTCTCTCTCTCTCTCTCTCTCTCTCTCTCTCTCTCTCTCTCTCTCTCTCTCTCTCTCTCTCTCTCTATCTATCTCTCTCTCTCTCGCTTGTCCGCTCGCTCTCTTGCTTTATAGAAGTTCTTGCAGATTTTAATGGAGCCTGTCTGTCTGGTTCCTTATGTTCAGGCCTTTGTCTCTCCCCATCCCTGCTTTTATTTTCTCAGACTGCTGACATCACAGCGCTACCCGTCTCAGCGCCGTCTTTTAAGAGAAATGTAAAACTCACAGACGGCTCATTACTGAAAATGGCGCGCACGACGAAAACGAAGACACTTGAAGAAGCGTACATTAACGGTAGAACGATTTTTTACTAAATAATGCAGTGTAAATGATCTTTTCAGAATTAGGAACAAACCCAGTGATATAAAGTACAGTGCGATGCTGTCATAAGTTTCCTGCGCAGAGGGCAGAGTGGCAAGACTGAAGCCGCTGTTGAGTAAAAGGCATATGACGGCATAAAGGGCTCTCTCTTCGGGCAGAGCAGCAAGCACTATAACTGCCAAAAAAACCCATCCGGCTAATACCATCCCTACGGTGAAACATGGTTGTGGCAGCATCATGCGATGGGGGTGCTTCTCAGCAGCAGGGACAGGGAGACCGGTAACAATTGAGAGACGGATGAATGCAGTCAAATACAGGAACATCCTTTAATATAACCTTCTCCAGAACGCATGCAATCTCAGACTCGCGACAGTTCACCTTTCAACACGACCCTAAGCATACAGACAAAACAACACTGGAGTGGCTTCAGGGCAAGTCTCCGAATGACCTTGAGTGGCCCAGCCTTAAACCCCATAGAACATCTGTGGAGAGACCTGAAGACGGCAGTTCAGACGCTCGCCATCCAGTCTGATGGAACTTGAGGGGATCTACCATGAAGAGCGGGATAAACGACACAAATCCAAAGGCACAAAGCTTGTAGAGATGTATCCAAGACGACGTGTAGCTGTAATTGCTGCCAGAGGGGCTTCTACAAAGTATTTAATAAAGGGTCTGAATACTTTTGCGAATAAAAGATTTCAGTTTTTGATTTTTATTTAGTTTTTTGAAAACTTCTTTAAACAGGTTTTCCACTTTATCATTATGGGCGATTAAGTATCGACTGATGGATAAAAATGTCTGTTATATCCATTCAAAGTCAAATCCACAACACAAAGTGTGCAACAAGTAAAGGGGTCTGAATACTTTCTGAATCCACTGTATGTGTATAATCCTTGAAGGTTAAGGATTTCGCTGGAGGTCTCAGTAGTGACCCTGTGGTACCTCTTGCTTTTCAGCACACATCTTCCTTACTGATTACTACTTTAAACTCGTAACCACTCAGCTGCCACTGCCGCTTATAAAATTGTGATTTTGATAACACGGTTTAATATCAGCTATTGCTCATCACGAGCAGCCATGTTTAGCTCATGTTTGCTCTCTTTAGTACTGTTTAAACTCTCCCGATGATCTGCATCTGCCTCTCGAACATTAATATCTAGTAACCCGAGAAAGACCTTTGAACCTTTCCCTATCTTTTTTTTCCTCCTCCTCCTTTCTGTCTCTCATTTTATCTTGTTGACCGTGCTCATCCAGTCGTGGAAACGTGGCCTTATGATGACGTTAATCACCTCGTTGAAACGATGAACAGATTTTTGTTGTCTCTGAACACAGAACACGTGCTGTAGTGCTTTCATTTAGGCAAAGTCAATAACTGTTGCATCAATGCGATGTCTATTTATTTATTTATTTATTTTTAATTTTGATCAAACGACGTCTTCACGATCTAGAGCTCTTAACCAGTGAAAACATCTTGAGATTAGGGACACTTCTTATAAAAGCTTTCAATTCTTAATTCCATTTCTAGACTTGTTCCTTCGGCAGATAATTTGCGCTTCCAGGCGTTTATTTCTTAAAAGCAAAACTGTCTTGTGATCGATTAAGACTTGAAATTAGTAAAAAGGTAGAAAAGGGTTTTACTTCACATGTATCTTTCTTTAAATAAGTCAAATTAACTGCCATCAGTTTCAGTCACTGTTCTCAACGTTGGTATATTTGTGTGAACTGTTTCCTTTAACGTCCACGCCGTACCCAGGATAGTCACTATATTCTCAAAAAATGGTACTGTGATGTAATGTATAACAATATCGAGATCACATGGTCATATTCCACAGCCCTAGTCGCTCTCTGTTCTTGCTACCGCTGTCTCTTAATTGTTTTTGTCCAATTGGTGGAAAATGAAGGCGGACTTATACTTGACATGACTTTGTGTGCACGTGCAGAAGCAGCGTCAATGTAAGCGGCATTGTTCACACACTCACCTGCGTACTTTATGTACATCAGGAGGATTAAATGCATCATCCTCTAGAATGCACTGACCACCGTCGTCGTGATTGTTCTCATGAGCCGCGTCATGAACTTCATTAGTTCAAAAGTATTTACTAACATAGAAAATGCCAAAGACTGGTACGTGAAACAGAATCAAACCTTCGGTAAGTTGGAAGAGTACGTGAGAGACGTTTTTAAAACTCAAATACTAACTGTAATAGTAAAACCTGTTAGTGTTAGTACTGGATAATGGTTTAGAACTGTATATAAGTATGAGACCGCTATAGTTTGTTTACTCAGCTGTGTACACGACGTCGCATGGTGCTTATACTGCCCCCATTATTTACATTGGTGTTGCACCACGTGGATACGCGGCGTTAATTTTCAGAGGACGTGCACAAGCGACGCTTCAAATGATCGCAGGACACGCGAGGCAGCCATCTTGCGTACACCTGCGTGTGATTTTAAAAGCAAATATAATCTAGCCTTTAGTCACCCGTATGACGGCTTTCTGATTAGATCGGATCGTGGCAGGCTTAGGGAATAACAGTTTTATCTTAGAAATATTCTAGAAGATTCTCCTTGTGAGAGAGAAATGGCAGCTAGACATCTTTGTGGACTTTGGAAAGGACAGAATTGAGACACTTTGGTCCCTGTTCCTTTTCCCAGCAGGTGCAGCTTCCCTTCGCTGTGCCTCAATGAGGGCCTTTCTGTCTTGGTGCCTTTGTGGCTATCCACACACACACACACACACACACACACACACACACACACAGACACAGACACAGACACACACACACACACACACACACACACACACAGACACAGACACACACACAGACACACACACACACACACACACACACACACACACACACAGACACAGACACAGACACACACACACACACACACACAAAAAAAAATCCAGGGAAAACAGGAAATGGTCAAATGCAACAATAATGTTCTTGGAGACTGAGTGAATTTTTTTTATTTATTTATTTGTTTTTATTTATTTTTTAAAAATGACTTCGTTTGCATTTAATTTAAATATTCTTAAGTCTTGCCTGTAATTTTGCCATGTTGACTGTATTTTTAAGAAATACTATTCAAAATCTGAGCATAATATTTATTAGAATAAAGCTTGAAATGTGAAATGAAAGTTCCTTAAACTGATTGAGTGGAAATTTTTAATTATTATATGTAATGTGAATTTTATACAAACATTTTTTTTTTATTACACATGAAACCAGGAGTGCTTCTTTGTAATTAATAATTTTTTTTTTTTTAGGCTTCCTGATCAAATCTTTTTTACTTTACGTTGTAGACCTATAACTGTTAATGTGCTGTGAATGTCGTGACCCGTCAAAACAACACAGAGGCTAATTGTTAAATTACTTGTGAGGGCAGTTTGGAGTGAAGAATTTCCCTTCAGTATAATTGCTTTATGGCTTAAATACTTTTTATTATTCGAGTTTTTGTGAGCCTTTAACTTTGTGTGTGTGTGTGTGTGTGTGTGTGTGTGTGTGTGTGTGTGTGTGTGTGTGTGTGTGTGTGTGTGTGTGTGTGAGAGAGAGAGAGAGAGAGAGAGAGAGAGAATGAGAGTCACCGGTCGCAGATGGATTGGAAAGTTTTATGGCTTTCAGACAAAAGCGAGTGCTCACAGAATAAGAAAAGAGGGACCTCCTTCTTCTGTCTGTCAGTACAGTAATTCATTGTTCTTTTTTATCTTTCAGGATTTTCTTTTCTTTTCATGAGTTTTGGAGGTATCCGTGACGACCGTCCTGACGTTCCTCGTCCTTTACCGTTCCCTGCGACATCCGAGAGGAAGAGAAGAGCAATGATCTAGTAAAGAGGACTGAAGAGCGTGTGGTGTCGGACAGAATGACTCATTTAGGAGAAGAGAAAACTCGTGTGTTTTGCAGTGGAACCTCATAAACCCACATACACCCGTATACATACACACACACACACACACACACACACACACACACACACACACACACACAGTCTCTATGGCCATATTCGCATAGCAACCCTTGTGCTGGACTGAGGCTGGGATTTTGCTGCTCTGTGATTGGTCAGGATGCCGGCGAAAGGGAAGTACCTGCTGAATGAGCAGAAGCTGAAACAGGAAGCACTGTACAGGAAGTTCTCATGCATCAGTCAGTATCAGCCTCTGGTTTTGCTGCTCGGACTGAGCGTGCTCACGTGTGCTATCCTGCTGGTGCTGTTTTTTAGCCTAAAGCTGGTGAGATATACACAAAGCGCACACACACACACACACACACACACACACACACACACACACACACATATATATATATATAGATATATATATATATAGATATATATAGATATATATATAGATATATAGATATAGATATATATAGATATATACAGGTGCATCTCAATAAATTAGAATGTCGTGGAAAAGTCCATTTATTTCAGTAATTCAACTCAAATTGTGAAACTCGTGTATTAAATAAATTCAATGCCACAGACTGAAGTAGTTTAAGTCTTTGGTTCTTTTAATTGTGATGATTTTGGCTCACATTTAACAAAAACCCACCAATTCACTATCTCAACAAATTAGAATATGGTGACCTGCCAATCAGCTAATCAACTCAAAACACCTGCAAAGGTTTCCTGAGCCTTCAAAATGGTCTCTCAGTTTGGTTCACTAGGTAAATCACAAACATTCACTGCCAAATTAGCTGGCTGTTCACAGAGTGCTGTATCCAAGCATGTTAACAGAAAGTTGAGTGGAAGGAAAAAGTGTGGAAGAAAAGGATGCACAACCAACCGAGAGAACCGCAGCCTTATGAGGATTGTCAAGCATAATCGATTCAAGAATTTGAGTGAACGTCACAAGCAATGGCTGGGGTCAAGGCATCAAGAGCCACCACACACAGACGTGTCAGGAATTTGGCTACAGTTGTCGTATTCCTCTTGTTAAGCCACTCCTGAACCACAGACAACGTCAGAGGCGTCTTACCTGGGCTAAGGAGAAGAAGAACTGGACTGTTGCCCAGTGGTCCAAAGTCCTCTTTTCAGATGAGAGCAAGTTTTGTATTTCATTTGGAAACCAAGGTCCTAGAGTCTGGAGGAAGGGTGGAGAAGCTCATAGCCCAAGTTGCTTGAAGTCCAGTGTTAAGTTTCCACAGTCTGTGATGATTTGGGGTGCAATGTCATCTGCTGGTGTTGGTCCATTGTGTTTTTGAAAACCAAAGTCACTGCACCCGTTTACCAAGAAATTTTGGAGCACTTCATGCTTCCTTCTGCTGACCAGCTTTTTGAAGATGCTGATTTCATTTTCCAGCAGGATTTGGCACCTGCCCACACTGCCAAAAGCACCAAAAGTTGGTTAAATGACCATGGTGTTGGTGTGCTTGACTGGCCAGCAAACTCACCACACCTGAACCCCATAGATTCTCTATGGGGTATTGTCAAGAGGAAAATGAGAAACAAGAGACCAAAAATGCAGATGAGCTGAAGGCCACTGTCAAAGAAACCTGGGCTTCCATACCACCTCAGCAGTGCCACAAACTGATCACCTCCATGCCACGCCGAATTGAGGCAGTAATTAAAGCAAAAGGAGCCCCTACCAAGTATTGAGTACATGTACAGTAAATGAACATACTTTCCAGAAGGCCAACAATTCACTAAAAATGTTTTTTTATTGGTCTTATGAAGTATTCTAATTTGTTGAGATAGTGAATTGGTGGGTTTTTGTTAAATGTGAGCCAAAATCATCACAATTAAAAGAACAAAGACTTAAACTACTTCAGTCTGTGTGCATTGAATTTATTTAATACACAAGTTTCACAATTTGAGTTGAATTACTGAAATAAATGAACTTTTCCACGACATTCTAATTTATTGAGATGCACCTGTGTATATATATATATATATATATATATATAGATATATATATATATAGATATATAGATATATATAGATATATAGTACTGTGCAAAGGTTTTAGGCAGTTGTGAAAAAATGCTGTAAAGTAAGAATGCTTTCAAACATAGACATGTTAATAGTTTATATTTATCAATTAACAAAATGCAAAGTGAGTGAACAGAAGAAAAATCTACATCAAATCAATATTTGGTGTGACCAGCCTTCACCTTCAAAACAGCATCAATTCTTCTAGTGTACACTTGCACACAGTCAGGGATTTTGTAGGCATATAGTCAGGTGTGTGATTAAACCATTATACCAAACAGGTGCTAATGATCATCAATTCAATATGTAGGTTGAAACACAATCATTAACTGAAACAGAAACAGCTGTGTAGGAGGAATAAAACTGGGTGAGCAACAGCCAAACTCAGCTAACAAGGTGAGGTTGCTGAAGACAGTTTACTGTCAAAAGTCATACACCATGGCAAGACTGAGCACAGCAACAAGACAGAAGGTAGTTACAGTATACTGCATCAGCAAGGTTTCTCCCAGGCAGAAATTTCAAGGTAGACAGGGGTTTCCAGATGTGCTGTCCAAACTCTCTTGAAGTACAAACAAACGGGCAACGTTGAGGTCCGTAGACACGGTGGTCGGCCAAGGAAACTTACTGCAGCAGATGAAAGACACATCAGGCTTACTTCCCTTCGCAATCGGAAGATGTCCAGCAGTGCCATCAGCTCAGACCTGGCAGAAACCAGTTGGGAGCCTGGTACACCCATCTACTGTCTGGAGACGTCTGGTCAGAAGTGGCCTTCATAGAAGACTTGCGGCCAAAAAGCCATACCTCCGATGTGGAAACAGGGTCAAGCGACTCAACTATGCATGAAAACACAGGAACTGGGGTGCAGAAAAATGGCAGCAGGTGCTCTGGACTGATGAATCAAAATTTGACATATTTGGCTGTAGCAGAAGGCAGTTTGTTTGCTGAAGGGTTGGAGAGCGGTACACGAATGAGTGTCTGCAGGCAACAGTGAAGCATGGTGGAAGTTCCTTGCATGTTTGGGGCTGCATTTCTGCAAATGGAGTTGGGGATTTGGTCAGACTTAATGGTCTCCTCAGTGCTGAGAAGTACAGGCAGATACTTCTCCATCATGCAATACCATCAGGGAGGCATCTAATTGGCCCCAAATTTATTTTGCAACACGACAACGACCCCAAACATACAGTGAAAGTCATTAAGAACTATCTTCAGTGTAAAGAAGAACAAGGAGTCCTGGAAGTGATGGTATGGCCCCCACAGAGCCCCGATCTCAACATCATCGAGTCTGTCTGGGATAACATGAAGAGAGAGAAGCAACTGAGGCTGCCTAAATCCACAGAAGAACTGTGGTTTGTTATCCATGATGTTTGGGCCAACCTACCTACCGAGTTCCTTCAAAAACTGTGTACAAGTGTACCTAGAAGAATTGATGCTGTTTTGAAGGCAAAGGGTGGTCACACCAAATAATGATTCGATGTAGATTTTTCTTTATTTCCTTTTTTTCTTTTTTCCCCCATTTTGTTAATTTATATATATATATATATATGTGTATATGTGACCGTAGTCAAACACAACACCAACCATCAAGTAGCAGTTAAAAGATCAAATATTCAGTATATACTAGGGATGTCAATTTACACAAATTCCCATGATCAATCATCATTTAAATTAATGATAAATTAATCGATTAATCGTTAACCTTAATACTGCAAGATGCATCTACTGCAGTGGCATATAGCCACCGGCATGACAGGGTGTGCAAATGCCAGCTTCCTCACCCAAATGAAAAGGTTTTTTTTAAAAATTTTTTTTACTCTAAATAATATGCTAGTAGGACTGTAAAATGAATCAATGTGATTATGATCATTTGATAAAATGACTTAATAATCAAATATAATGACTATAATATACAATGCGTCACTAACGCCATCTCCGAGCCTATTCATATTGCGTGCGTCCATGTGAGCAAATAGGTTGTTCTGTTATTATACGCGTGTTATTTTCTTCCCAAATGTGCATAGGATATTGTGCATATTACGGAAAATTTGGAGAACACAAAAAAAGCGTACTCATGAATGTCCATAACGTGTTACAGGTCTACACCATTTAGTTATTACTTCTGCGGTCCTGCTTGAAGTTGAGACATGCATACCTCACATGGATTTCATTATTTATATATTACATGTTCAGAAGATAAATGTACCCGTTAGATGATATGCTAATCCATTTCGGTATCCATCCTTGACAGGATGTTGTAGTCCGGCTGAATGAAATTGATCAACTCTTGACGACACTGATGGACGTCATTTGCAGTCATTTTACACAGTCGTTCAGTTATTCCTCCTGCCTTTCGAGCTCCAGTTCCCCCCCGGTTAAAACGGAGGTTATTGTTGGTTGTGTAGTTTTTTTTTGTTTTTTTTTTATCTTGTCACGGAGGCTGCTGGATGCACCTGTTCAAATGGTATATCATGTTGCTTGTTGTTGTATTGTATTTTAAAGCAAAATCACAATGTTTGCAATTAACCTTATCGCCATTTAAACTAAAATGATCCCAGACGTAACTACGGCGCGCTCGCTTCATTTTTCCCTGTGTCTCTGCTGCACGTGTTTTTATCGAAGTTTTATCGATTAAATTATTAATGAGAATTAATCGATCGTCGGTTAATCGTTAGCATCCCTGATATATTCAGTGGTGCTTGAAAGTTTGTGAACCCTTTAGAAACTTCTATATTTCTGCATAAATGTGACCTAAAACGTCATCAGATTTTCACACAAGTCCTAAAAGTAGATAAAGAGAACCCAATTAAACAAATGAGACAAAAATATTATACTTTGTCACTTATTTATTGAGGTAAATGATCCAATATTACATATCTGTGAGTGGCAAAAGTATGTGAACCTTTGCTTTCAGTATCTGATGTGACCTCCTTGTGCAGCAAGAACTGCAGCTAAACGTTTCCGGTAACTGTTGATCAGTCCTGCACATCGGCTTGGAGGAATTTTAGCCCGTTCCTCAGTACAGAACAGCTTCAACTTTGGGATGTTGGTGGGTTTCCTCACATAAACTGCTTGCTTCAGGTCCTTCCACAACATTTCTATTGGATTAAGGTCAGGACTTTGACTTGGCCGTTCCAAACCATTAACTTTTATTCTTTTTTAACCATTCTTTGGCAGAAAAACTTCTAACTTCTTGCTGCATGACCCACTTTCTGTTGAGATTCAGTTCACAGATGATGTCCTGACATTCCTTTAGAATTTGCTGTTATAATTCAGAAATCATTGTTCCATCAATGATGGCAAGTCTTCCTGGCCCAGATGCAGCAAAACAGGCCCAAACCATGATACTACCACCACCATGTTTCACAAATGGGATAAGGTTCTTATGCTGGAATGCAGTGTTTTCCTTTCTCCAAACATAATGCTTCTCATTTGAACCAAAAAGTTCTATTTTGGTCTCATCCGTCCACAAAACATTTTTCCAATAGCATTCTGGCTTGTCCATGTGATCTTTAGCAAACTGCAGAAGGGCATCAGTGTTCTTTTTGGAGAGCAGTGGTTTTTACTTTGTAACCCTGCCATGCACACCATTGTTCAGTGTTCTTCTGATGGTGGACTCATGAATATTAACATTCGCCAATGTGAGAGAGGCCTTTAGTTGTTTAGATTACTCTATTACACGTCTTGCTGTTGGAGTGATCTTTGTTGGTCTCCGCTCCTGGGGAGGGTAACAATGGTCTTGAATTTCCTCCATTTGTACACAGTCTATCTGACTGTGGATTGGTGGAGTCCAAACTCTTTAGAGATGGTTTTGTAACCTTTTCCAGCCTGATGAGCATCAACAACTCGCACGTGAAGATCAGACTCTGATAGATCCCTGTTCTTTAAATAAAACAGAGCGCTCACTCACACCTGATCGTCATCCCATTGATTGAAATCACCTGACTCTAATTTCACCTTCAAATTAACTGCTAATCCTAGAGGTTCACATACTTTTGCCACTCACAGATATGTAATATTGGATCATTTTCCTCAATAAATAAATGACCAAGTATAATATTTTTGTCTAATTTGTTTAACTGGGTTCTCTTTATCTACTTTTAGGACTTGTGTGAAAATCTGATGATGTTTTAGGTCACATTTATGCAGAAATATAGAAAATTGTGACACAAACTTTCAAGCACCACTGAATATAGTTTGGGGGCAGTTTCCATCTTCATGACTTCATAGGTGACTTGGAGAGCTGTATGAGCATGTCGGTTTATTTCTGCAGAATGCTGTGAGTCGGATGCAATCGGGAGGGGGGGAAAAAAAGGTCCAGTCTCACCATGCACTCGGTGTATTCCTTATAATTAGGGCTGGGCGTTATGACGATATAACATCGATATTGTGATAAATTATTTCATACTAACCCCATTTTTAAGAATGTGTAAATTATTACAAACCGATTGGAAGCACACGATGTTATGTTAGAATTTTTATTTTTTTTATTTATTAAATCTGTAAAAATTCTCGCATTTTAAAGATTTTCTTCTTTTCAGCATTAAATGTTTGTTAGTAAATTCTTTCAAAATTAAAATCTAAAGTAATAAAATAAATTTACGTGAATTTACAAAAGAAGTCAAACGAAAACTTTAAAAGTGTGATTTTTTTTTTTTTTTTTCCAGAGGTATCCAGACACATGTTAAGTGCTGGAACAGTTGCTCTGAACAAACTGGAGATGAAAAATGATGCACTTTTTTGACACCTTTTCGCAATAAACAGTGCAAAATTAAAAAAAAAAAAATATATATATATATATATATATATATATATATATATATATATATATATATATATATATATATATATATATATATATATATATATATATATATTTTAATTTGATACCCTTTTATTTTTACAAACATTAAATTAACTATCATTGTACAGGATTATATTTTAACTGTATTGCTGAGAAATTGTTCGCAGTGCATATGGTGTATCGCAGAAACCCCTTCGAGAATCACGATGATATTTTTTGTCATCTCGTCCCCACCCGTATGATTGATGAGGATAAAGAACAGCGTATGCACTGCTCACAAGAATCACATTTGTTCTCCTGCCAACGTTTGTGCCAAATCTTTACCAATCGCAGATCTTCGTCCACTTCATCGCCTTTCACCATAACGAGCCTTAAAAAATAATAATAAAAGATATGAGAATCTTCATTTGTCCTGCAAGATTTTCTGAACAGATCCCCCCCCCCCCCCCAGTAGATGTAGAACCTTCCATAATCCCACCCATCCTTCTGCGATGAAGAATAAGAAGTGTTGTGAGCGTCCCGAAAGGAAGTGCTCGTGTCGTGTAACAGGAAGTGAACGTTTTTGAGGCGTTATGATTGGCAGGTTCTGGCATTTCCATCAGTCTGCACATTTCCAAGGGGAAAATATGCAGCACTTTTTCCTGCTATTGTATCCGAGCTATGCTCTCTTTCTCCCTCTTGGACGTACGTGAAACATTTTCGCCAAGGAAACTTGTCCTTCCCGTTATAAAAATCGTAAGAAATCTGTGTAAATGTTATTACAGCTTGGGTTTGCTTTTGTGCATCATTCACACTCTGTGTTTGTGATATGCCATCTGTGTGAACTTTCATAGCCCTGTGTGTGTCTGTGTGTCTGTGTAACCGGGTCTGTGTAAATCCTCTTAACTGCTTTTTTCACTAGTAGTCTATCCATATGAGAACGGGAAAATGTGCATGTATTAAAGTGTTTTATTATTTTTTTTTTTAAAAAGCCCGGTGTTTGGGGTGTAAGTGGATCAAGAGTGCTTGAACTGTTAAATCAAGAGCATGATTAAAATTCAAAGCCCACGTAGTTAGACGTTCCAAAGGATCACGTATATACATAACAGGATTATAGTTTTATATAAGTGACCCCTGTATGCAGTTACGAACAGTGCAGCATGATGTAGCGCTTTCAATTGACTCGGCCTTCTGCATTGCAAAATATCTACTGTATTTAATCTTCACTTTTAAGTATTAGCAGTATGAAGAGTGAGATTGAGAAGGTAGATGAATGGCACTGTGTGTAATGTACTAGGAAAACATTTAAACAAAAATAAATAAATAAATGTTCGACAACTCATGTCAATAGAGATTAATGTTAAAGTTGTTCACTGTGGATTTTTCCTTTAAATGTGTGTTAGTCTGCGTTGTAATTCCTGAAGCATCATCACAAAATATTAATTTACTGTGTGTGTGTGTGTGTGTGTATTATATTACAAAAATGGGAATGTCAATTAATCATTCTTATTATGTTTGTGTTTGTGTGCGTTTTTATTTTGTTTTTTTTTTTTTTTTAGAGTGTGCACAACCATGTAGCGTTTGTAGCCGTGGTTAGCGGCGCGCTGTGCGTGTTCCTGGCTGTGTTTGTGCTGGTCTGTACCGAGGCGCTCACTCAGAAATGGACCACGCTGTTGGGTCTGGTGGTGTGGGCTACACACCTCACCATGGGATTTACCTTCATCTATTGCACAGAGCTTATTCTTCCTTGGGACCAGGTAACTAACACACACACACACACACACACACACACACACACACACACACACACACACACACACACACACACACACACACACACACATATATATATATATAACTATATGTAATAAGAATTTTCTACCTAATCCTAAATCTAACCATGACATTAACTGCAGTATCAAAAAACAAATGTATCTACAGATCTTTATAAATCTGAAAAAACAAAATAAGCATAATAAATAAACGCTGTAAGTCAGGACATTTTGGTCCTGACAATTTGCAAACACACACACACACACACACACACGCACACACACACACTCCTGCATGCATACCAGGAGTCTAATGATATACCAAGACAAAAAAAAAATCACAAATTTATACTATTATTTTTGCGTCATGTAAATAAATAAAAATTTTAAAAACCGTTTCACCCCTAAAGCACAAATAATCAAATTAAATGGTTTCTACATTTAAAAATATTTTCTACAGTTCTGAGAAAAAGTATTTGCCTTCAGAGCTTCAATCAAAATCTAATACAAGACCAAGACAACCTGAGTAAACACAAAGCACAGAGTTCTCCTCTGAATGGCTGAAAAAGTTAAAGTTTTTGGAGCGGCCTAATCACGGTCCTGACTTGAACCCCATTGAGAAGCTGTGGGAGGACCTTAAACAGGCTCGCAAGCCTTCCAATGTAGCTGAATTACAGCAATTCAGTAAAGAAGCGTGTGCGAAAATTCCTCCACAGTGATGTTACAGACTGGTCTCCTGTTATCAGAAGCGGTTGGTTGCAATTGTTCCTGCTGAAGATGGCACAGCGTTTGGCAAAGGTTATTACAGTTAGGGAGGAATTACTTTTTCACATGGGTGACATAAGGGTTGCGTAACCTTTTTCCTTCAATAAACGAAACGATATTTCGTTCATTTTTTTCAACACGTTCTCCTTGTGTTGTATTATATCTTGTACGAGGAGCCAATCTGGAGCCATTTAATGTGACAAGTATGCAAAAATACTTTCTTCACAGCACTGTTTAACTGTTTAAACAAAGTCGGTGTTCAGCATGACTGACTTTAAGACTTTAAGCCGATATTTTGAAATGAAGCCGCCTCAGCCGTGATTCATTCATGTCCCCTGTTTAGGTGCCTTTCTTCCTCTTCATCATCATCACGGTGTTCACGCTACTCCCCTTCCAGATGTGGTACGCCGTCATCCTCAGCATCGTCTCCTCCCTCTCTCACATTATTGTCCTGTCGGTGCACTTCACCTTATTCAAGTCTGACTCTAGGCCTAACCTCACCCATCAGGTAAGTGATGGTTCTGTGTGAATAATCGGTGAGCCGTCAGCGTCCGACGCAAAGCGTTCAAATCTCAACGATGCCACTGATAACTGACCCCGAGAGTCTGTGAGATTTTTCCTGCTCTCTGGTTTGAAAATAAAGGAATTCCTCTTTCCTTTAAAAGAGCTCATGTGCACAGGCTTTTTCTCAGCATGTTCATGGCACTGCGTGATTAGCAGTTTGCTAATAAGTTTGCAATTAGTTAGCCTTTGCCCTGCAGCTTGTGCGATAAGGAGGATTCAGCTCATGAGTGAACATAACTAAATTCTTAGAAAATGGAGTAAACAGCCCCAAAAAATATCCAGAATGGCGCAACATAAAACCGTTCACCCTACCGTCAGGTTATTCAGGTTCATTTGTAAGTATTAGCAGTATAAAGAGTGTTTCTTGGAAGAAACGGACATGTAATGATACGTGTCTCGGATTAAAGGTTTTTAAATACCAATAAAGTTCCCCGATATAAACTTTTAATGGAAAACTCCACCCTGAAACACGTGAAATAGATTTATATTGAAATATTTGTTGTGTTTAGTGATTCTGGTGAAAAATAGAAGAAGTAGTAGAAGTAATAGAAGTAATAGAAGAGTTAAAGGTTTAAATGCAGGGCGTCCGAAAAAGTCAGGAACCAATGGAACTGCAGTATGTTGAGCAAAATCCACAAAAACAGTGGAGAAAATGTGTAGAGAGTAAGGATGAAGATGTAGATCGTATGTTGTAAATAATAAATACAAAATTAAGTATATGTAATTTTACTCTCCCTGGTTCCTGACTTTTCGGACACCCTGTACATCAGTTGTTTAAAGTTCTGTCCGTTTCCACTTTCTACATCCAACCATAACATTTTGTTTCAACTAATCTTCAGTTTGTCCTGGTTTTCGATGCGTAAACTGGGGAAACAATCCAGACAATTCAAATCCAGTTTCAGTAACTGCCCAGTTATCGTTGGGACACGCTGTACATTCATAAAACTTTGTAATGGCACATGTAGAAATCTGGCTTTTTCTCTTTCTCTCTCTCTCTCTCTCTCTCTCTCTCTCTCTCTCTCTTTCTCTCTCCCTCTCTCTCTCTCTCTCTAGCTCTCTCTCCAGCTCTTGTCGAACGCGGTGGTGTTTGTGTGTGGGAGTGCAGTGGGAGCGTTTCATAAGGTTCTAATGGAGAAAGCACTCAAGCAGACTTTCCAGGACACACTGCGCTGCCTCGGCATCCGCATGAAACTGGAGATCGAGAAGAGGCAGCAGGTACGGTACACACGCTATACACAGGCTGTGCTTTTTCCAGGGTACTCGCACCACCGCTACAGTCTTCAAATGCGTGAATAAAATAATACACCATGGACTAACTGCTCCAAAAACCCAAACTGAAGCGAGGATCTAGATTAATCGCTCTTGTCCATTGTGCTCACTGGCTGAGAATCATGTATCACTAGTTTACACACGAGCCAGAGCTATAAAAGATCTATTTATGCATTGTTATTAAACAGTGTCTAATAAAATCCCTTTTCACCCAGAATGGTGGTGTAAATATTTATTATCTAGCTGGAGGTTGTAGTTGCTCTGTAGGCGTGGGAATGTTAACCTTTTCATAACAAAGGCAATTCAATTATAAGACAAAAATAATGTAATTTCTACTTCTGTCTCATCTTCAAGAGGCGTTTATGTGGATTTATTTGTGTTTTCTGAATCTCCATACAGAGATACAGACTCAAGATCGAACCGTGGACCCCATCGTACCGCCCTCCTAAAGCACCGAAGCTGGAAATGTCATTTGGAGCCTTGATACAGTTAAAAATAACAGCCTAAAATAGTGATGTCCCGAATTATTTTTTGCTTTAACCACGGAAATGACGACAAGTTGAATCCTTTTTAGAATTAATCATCAACTAGTACAAGTTAGTACTCGTGCAACCCCTGTCTAGGTATGAGATGGAGAATGATCAAGCTGAATAAACAAAAATATGCGTGTGTGTGTGTAAGAAGACATTTTTCAAGCACTACATACGGTATATAGACTATATATTATTGCCTATATACACTCACTGTTCATTTTAATAGGAACACCTTCTCATTTATGCAGTTATACAATCATTCAATCATGTGGCAGCAGCATAAAGAATGCATAAAGTCATGCACATACAGGTCAAGAGCTTCAGTTGGAAAAAGACCAGATCACACTTATCTTCAGTTGTCCAGTTTGGGTGAGTCTATGCCCATGATAGCCTCAGATTCCTGTTCTTGGCTGGCAGGAGTGGAACCCGATGTGGTCTTCTGCTGTTGTAGCCCATCCATCTCAAGGTCGATGCGTTGTGCGTTCTGAGATGCCTTTCCGCTCACCACGGTTGTAAAGAGTGATCATTTGAGTTACTGTATCACTTCCTGGCAGCTCAAACCAGTCTGGCTATTTTCCTCTGACCCCTCTTATCAACAAGGCGTTTCCACCCACAGAAATGTCGCTCACCCAATGTTTTTTGTATTTTGCACCATTCTGTGTAAACTCTAGAGACTGTTGTTTGTGAAAATCCCAGGAGATCAGCAGTTTCTGAAATACTCAAACCAGCCCATCTGGCACTAACTGCCATGCCACAGTTAAAGTCACTGAGATCACATCTTTCCCCATTCTGTTGTTTGATTTGAGCATTAACTGAAGATCTTGACCTGTATCTACACGCTTTTATGCATTGCGCTGCTGCCTCATGATTGAATGATTGGATAACTGCATAAATGAGCAGGTTTCCAGCTATCCCTATTAAAGTGGAAGGTGAGTGTATAAAATGTAAGTTTTATATAATAAGTAAAATTTTTTGACAGCAGCATAACGTTACCTGGTATAAGCTGACTGACGGTGATAAATTTCACCAACGTTTGGCAGTTGGGCGAGTTTATTTTCACGCCCTGATTTTCACAGAAAACAACATTTTATGTGTTGGACAAACATGACATGATGAATCTACTTGGCTGTGAAACTGTGAGACATTTCCATTAACAGCCAAATAAACACTGAAGTCACGTCTAGCTTTCTAAAGGACTAACTTTCGTTTTAAATATTTGCCTGTGTGGAGCCAGATAACAAAGGTCTGGATTATATTTAGTTGGATGGACCTGCAATTTCGCTTTTACAGTGAACTAAGAATCTCCTCGCTGAAAATAAACAGTGACAGTTAGCTAGAGATAGAGGAAATGCTCTGGTCTTTACTCATCCGTCTTTACTGGAACTCAGAAATTGAACATGTTGATCATATCATGTTAGGCTTGTAGCAGTATATCTATTCTATATCTATGAAGCACTTAGTACTCCATATTGCCTTGAAAAATGGTTGAAAGTAATGGATTATATGAACATTTACGTTATACATGTTGAATTTCAGATACTTTTAGTTTGCTGTTCTATAACAACAAGACTCTTGTTATATAGATCTGCTGAAATAGTCTCCTCCAGCTTCTCATTTCAGTCCCCTGTGATACTGAACTTGTGTTCTGAGTAACGGGGATGAATTCCACTGGACTTGAGATTTCTGTTTCTACCATTTTCTACATGTATAGAGCTCTGTACATTTACTCTCTCACCTCATATAAACACAAAGTGTACATTGTGTGGGAAAATGTGGAGAGGAGAGAGGATGGGTCACCCTCCGTTCTCCTGAAGGATAAGATCTGCTAGTTTACGGTTACATTCAGAGCCCTAAAACTCTGCTTTAAAGAAAGAGAGAGATACAGAGAGAGAAAGAGAAAGAATGCAAGATAGAAAGAAGAAAAAAACAATTGAAAATAATTTTATAAAAAGGGTCTTGATCATGTCTTGTATTTGCCATTTATATTAGGGGGGGGGGAATCTGGCAAAAATATCATATCACGATTTGATCATGTCTTGTATTTGCCATTTATATTGGGGGGGGGAATTTGGCAAAAATATCATATCACGGTCCAAGCTAAGGACCTGCCCCCTCTTGGTTGTTATTGGTTTGTTTGTGTATCAGGTAGAGCGCGAGCTGGATTAGTGATTAGAGTAACGTGCGCTACATAAAACTTCTGAAAAATTGTCTGTGTTTTCAGCACAACCGACAGTGTGTTCAGTATCATGGTACATACGATCTCTCTGTAATAACAGATAATGGAGACATTTTAATCATTCATGATCTACAAATTTAAATAGTACCAAGCATTGCTTATATTCTGTGTGATCGTACAACAGTGTCACGAGCAGCAAAGCCGTGTTCATGGGGAAAAAAAAAAAAAAAGCTTAAGTGGTGTCTAGAGCTGTATTCAGTCAGGATTAGATTTAAATGAGGAGGTCTGGTTGGTAATTCCATCATTTGTAGCTGTGATTGGCAGTGTCAGTGTTAATCTCCCTCCTCCAGCTCATCTGAATTACCTTCTGTTTTTTTTTTGTTGTTGTTTTTCAATGGTCTGATAATTTTGCGTTCCATCCAGATAGGCATTTCTGATTTTGCAGGCCATTAGCATTGGAATAAACCCTTTTTTGGCCACTGGTACTCTGTATTTAGTACTGCTACACTGTATTTAGTCATCTTTGCTTGTTGATTGATCATTAATGACAAATGGTTCTCTAGATGCAACAAGTGTACAAATATGCCTGTATAGCTCAACCCTTCTTTAGCAATATGTAGATATTTTTATTGTGTGGCCAGTTTTTCTCAACCTGAGCAGCAGGTCTTGATGATGGAAATCAGCTCTCATTTGGAAATCAGCCCTTGCACTTTGTTTTAAAAGATGGCTATCTGACATGACTGATGCGGTTCAGATGGAATGACTGAGATGTGACATGAACAAGTTTTTTTGATGTATTAAAGAGACCTTTGAGGTTTTTTTTCTTGTTGTTGTTTTGATTTGTTATTTGTTCTTTGTTAAATCGAATTTTTAAAAATGTTCTTTATATGTACTTTAATTATGCAGGTGCGTGTTAAAAAGAGAATATAAAAGAAATGACAGTAAAGAATTACGTAATTCTGCAAGCAACTGCTGGTACAAAGTCTCCCTTAATATTAGCATTTGCCAGGATATTATAATTGTAATGATCTGCAAAGAAATTCATGGTCCAGTAATGTACGTCACCACGTCCGACTCAAACGTCACGGTTCACAGGAGCCCTGAAGTCGCTAGTCACCTCTGAGGAGACGTGCAAATATTATATTACGGAGGGCCTTACGTTATCGAAAGAAGACGGTAGATATTCATCACCTCTATCTCCAGTCACGTAGCCTGCAAAAGATGAAAAGGTTTCGCTAGCTCTAGATATAGATTAGATTAGTTCAGTTAGCTATAAGAGATTAGCGCAGAGTGCTTGCTTGCATGATATGACATGCTTGCCTTTTCCTTTAATTGCGTGATTAGAAAATGCACGATCTATATAGCGTGACCACATGAAGAAAACACCTTCGAACTTTTAAGAGTTTTAAGAAAATTATGTTCTCTTTTAATAAGATTTTGCACTGCATTACCTTTATAATATTCATGAATTTGCTTCTCATGCCACAGGAAGGAATTTTGAATAAAGAACATTTTGCACATGAACATATTTGTATGCTGCTTTTTATGCTATCACAAGCCCTTAGGAGTTGCATGTAATGTGTTGTTTCAACACATATAATGTGTTGTTTTAATGTGTGTGTGTGTGTGTGTGTGTGTGTGTTAGGAGAATCTGTTGCAGTCAGTTCTGCCTGTATATATTTCGATGGAGATGAAGCTGGCCATAATGGAGCGCTGTAAATGCAAAGATAAGGAGGCACAGCAGCGGCTGGTCAAAGACAATAACTTCCACAGTCTCTACGTCAAGAGGCACGAGAACGTCAGGTAAAAATTTATGTACACGCATACATCTCCTGCATCAGTAGCTACAAGAATCATTATCTTGATTTATATACACACATACAGTATATCCTCACTGTGGCCCCACCAGGCTCTCTGAGAGAAGCTGTGAGGGTTGTTGTGTATTTTAAGGAAATGAAAGATATACAGTACATCTTGCTTAAGTTTGAGCATGCTAACCATGGAAGCGAACGTTTGTAGTTTTACTTCCTGATTACAAGGCTGTTCTGTTTGTCAGGGTTGTCACAATACACCATTTTGACTTTCATACCAACATCAAATATATCACAAGTTCTGAAAGTAAGAGCCAGGAAAATCATTACGTTGCTGATTATACCATCTTGATATTTTTGCTTTTGTACTTATTGATGGTGTCTTGATGCATGAGCTTACCAGCGGTAAGGAGTACAACTCATATGGGTGACAAATTAAAGGAAAAACCAACATGAAGTGTGTTAGTAAGCTGTTAGGCCACCAAAAGCCACCAGAACAGCTTCAGTACACCTTTGCATTGATTTTACAAGTCTCTGGAACTGTACTGGGACGATGAACATCATTCTTCAAAAAGATTTCCCTTCAGTTGGTGTTGCGTAGTGCAGAGTGTTGTCCAACACCTATGAGAAGTGTTCAGTTGGTGAGTGTAAAGGCCATTTTCATACTCGTCAAACAATTCAGTGAGCCCTCGTGCTCTGTGGATGGGTGCGGAGTCATCTCGGAAGAGACCACGCCCATCGGGATAGAAATGTTTCATTGTAGGATACAGGAGATCAGTTGTGATTTGAAGCGACGCTTTGCTGTAATGGGACAGGTGGATTCAAACTATGGCAGCAAAATAAATAAGTGCTCCCCACAGCATAACAGAGCTACCAGTTTTCCCCTTTAATTTCATACCCGCTTGTATGATCCTGTAGGGATACATCCATCTGTCCATCCAATCACACATTCATCCATCCATACATCCATCTGTCCATCCAATCACACATCCATCCATCCATCCATCCAATCACACATCCATCCATCCGTCCATCCAATCACACATTCATCCATCCATCCATCCATCCATCCAATCACACATTCATCCATCCATCCATCCATCCAATCACACATCCATCCATCCATCCATCCATCCAATCACACATCCATCCATCCATCCATCCAATCACACATCCATCCATCCATCCATCCATCCAATCACACATCCATCCATCCATCCATCCATCCAATCACACATCCAATCATCCATCCATCCAATCACACATCCATCCATCCATCCATCCATCCATCCAATCACACATCCATCCATCCATCCATCCATCCATCCAATCACACATCCATCCATCCATCCATCCATCCATCCAATCACACATCCATCCATCCATCCATCCATCCAATCACACATCCATCCATCCAATCACACATCCATCCATCCATCCAATCACACATCCATCCATCCATCCATCCAATCACACATCCATCCATCCATCCAATCACACATCCATCCATCCATCCAATCACACATCCATCCATCCATCCAATCACACATCCATCCATCCAATCACACATCCATCCATCCAATCACACATCCATCCATCCAATCACACATCCATCCATCCATCCATCCAATCACACATCCATCCATCCATCCATCCAATCACACATCCATCCATCCATCCATCCAATCACACATATACCCATGCTAGTTCTCTAGGTCAAGGACTAAGAGTATTATCCGTTTTAGAGATTAGTGCAGTGTGAAAAGAAAACTCAAGACAATGATGATGTTTTAAAAAATAATAGATAAACAAAGTGCTAATTCAAGTGCTTGGTGAAGTGGCACCAAGTGTCTTTAGTGTTTGTTTGAAGACACTCAGTGACTGTTCGGACAGTAAAGGGGAGTTCTCATGCTTTCAGTGAAAGGTTGTAACTCGTAAATTCTGACCTCCGACTAGAAAAAAACAAACAAATGCTCCCTCAACTCTAAATTCCTGCTCAGGAACTCGGGATGGTCTCCTCAACCCCGAGTTCAGCAAGTGACGTCAAATCCACATGGCCGCTCACAGCATGAACAATAAACGCAGCGGCACTTCTTACCTTTAAATGAGTTATACTGTATATACAAATATTTGCTTTAGGTCAATCAACATACAGACATATTCGCTTGTTAAATCTAGAACACTGACTAGTACAGATCTCTGTTACGAAGAGGAAAATATACATCACTCATCACAAGTTAGCTGGATAAGCTTGCTGATAACAAAAGACGAAAATAATGGTGTCAGTGGTTTTTCTGACTCCTGTTGGAGAACTTTGGGGAGAACGTGTACAGCTGCATCATGGATATGGATCATGTGCAGCATTTTGATGTGTATTTAATCTCGCCTGTTCAGTGCTTATAACATCTGGTCCTTTGGTGCGGTTTTATAATTAGACGCGGTTTGTAATCTATTTTGAAACATGAAACACGATCCTTCAACAGAGTACTCGGTATTCGCAGATATATCTCTGAAGCTCACACGCAAGTCATACACGGACAAGTAATTACACAGCACCTGGGCGTGTACACCAACAATGCAGGATTTGTTTAGAGGTCCGATATTTTCATTTTACACTCACTGACCTGTGAGAGTGATCTGTTTAAGAGCTGTTCATTTATTAAGTGATGACACACATTTCGCGTGTGTGTGTGTGTGTGTGTGTGTGTGTGTGTGTGTGTGTGTGTATACACAATGCAGAAACTCTCTTACAAGATGAGGGGGGAAACAGAAAAAAAAAATCTTTGCAAAGCTTATACTTCTGCCTTCGTTCAAACATTTCCTTCCACGATACTTTAAAACAAACTGGTGTTCTTTTATACCTCACATTCTTGTAAAAGTTATTTATTTCACTTCCATTCTTAAATGTCTATATACTTTCTACAGGGATAAAAGGTTCGTTTATGTTCACTTTATAGCAGTACATAAATCAGCTGACTAAAACATGTAAAACTAAGCTAAATTTGAGCGCTGTTTCCGCTTTTTACTTTAAACGATGGTAAATATTTGCACAGTGTAGTCAGTTTTAGTCAGTTTCCAAACATGGGATGGGGGGGGGGACAAAATCTACCTTTTTTTTTTTTTTTTTTTTTTTAAATCAGTTGACATAAATAATACTTATATATTTTTGCTATTTATTTGTAGATTTTAGTCCAAGTCTGGTCAAGAAAAAACTATAGCAATTTTAGACAGCTCAAATTTTCAGGGTTTCTTTCTGACCGTCACAGACACACACCACGCCTCAGTACACACTCTTTATCGTTGCAGTGCTGACCTTCAATGTTAAATATGATTGCATAACCTTGCTCATTCATCCTGTCACCTCAAAAAGGCTTCTGAACCACATCATACAGCCTTGAATCATTTCATACAAGCAAAATTGCTTTGAATTGCCAAATATTGAATCATGCATTGAATTAGTCTCTGTATCCACTGACGCACAAGTAGTAGAAGGTCATGAGTGTACGTCATCAAGCGCTAACCTGAAAGCGAATTAGCAGACTGCTCTGAAAATTTGGAGATGGTTTTTAAAAAAAAAAAAAAAAAAAAATGAAAAAGTGTGAGGAAGAATTTTAAATGAAGACTCATGAGGAAAAGTTTTCCTTCAACCAGACTCCAAGCCAAACACTGTGACTTGGCACAGCGATCACAATCAGGCACCACCACATATTTCTGCTGTCAGAGTGAAGGATTACATAAAGATTGTATTAAAGGATTGCTTTTTAACAGCCTTTGGAGACTCTTGGGCCCAGTTAGAGGAGCTGGAATCGGCTCGAGTTCGCGCATGCGTTAATCTGGGAACCTGTCGAAGATATTAGTCCAAAACCTTTATTGCGCTAACTCCCACCTCACCGCTTGGCAAACATTTTCTTTCAAACCGCGCTAGATGTTAAGACATTTAAAGTGAGGATAGTTTAAAAAATATATATGGTGTTATTAATTCAATTCTCACTTGAGTCTAAAATCGCAAAATACAGACAAAATAATCTGCCCTGGGATCTCTTCTGTTGTGCGTGAACTTCTTTCAGAGAATATTACTGTATATGTGATCATGAATGACTCACCTGGTGTATTCATGGTTTCAGAAAACCTGGATTACAGGAGTGGCCACCTGTTGGTTCATGTTATAAGCATATCCTGTTTACTGATATCTGATTTGATCTAGTGAATCAATCATCTTGTGTATATACTATAAGCATTATTAAAATTGAGTAGCATTTTTTTTAGACTCATTTATATGGAATCTTTATTACAAAATAATCACAGCAGTCCTGAAAGCGTTTCTTCTTCTTCTTCCCCATTTCAGTATCCTTTATGCAGACATTGCTGGTTTCACTTGTCAAAGTGATCTATCCATTTCAAGCACACCAAGTTCAATTCAATTCAATTTCATTTGTGTAGCGCTTTTAACAATGGACATCGTCACAAATGCAGCTTTACAGAAATATATAAATTCAGGATATACATTTTAAATTGATAAATTTATCCCTAATAAGCAAGCCAGAGGTGACGGCGGCGAGGAGAAACTCCGAGACGATATGAGGAAGAAACCTTGAGAGGAACCCGACTCAAAAGGGAACCCATCCTCATCTGGGTGATACTGGATAGTGCGATTTGTAAATAATTCACCTCCATACGTCCTCTTTTTCCCGGACATGTCCAGGATTTCTAAATTTGAGAAAACGTCCGGGATTTAGTTTCATTATGATGTGATTATGGTCTAATACTGCAAAATGTGTGCGCATATTTGCATTGCTTTAACCCCTCTCTGTAATTCCCGCCTCCTCGCACACCAGTCGGTCAATTCTAAAAGGCTTGCAGCAACTATTGGCCAAATTCCTGCCTCCAGAATGTGGTCACCCTATATAACTGTGTACTAGATGGTCAATTAGTGCAGCTGTGTAACCACGAAATTCACTATTGTTTTCACATGAAGTCTATTTTGTAGAGGTTATTGACTGTTCACTGATGGAGACTTGAGTGCAAAACTGTGTGTGTGGCAATTACAGTCCGAAAGCTGTAATAGCAATTGTAGTCCTAAGCCATCATGTAAGCCATCAAGTGTGTAATTTCCATATAAATGTGTGCTCTATTTCGCCGAAATGCCTGACAGGTTTCGGTTATATAAGAGAAAAAAATGCTCCTCAAAGTATTATACATTTTGCACAACACTTTCGAACTTAAATCTGGCAATTCGTTTAAATCAGACTTTTACTGTAATTATAAAAGGAATGTTTATTAAAAAAGCGTTTTGAAACGGCCTATGTGATCGTCCGCATTTTATTTTTTATTTTTTTCTAAATCCAACAGCGACACACTTGAAAGCATTTACTGCAAATGTGAGGGACATAAATATAAATATCAACATCACGAGGCAATGTCTGATTGGTCTGTTTTTGATGATACAAAATCACCTTGTAGTTTTGCCTTGTGATGGACAAAAACATATATAACATGCATATTTATTATTTAATCCTAGAGTTGGCACCAATCCGATACCCAGCATTGGAAAACATCCATACCAGCAAGAAATGGTGGATTGGATAGCAGAGAAAACATAACAGACCAATTTAAATCTGTATCCGGATTTCTGTAAAGCTGCTTTGTGACAATGTCCATTGTTAAAAGCTCTTTAGAAATCAAATTTCACTGAATCGAGTTTGGATATCGAATCCTGTAACAAATGGCAAAGATTGGAAGTGGATTTGGAAAAGAAATGTATTTTTGGAACTGGAAATGTTTACATATAAAGATACTTTTGTTAGGATTGATTTTATTATATATACAGTTGAGATCATAAGTTTACATACGCCTTGCAGAATCTGCGAAATGTTATAATAGCGTTATAATGTTATAATTAATAATAGCGATAATAAAAATAGCTTTTTGTTTGTTTAGTACTGCCCTGAAAAAGCTATTTCACGTAACAGATGTTTAGTCCACAAGACACGATAATAATTTACACAAATGAACCAGTTCAAAAGTTTACATACGCTTGATTCTTAATACTGTGTCGTTACCTGGGAGATCAACGTTTTAAAAATCCTCCAGGTCCTGCATATTATTTGCTTTTCCATCATCTTCTGCATATTTGACCCCTTTCCAAGAGTCGCTGTATGATGCTAAGATCCGCTTTTTAACACCGAAGACAACTGAGGGTCTCGTACACAGCTAGTCAGGGGGGTGTAAACTTTTGAACAGCATGATCAGTGTAAATTATTATTATTTTGTCTTCTTGGAAACATGTAAATATCTTATGTAGCTTCTGGAGAGGTGTACTAAATGGGAAAAAAAAAAAGATCTTTAAACAAAATAATAACAATTTACCCCAATCATCCTGTTCAAAAGTTTACGCCCCCCTGGCTCTTAATGCATCGTGTCGCCTTCTTGAGCATCAGTGAATGTTTGTACCTTTTGTAATAGTTGGATTTGGAAAAGAAATGTATTTCTGGAACTGGAAATGTTTACATATAAGGAGACTTTTGCTAGTCTTGATTTTATTATATTTATATGCTTAGTATATATATTATAATTTGCAATGACCATAATGTTTGTGTGAAAGAGATTAATTGTGAAGTGTTAAACGTTTTAATGTTTAGTAGTTTTATAAAGAAAACTACACTGGATTGGTATTTGTATTCGCTGATATACAAGGTTTCAATATCGGTATTGGAAAAGAAAATGTGGTATCGTGCCATCTGTACTTTTTCCTTATTATTCTTTGTTTACACATAGATATATTTTAACTATACAAGTCTTAGTTCCTCTCTACGTTTATAACTTTTAAATTCTCTCACCTTCTCCTTCTCTATTTCAGCATCCTGTATGCAGACATTGTTGGTTTCACTCGTTTAGCCAGCGACTGTTCTCCCAAAGAGTTGGTAATTATGCTGAATGAACTCTTTGGGAAATTTGACCAGATTGCCAAAGTGAGTGATTTCAATAATCTACAATACCTATTTTGTTAATTAGTAATGAATTACTCACTATTATTAATAATAGTGATTGAGCCCTTTTTTCCTGTATGTTGAGATGAACTGTATAGTTCAGCAGTGCTCATGTAGAACTGTTATATTTTGTTTGTGTGTAGGAGAATGAGTGTATGAGGATAAAGATCCTTGGTGATTGTTATTACTGTGTATCCGGACTACCTGTCTCCTTACCGAGACACGCCAGGAACTGCGTCAAAATGGGTTTGGACATGTGTGAAGCTATTAAGTAAGTACACACACACACACACAGATATATAAAAACACACACTGGGTAAAATAAATTACTCATTAAATTTCCCCATCATCCTTTGCAGGCTGGTTCGGGAGGCGACAGGAGTGGATATTAACATGCGCGTGGGCGTGCACTCTGGAAACGTGCTCTGTGGCGTGATTGGGCTACGCAAATGGCAGTTTGACGTCTGGTCACACGACGTCACCTTGGCCAATCACATGGAGTCTGGAGGGTTGCCTGGGTATGCTGGTATTGTGACACGTGTATAAGTCAGCAAAAGAAAATGTTACACTTTAAAATGTCACTAATGTACAGAAATACAGCAAGAAATGGAGCATTCTTGTGCCTTGAGATCATGCTTATTGCTTATATAAAATATTTTAAATATAAAAATTGACGTTGCTCTGATTTGAGCGTAATGTGTGTGTTTAGCCGGGTACACATCACCGAGGCCACTCTGAAGCATCTGAATAAAGCGTACGAGGTGGAGGAAGGAAACGGCCACCTCAGAGACACTTACCTGAAGGAGCTCAACATCAAGACTTACCTGGTTATAGACCCCAGGGTCAGTACCTAAATATTTCCATTTAAATTACATTTAAAAAAAAAAAAGTTCATTATTCAAATGCATTAGTATATTTCTGAGCCTATAATTTTATATTAACAGAGCGAGCTTCAATAAACTACACTATGTGTTCATACCTCCTCCTGTATGCCTCCAGTAATGTTTTATTATTTTTTGCCATCTTCACTTCCTCCTTAATTAGGAGTAATTTTATTTTATTTAAGTCCCATCCAAAATACCAGTTAGATTTGGGCTAAAAACCCAACCGTCTTTCTGCTTTTTATACAAAGCTTGGCCAGTCTCTCACAATGTTTCTGTCATCAGCTGGTGTTGTTTTCCTTGGCCGACCCATTTGGTGTGTGTTGCTCAGTACACCAGTGGGTTCTTTCTTTTTCAGGACATTCCAAATTGTTGTATTGGCTATGCCCAATGCTTGTGCAATGCCTCATAGATTTTCCCCTCTTTTCTCAGCTTCAAAATGGCTTGCTTTTCTCCCATAAACAGCTCTCTGGTCTTCGTGTTGGCTTATCCTTTTTAACAACAAATGCAGTTTTCACAGGTGTAAGCGAAAGCTAAAACCAAGAGTAGTTTTTTTTAACAATCAATCTAACAGGACACACCTGGGTAACAAGAAACACCTGTCAGTCACATGTTCCAGCATTTTTGCAACATATAAATATACGTAGCAAATATGTAAAAATACATCAATATCTACAAAAGCTGAAATTCTAAACTCTCCTCATATTCATCTTTTGATCTCGAGCTCGAATGTCTTCAGTCTAAAACAAAAACAAATGAATTGGCCTTGCTGTTCCAATAGTTTCGGAGGGGACCGTATATAGCTGCTACATAGGGCTTAACACATTGCTTTTGTAGAACGTGTGTGGTGTATTAGACGCTCACTAAAATACTATAAATCACTGTAATAAGTGGCTATTGGAAATACTACTAACTATTAACAGGTTTAGGACACGTTATTTTATATTTAAATAGCAACTGTATACATTATTCTAAAATGCGTATGCGAAAACAATGTACGTCATTAGTGGCATGGCCAAACGATTAGGAAACGTGTTTCTACAGACTGGTAAAAAGTGACTAAAGGTGAAATATGGAATATTAAACATCAGAATGTGTAATAAAAAATATTTTTTCATATTTCCGATAATTATTTATACCTTTCGTTTGCTCACGCAGTCTAAGGACCCGTCCCAGAGCAGCCGTACCATTCCTAAGCAGCGTGTGAATGACGGTTTGAAGATGCGCGCGTCGGTGAGAATGACCCGCTACCTGGAGTCGTGGGGGGCCGTGAAACCCTTCTCCCATCTCCAGAACCGAGAGGGCTTCATCAATGACACTATGGTGAACAGCAAGAACCGCTTCAAGGTGAACACACACGCGCACACACACACACACACACACACACACACACACACACACACACACAAATGCATAGAGAATCACTATTATGACAGATTTTTTTCTGATTATTGCTAATGATGATGTTAACGTGAGTTTGTCTTTTTGTCACTCATCAGGACATTCCTATGAGATCAGCACCTTTAAAAATGACAGAAAGGTTAGTCATACATGAGACTGTAGTGTGTGTGTGTGTGTGTGTGTGTGTGTCTGTAACAGTGTGCATGCTGTATGTGTGTGTGTATGCATAAATGTGCATTCACACCAGCGAGGCCATGCAACGTAGTAGAATAGTAGTATAGCCTACAGCACACAATTTACTACAGTATACGATTTATTTTTGCTTAAAATGTATTTAAAATGAATTAGCAGCGTGAGCTACTGTAGATATGAACACTAACCAGAGGCACCATCATATACCCCACCTATATATCTATATAATCACCTTCTAACCAGTTAAACACAAATTAAATTACGCACTAATCAGCGTTAAAATTGGTTCTTTGATTCCCATGTCACTTGCCAGGCTTCGTATTAGCTGTTAGCAAAATACAGTTTGCTAAAATACAGTTGCTTGCTAACTATACTAGCTAGACACCAGTTGCGAGTGGGGAAGTGAAGAAATGTCGGACCACACGAGCAATACGATTGGTCTGAGGAATCATCTGAGCCAATCGCTTTACAGTATCATACCTAATTTGCATAAAGTTGAGAAAATCTCAGCTCACATCTTGCTTGTTTCGCTGTCGCTGAAATCCCGGCTCTGTGTCGCACACGTACATAGAAAATGGCCGTCGCTCGCCAGTGTGAACGCAGGGTAAGGGAGAAAGAACGGCAGAAATTGAGCGATCTCTTCATTTTCCCCCTCCGTCATCCTATAAATTTCTAAAAAGGTAGCCGAAGCAAATTCTAGTATGTTTGTATCAAGTATTGATTCTTAAAGATGTGATAGCCAACCAAGCACATAGTGTTGGAGAGACCAGAATTTATTTCAGCAATTTCTTCCACGTCCTTTCTTCTATTGATGCAGATTTTTATTATTTTTTTTTAAATGGAAATTCTATTCACATTGTCTTATCCACAAATTAAAAATTACCCTATAGACAGGTATCTGGAAATCCTACTCTTTCACCCTGTCTCTCTTTTGTGTTGTGTTAAAGTTGACTTTTATCCCCCTGTACAGCTTTGATGAGTCTCTTGAGGAGTCTTTATCCTTTCCCGCCCCTCCCTTCAGCGTGAATAAGTGAGTGGAACCATGTTGGCTCCGAAGACGTTTTCCATGGCCCACAGTTTCACCACTAACCCCCCGATCTCTCACTCAGCGTGTGCTACTGAGCCCACGGCTAGCATGAGCTATAACAACCACTCCTGTGCTGAAGAGTGGACCTTTTACTCCCCTGCAGGATTGCTGTACCACGCTAGATACGATGGGAAAAAGTGTGTGTGTGTGTGTGTGTGTGTGTGTGTGTGTGTGTGTGTGAGTATGTGTGGGTGGGTGGGTGGGATGGTGTGTAAGGAAATGGCTCTCTTCTCTCCCTTTTCCTTCCTAAGCTGTATCAGGGCTCCCTCAGAGATTTAAACTAACACAAGGCATCCTGCATGCCACACCTACACGTGTAAACGCGCACCCCACACACACACATGCACACACACTACTTGGTACTCTCTCTCGCACTGGCAGCTTGGCCTGAAGATTGTAACCAGCATGACAACAGCCGTGACCTCTACACTTCCCACTTCTCTTCCTCGTTCTGTTGGTGTGTGTGTGTGTGTGTGTGTGTGTGTGTGTGTGTGTGTGTGTGTGTGTGTGTGTGTGTGTGTGTGTGTGTGTGTGTGTGTGTGTGTGTGTGTGTGTGTGTGTGTGTGTGTGTGTTTTCATGTTAAGTGTTTAACTTCACTAATGTCTCCTGCAGGAATAAGTCCCAGAAGACCAAGTTTGACGAGCAGCTGCACAATGAGATGATCACCACCATCGATGAGCTGAGCTCTAGCAAGTGAGTCTAGTCACTTTCTCTTTATCTCTCTGTACGAGTTTTGTTTATTTTTACTGTTTCATAAGGATGCGATCCCCCTCTGGTCTTTTTTGGTACAGTATATTCGTATTGTTTTACGTGTTTTAGAACAGCGGTGATGACATCAAAACTATAAAATCGCATCTTGCTAAAATGCGTGTTGTGTATTAATGTTTATTGACGATACTGAAGATATTTTCCACCGTTTTTCCGATTCGCAATTTTCTCAGTCTGTCGCAGAGGTGCCGGTATTTTCACGCTTGTTTTTGATGCTTAGAAATTCATAGAAAGTGATCACACTACGATCCATCACTGAAAATATAATTCATCTGTGGTCACGCGTAGCAGGTCCCTGAATCCAGTTAATCCATCCGTCTGTGTGTGTGGAAGGATGAGGATAAATTGTAAGCACAATAATAATGCTTCTATAAGAAAATATTTGGTCTGTCATTCCCAAAAGCTTGTTAGGAAGCATAAAAACAAACATGACATGATTCCTTCTGCCTCATAGTATAAAAATAGCTGCATTTTTTATTTTATTTTATTTTTTTTTGCGCTATACCTCCAGTTCTCTTTGCAGAACAGACAATCAGAAACAACCACCACAAAGTCACATGATGGATAGTTCTTGCATTTAAAAAAAAAAAAAAAAATTGTGAGGATTTGGGGATCGTGTGCACTTTAGCAGGGATCTGTCTAAAGATGAAAGATGGTTTAGTGTGTGAGCCACTGTTTTAGATCTTCGTCATAAATTTAATTCTCTCAGTACAGAGAAATGTCAATTCCTGTCAATGGTATCGTTCATAAACTACAGCTGGAGTAGATTAGGTTAGGAAAATGCACGGCTGTTCCTTTAACATCATAAACAACATGAATTCAGTCGACAACGTGTACGTATGATCATGAGCGAAATCTAATCCAGGCTTCGTCTGTGCATGGAAAACATCACTTTTAAGAAATATATAATTAAGGCATTTCATTTTGGGCTCGGGCATGTGAAGGAAGCTGCACAAACACCCAAGAACAAAAATACTTCTGACATTTTGTGCACGTGTTTCTTGTGTGCAGGCAGTGGGTGAAGTCGGAGGAGATTTCTGGTCTCACTCTGTGGTTCACGAAGCGTGGGCTGGAGAAACAGGTAAACACCTTAAACACAATAACAGCATAATAACGTAATAACTCCATATTTACCAGACGTCTCCTGGATTAGCAAAATGGCAAACGTATAATACATGTAGATATTTCTGAGGTTTGCTAACAAGCTTAGAAAACAGTCCTCTGGGGATTTATACCATTTTATTAAAATGGTATTTTAATAAAAAAAAAAAAAAATGTAAAAATTATGTAATGAGACATGAGGCGTGATGTGACCTCATACAAAGCAGATTTAAATGCAGCGTTGTCCTATAACAGCACAGCCTGACGTGTTTTATTCCGCTTATGCCACAACTTATTTTTATTTATTAAGGAACATCACGTCATGCATTTTGATCAATTTAAAGTTACATATAATGTTCTGGAATGTCCAGGAAACTAGTTGCTGTTATCACGCAAAGCCTAAACGTCTTCGTCCTGAAGACTTTCCTTTGTCAGAAAACGTGAAATCACAGCTTTATGACCCTGACTGTTACAAAGAACCATTGAAGACTCTGAAGACTCCTTCCATAAATGTTCAGTAAACCTCTCCTCACAGAAATCTTCACCGAAACACCACAGTCCATGTGAAGCGTCCGCTATACGAGTCCGCGTTAGTACTATAAACACCTTCTGACCAATCAGAATCCAGAATTCATCAGCACTGTTGTATTAATTAATATAACCGACAGCTTCCTAATGCTGTTCAGGGGAAATGGTGGAATTATAGTTAGTTAAATAATATTCATTTCATATACAGTTAGAGAGAGATGAGTGATATTTGGGTTGGTATATGTTTTTTTTTCTTTCTCAGTACTATTATCCTATCCTGTGCTATATATTTTGTTACGTGTGCTAATGAAGGAATATCTGTAAAATATAACACAAAGATTTGTTTGTTTTGTGCTAAAATGTACAAAGTGTTCATATTTATATACCTCTCTCAGTACAGGACTACAGAAATGCCTAGTTTTAAGTACTACATCAGCTGTGCCACCTTTATCTTCCTGTGTATCTTCATCATTCAGATGTTAGTCACCCAACAGTGAGTGATATAAACACACACACACACACACACACACACGAGGACAGAACTGAATATATAATCCTATAATAACGATATATTTTCATGCACTGCTTCCCTTATCATAGTGTTTCCTCTGCTTTTTTCTTTCAGACATAAGCAGCTGGGATTGGTGTTTGCGTTGTTGGCGTGTGTGTTACTGCTGACCCTTGCCATCTGTTTTGCCGGTCACATTCAGGTTATTAACGGCTGGCACCTGCCGGTTTTAAACCCACTTATGGATTGTCTGAGGTGTTGTGTGTTTTGTATTGTGTGTGTGTGTGTGTGTGTGTGTGTGTGTGTGTGTGTGTGTGTATGTCCCCTCTGTTTTACTCTGTTTATCTGGAATAGTGACATTCTGCTGTATGGATAAATGCACTATTATTAACATAGCTTAACAAACATAAGCTTAACAGTATTTTGCTGTAGTAATGTGTGTGTGTGTGTGTGTAGATTTGGAGGTTTCATAGATGCTAGCACATTTAGACTGTACGTTATGTGGAGAATGTCATGTGACTTGGTCATTCATGCATTTGATTGGCTGGAGACAGTTTCTGGAATGACTGACCACTAAAAACAGACTGACATTTGCTACAGAGTGTGTCTCTGTCCCTTTCTCAAAAACACACACACACACACACACACACACACACACACACACACACACACACACACACACACACACACAGTCTGTATGTCTGTCTGTCTGTCTGTCTATCTATCTGTCTATCTAGAGATCTATCTGACTCTGTCTGTCTATCTGTCTTATCTGTTTGTCTGGGTATCTGACTGCCTGTCCCAAATGTCTTCAAGGTATAGCGAAAACAATAGGATTGATCTTGCAGTTCCAATACTTTCAAAGGGGACTGTAGATATATGGACACTATCTACAGTCCCCTCTGAAAGTATTGGAACAGCAAGGCCAATTCTATTGTTTCCACTATACATTGAAGACATCTGGGTTTGATATCAAAATATGAATGAGACGATAGATCAGAATTTCAGCTTCATTTCCTCATATTTACATCTAGAGGTGTTAAATAACTTAGATCATGGCACCTTTTGTTTGAACCCACCAATTATTTCAAGTGATCAAAAATAACGTGTGACTGAGGTTGTGACAAGACAGTATTTCTTGCTACCCAGGTGTGTCCTCTTAAATTGATTGTTTAAAGAATTCATAGCTCTGAATGTCTACTCTTGGTATGAGCCCTAGGTTTCATCTGTGTAGACTGCATTTGTTGTTAAAAAGGATACACCAACATGAAGACCAGAGAGCTGTCCATGGGAGAAAAGCAAGCCATTTTGAAGCTATGTAAAGAGTGAAAATCTGTCAGAGCCATTGCACAAGCTTTAGGCATAGCCAATACAACAATTTTTAAAGAAACCATTGGTGTACTGATACTGAATGGGTCAGTCCATTCGGGAAAACAACAAGGAAAACAACAGCTGATGACAGAAACATTGTGAGAGCTGTGAAGAAAAAAACCCCAAAACAACAGTTAGTGACAACAACCTCCTCAGGGCAGGGCTGACGGTATCACGATCCACCGTTTGAAGAAGACTTTGAGAGCAGAAATATAGAGGCCATACCACAAGATGCAAACCACTCATCAGCAGTAAAGCCAGACTGGAATTCACAAAGGAATACAGAGATGATCCACAAAAGTTCTGGAACCAAGATTAACCTCTACCAATGTGATGGAAAGGCCAAGGTGTAGCGAAAAAAAGGATCTGCTCATGATCCAATACATACAAGCTCATCTGTGAAACATGGTGGAGGTAGTGTCATGGCTTGGGCTTGCATGGCTGCTTCTGGAACCGGCTCACTAATCTCCACTGATGATGTAACTCATGATGGTAGCAGCAGAATGAATTCAGAAGTTTACATTAACATTTTGTCTGCCAGTTTACAGAGAAATGCATCTAAATTAATTCGGGATGAACAAAACACACTGCCAACTCAACAAAGGACTTCATCAGGGGGAAAAAGTGGAAGGAGACCATTGGCCAAGTCAGTCACCGGTCCTTAACCCAATTGAGCAGCATTTCAACTCCTGAAGAGGTGACTGAAGGGAGAAACCCCCCGAAACAAACAGCAACTGAAAGAGGCTGCAGTAAAAGCCTGGAAAAGCATCACAAAAGGAAAATACAACAGTTTGGTGATGTCAGTGGGTCACCGGCTTGATGCAGTTATCGGAAGCAAAGGGATATGCAACCAAATATTAAGTGTTATGTACTGTAATTTATATAAAGACTGATCTGTTCCTATACTATTGGGTGGTCTGATACACGTGTTTAACACATCTAGATGTAAATACAGGAAATAAGAGCTGAAATCCTAAACTCTTGTCTCGTATCCATCTTTTGATCTCTAACCCAAATGTCTTTGGTGTATTGCCGTTCCAATAGTTTGTAATGATCGATCGATCATCCATCCATCCATCTACGATGTAAATTGTATGTAATATTTTCATACATCTCAGTCCCAGTATAAACATAAGTAAGGTATTCATAGACTCTTTTCTCTTTTTTTCTTTTCTTTTTCAGAAACTGTTCCCGGAAAAATTAGAATCCTGCCAGTGGTTATCGGCCGTGTCCAAAGCTGTGGTCAAGAGGCCTTTTGTGCGTCTCCCGCTAGTAACTATCGCTACCACAGTTATCGTTATCATTGCCTTGTTCAACCTGGTAAGTAGCATTTTATACCGTTCAGGCGAATGTGCAGCGGTTTTACAGAGAACTTATTCATCACTCAAATATTTTCTCTCTCTCAGTGTTTTAACCCAGTCGATCCGTACTCTGTTCGGGGAAACGAAAGCAGCATAAAAGAGTTTAATAATGATCATCTCCTCTTCTGCTTGCCTGTACGTAGAACACACAAACATTTATTATCTCTTGACACACATCATAACCACACAGTGTTTAAGTAACTGAACTAATTTTAAAAAAAGTGTGTCAGACTCATAGGAGAGTTCTTATTAGATTTTATATAGACTGTAATTTATTTCTAAACCTTTTAACATCTTTCACCATGTAATCAATGATGAAGCTTTACTTCAGGCCATGTTTATGCACATTTGATTATTTTTTCCCTCCTCAGTATTCGGTGTATAGCTGTATCCTGTCATTACTGGTGTGTGGAGTATTTTTGAGAGTGTGCTTCGAGCTGAAGATGGCCTTCCTCTTCATCGCTTCAGCCATTTATTACATCATCATAGGCTGTACCAAGAATGATCTGTTCAAAAAGTACAGCTGCATGCTTAATGAAAAATTCAACAGGTATAAACACACACACACACACACACACACACACACACACACACACACAATTGGCCACAACATTTGGACCTGCTCTGCTCTGATAAGTATGTACTAGCATTTGTAACTTATGATGTGTGTAATTACAGTTGTGTGTGTGTGTGTGTGTGTTAGTTGCAGTACTGAGGGATTCACAGATTCACTGATGAACGGAGGGCTGATGAAACAGCCGCAGATTATGAGCTGCATCTACATCACTCTGTTCCTGGTTACCATGCTGCTTATATCACGTCAGGTACACAATCACACATTAAACACACACGTTTGCAATTAACACATTATTCTTGCATTTCATGTGACCTCACACTGGCCTCTCGCTGCCGTTTTGAGAACTAAATAGTGGATCGACTGCTTCGGTGTTATTGTGTGCGCGTGTGTGTGTGTGTGTGTGTGTGCTTCATTAAGAAGATTTTGTTTTCATTTATATGTATAATCAAATGCCTTAATACACATCACTACATACAATACATCTTCAACAAGCAGCGGCGCATCAGATTTTCCATCATTCTGCCTCGCTGTGTTAGCTGGCTAGCTACGCTATGGGAACTGTAAAGTTTATTTCAGCAGAAAATATTGCTAACATTTGCAAAAGTTAGGCAGTTAGAGTGCCTTCCAGTAATATTGGCACCCTCGGTAAATACGAGCAAAGAAGGCTGCGAAAAATTGTCTTTATTGTTTAACCTTTTGATCTTTTGGGACCAGCACGAGTGTTCAAGCTTTCCAGCCGTCCATTCATAGCATGCTATTCCGAGTCATTTCACACCATGGCATGCTGTAATGCACCAAGTGGTGAAGAGCAGTAGAAACTTCAGAGCATGATAAATGTAGAACCTAATCCATGACTCTTTTTAGTTGCTTACACCTTTCATTTTATTCAGTGAAAAATATAATGGTTAAGTTGTTGAGTTCAGTTTTTCAATTAACAACTGGTGAAAAGATCAAAAGGTTAAACAATAAAGACAATTTTTCACAGCCTTCTTTGCTCATATTTACCGAGGGTGCCAGTATTCGTGGAGGGCGCTGTACAGTACTTGAATCTTGTCAAATGCCTTATACACACCCGTACTAGATTTAAAAGAAGTAGTCATCTCTCTATAACAAACATTGGATTGACTAAAAGACAATTCATGGCCTTCCAAGAAAAACCCATTTGATACAAAGCAGAGTTGACATTCTGGGTAGACATTAATAGGAAAAATATTTCCAAAGATCCAGGTGGGTGAAACCCTTCCTCTTCCTTACAGGATGAGTTCTGCTGCCGTCAGGAATTCCTGCTGAAGAACAAGAATCGCACAGATAAAGATGAGATCGAGCTGTGTGAGAATTTGACACGGCTGCTACTGGAGAACGTTCTCCCGGCTCACGTGGCCGCGCTGTTCGTGGGCGAGAACAAAAAGAACGAGGTGGGGCTGCTCTCCACTAACACTTTACTAAACCAGAAATACAAGGTAGGGACCAGCACGAGTGTTCAAGATGTCCAGGCGTCCATTCATAGCATGCTATTCCGAGTCATTTCACACCATGGCATGCTGTAATGCACCAAGTGGTGAAGAGCAGTAGAAACTTCAGAGCATGATAAATGTAGAACCTAATCCATGACTCAGTTTAGTTGCTTACGCCTTTCATTTTATTCAGTGGAAAATATAATGGTTGAGTTGTTGGGTTCAGTTTTTCAATTAACAACTGGTGAACACTTTTCCGTTGTTAGTGGACTAAGAAGCATTGGTATTAAAAAAAACAAAACAAACAAATTTCCTAGTTATTTCACTACTGAGTTTTCCTTGAGGATATAGAAGGAAATATTTGTCTCTTGTGAGTCTCTCACAAGGCTCCTCAGTTTCGAGAGCGAGCTGGTGAAGCCTTTCTGAAGTTATACTTCTTTTGACAAAAAACTGATCTTGAGATTCTTCACGCATGCAAATAATCATCAAGAGTCTAAAGATCAACACCAGTCATCTGTTTCCTGACTTGGTGCCGTGACCCGGATGGCCCACTGAGCCTTTGGTGCCAAATAAGTTCTCTCGATGGTTAGATTTTCACAGTTAGCCTTAGAAAAGCAGGGTTACACTGATTGATTAATAAGTCTTTCTAAAGAAAAGAGCTCGTGAGTGAAATTTCGTTCTGCTGCATCTCTCACTGAGTGCTAGGAACGTAACATGATGTTACACGGCACATTAAAGTGCTAAGCCTAGTTTATGCCATAAAGCCTGTGTTGCTACTTTCATTACTGAAGTGAATATACGTAATACTCTACGTAACCGTGATGTTCAGCGGGCTGTGAAGGAGTTCAGCTCAGAGTTTACACAAATAGTGCAGGAAATTTAAATCTTTCCATAAACCAGCACATCTGATTGTAATATTCAGACACTCCAGAAGCCTTTGATGTGCTGAATCAGATGTATTAGGGTTAGAGCTGTGCTAGATTAAATATTGCTCTAAAATCAAGATGAGGTTGAGATGCACATGCTTGAGTTTATCTGTGAGCATATCAGTAGTTATGAAAAGTTTATTTACAGGGAAAAATCACACAGCAGGGTACCTGCTAAACCCGGTAACATTTCTATATACATCATACACGGATCTATTTTTGCAAAATATTCTAATTTGGCTTTCTAATGTTTTAAAAAATTAAATTTTTTTTAACTATCTCCATTTCTTCATGTATCTGTTCACACATCCATCTCTGTGTGTCCCACCTGTTTCTGTGCTAGTTGTTGTGTTGTGTTTATACTTGATTGGTTTATTGTGTTTATTACTGGGCAATATGACAATATAATCTAATTATTTTCGTTATATCATGATAAATTATGTCACAATACACTGTTCTGTGACCGTTTTTGTGATTTCTTTTTCGAACATTTTTGTAAATTTGTAATTTGACGCTAAATGTTATACCTTGTATCTTTAAAATTGTAAGTTCTATATAACTTGTATATTTTATATATATATATCGTGATGCATGCCATGTACTGTAGAAATGTTTTGTGTGTATATATCACGATGTATTGTTTTCATTGCCCACACCTAATATTAATAATTCATGTGTTGGTGTGTGTTTTTCTCCAGGATCTGTACTACAAGTCGTACGATTGCGTGTGTGTGATGTTTGCTTCAGTCCCTGACTTTAAGGAGTTCTACACCGAGTGCGACATCAACAAAGAGGGACTGGAGTGTCTGAGACTGCTTAACGAGATCATCGCTGACTTCGATGAGGTGAACCATCAGCGCAGATGAGTCCTTAAGTGTCGAGACTTTGAAGCAAAACTAAAAACGTTTCCTGTTCTCTCCTTCCTTTCGCTGCAGTTGCTGTCTAAGCCAAAGTTCAGTGGCGTAGAGAAGATTAAGACTATCGGCAGCACGTACATGGCTGCTGCAGGTCTTAGCGGGACACCTGGACAGGAGACGAACCAGGTATCACAGTGCAACATGAACAGAAACGTACCTACACCAGGCCACAGGGCAGAAGTGTACACTTTAGTATTAATAAGTAGGGATATTATACTTGAATATTATAACTGGGAAACTAGTTATATATAAACTGAAATAAATTGTTAATGTTAAAAACTATAATTAAATTAAACTTGAAGCAAAAATTGCTTTCAAAGCTGTGACATTTTTGTTTTAGTTTATCTACGCAATATTCATATCGTGTATCAGTCACACTTGTGTTAGTGGATTACAGGGTTAAGCAATATGATGTTGATGATACAAACATTTTTATTGTTATTATTTCTATTAGAATAAATATAATCATCATTATATTACACATATTTAAACCTTGAGTATCAGCCATGGATACCCACCTGATATTATTTCAGCCCTCAACTCTTTCACACAAATCTCACTTAAATATAAATATAAACAAATCAATCCTAACAAAAGAAAAACAAGTTGCTTTATATGTAAACATCTCCAGTTCCAAAAATATGTTTTTTTTTCCAAACCGATCTATTTTTTTGCTGGTATTGGATCTCTAATAATAATAATAATAAGTATTATTATTAATAATATTAATATTGTTTTATTGTGGCTATTACATTTGTTTGTTTTTCTCAATTGATTAATACTATTTATATTATGTATTCATAAAATCTATACATTTCATATTATTTTTTTTTCCCCCCCCCATTGGATTTTTATTTTTATTTTTATTTTTTTTTAACACAGCACTGTTAGCAAACCTAAATATTCATGTATAATGAAATATACTTTTCCCACTTATACTCCCACTTTTGTGATATGATCATATTGCAATATCATCCACCTCTAGCAGATTTTCATATATTAGCTACCAAATATAATGCATCAGGTAAGATTAATGTAATTGTTGAAATATTGGTTTATATTTTAGACAGTTATTGTAATGGGACAATTTAATATCGACAAATTCCTATTGTCAAAAACAGTTTCCTGTTTCATGTTCCACAATGTAATCTGGAGCTCTGTATTGGCAGGACCGGGAGCGGCAGCCGGCACAGATCGGCATCATGGTGGAGTTTGCCATCGCTCTGATGGGAAAGCTGGACGGCATCAACCGGCATTCGTTTAACAGTTTTAGACTGCGTGTGGGTGAGTGTAGCGGACACACACACACACACCCACATATACACAGTTCTACGTATTCAGCCAGAGGCCTGACAAGAAACACACACACACACTCTCTACATAAATTCCTAATAACTGAACTGTCTGGTCTGTCCTGTATCCTCCTCTGTGAGCTTATTAGCTCATCAGGATAAAGTTTACCTAATTCACCTAATGGCATGTTTTTGGACAGTGGGAGGAAACGGGAGAACCCTGGAGGAAACCCACACGGACACAGGGAGAACATGCTAAATGTTTTCGTTCATTCTTTCATTCAACAATCTTACCCGTTCATGCATCCATCCATCTACTCATCCATTGGTCTGTCTATCCATCCATCCATCCATCTATCCATTCATCCATCTGTCTTCCTTCCCAGCCATCCAACCATCATTTATTCATCCATCCATCTATCTTTCCATTCATCCATTCACCCATTCATTCAATCATCCATCTGTCTAACTATCCATTCGTTTATCCATCCATTAATTCATCTAACTTCAGAGAACCTGGAAGGAACCCACATGGACATGGGGAGAACAGGCAAAAAGATTCACTGATTCATTTATCCATCATTCTATCCATTCATGCATCCATTAATCTATCAATCTATTCAATCCACCTATCCATTAATGTAGCAATTCATCCATCTATCTTCAGTAACTGCTTTATCTCATCAGGGTACTTGTTGTTTTCTTTTTTTTTTTTTTTTTGGTACATTATATTATATTTTATTATATTTTTCCCAAAGTGAAAATAAGTGAATCACTGATACTGTTTGCCGTGAGTAAAGCTGCTGTTTTATCTGACTCATTTGGCTGCAGATGTTCTGGAGGGGTTTCTGTGCTCTAGCTGCACACGTCTGTTATTTGGTCTTGTGCGGTACCGAAAACACGAGCATATGAACTCAAGATCCCGTTGAAACCTGAAAATAAACTTTACGCATGAAACACTGATTTGAAAACCTTAAAGAAATCTTTTGTCTTTTGTGATTTTGCACAAATAGAAATGTTGATAAGAGGAAGAACGGGCAGCTCATCTGCTTGATCTGGGCTGAAAAGTTTAATAAATGAAATGACTGTACACCTAATGCGCTGATGTGATAGCGGTCAGAGAAGAGCTTTTATTAAAAGTCTGCTGTCCAGCGCTCTGTTTTAACTCTCTGAAGAGCTTTTTAAAGTTTTTACTGAGTGAGTCATTCCTGTGACTGAATATTTTATGCGTGTGGCACAAAGACAGAATTTTTATTATTTTTATTGCTGACTGTGTGTTGTCTGTACATACTAATGTGAATGTGGTGAAATTCATTATTTATTCCATGTAGACTGTGTGCTTGAGATTATTCTCGAGCTCACGCCCCATTACGTCTCGAGTATATTTTTTAATAAAATGACGTGGTTCTCACCCACGGTTATGAATAGTAACTGACCTTTGACTAGACTTTGCAAAAGCACTTATGTGGTCAGTGATGTCATTACTGCTTTTTTTTATTTTTATACACAGCAGTTAAAACCGTTTAACTGTTTACTCCCATGGCAAGTAAAACGCATGTTGTCGTAGGATTTGCCTCCTGCTGACATAAATATTTTTGCAAGTGTTTTCAAAGCATGTTGATCGTGTGTTTGTGCAGGAATAAACCACGGGCCGGTAATAGCGGGGGTGATCGGAGCACGCAAGCCGCAGTACGACATCTGGGGAAACACTGTGAACGTAGCCAGCCGAATGGAGAGCACCGGAGAACTGGGCAGGATCCAGGTACTTACTACTCTAGATTTTTTTTTTTTTTTTTTTAAACTGAGATTTTCAGAGACACATTTTAAAAGCTTTTAGCTTTAACCCTCAAGTTGATTCTAGATTAATCATTAATCATAGGAGAAAGACAGAAACGCTTAGTAAGAGTCGACTCGTAATGAAAGCCCATTGGGTTACATGTGAACATTTTATAATATAAATAAAAATAATTTCTTCCATGGGGTCAACTCCAGATTTATTGGCAACATGTATAGGCTTCTTTTAACACAGTGTAACACAAGATTTATACCAACCTACCTAGGCAGTGCAATTTTGTTCAAAACGTTGATTTTGTAATTATTAGTGTCCCTACAATTAATATTTGGGCAGCTCTACAGTAGAGGGAATAATAACAGCACTGAGAATACATATCTGTAAAGGGATTTTATACTCTCCTCCATGCAGGACATTTTAAGCTCCTTTATATTACTAGGTTTGCACATGTATACGCTCTCATCGAATATGGTTCCGAAGAGCTCAAACGCAAATACTTAGCTGGAAACTGTGAATCTGAAATGAGTGATGATTTTTCAACAAAACGATGGTCAAATACATTCATCCAAGTCTTAAGCAGCTGGCAGTGACACCCAGGTATTTGTATAAAATATCCTGATATTTGGCACATAACAAGTGAACGTGATCATGGGAATTATTTTCTATTAGAGGAAAAGTAAGCAGTTCCTCCGTTTGCTTTAAAAAGAAAGATTTAGTCTTTTAAAATGATATTTTATTGTTAACCTTCGTATCCTACTCCTAAAAGAGTGTGTAAATTTACACATCAGAACAGTAACCAGTGTAAACTTCGACTTGGTCCACTTTAAATCATATAATTTGCATGGATTACTGCACTTTTATATCTGGAACATACTGTCAAGGTTAAATTACTATTTAAAAAAAAATTACATTTAGAGCATTTAGCAGATGCAATTATCCAGAGCAACTTACAGAAGTGCTTTGGGGTCTCTATAAAATTTTTTTTAAAAATGGCGGCATATAAACGGAGGACGGGCCGGTTTGTCTGCGCATAGCCGTGAGCCGTAAACAAATCCCTCAGCCGATGGAAGAATTAGAGCTCGCTCAGTAATATAATATGATACTATATATATTTATTGGCATAGAAGTGAGTCAAAATAACTTCCATTTCATAGCCTTCACCCTGATCGTTCATTTCTTAAAAGGCTGCCAATAATTCTTAAGTTTATCGTATTAAATTGTCAAAACCATTGACTATGAAACACTGAAACAGATACTGGAGCAGTATTAACTTTACTAAGCTGTTAACAGTACAATTTTAACAGCTTAATAATTCCACGCTGAAAGGTTTACGTCTTTGTTTTCTAATGTGCATCACTTTGTGTTCCGTTATAAACGACTGATATTTAAATTTCACACTTTGAATCACTGTGACTGTAAAACAAATTTAAATATCAGTCGTTGATAACAGAAGCAAAGTGATGCACATCAGAAAACAAAGACGTAAACCTTTTCAGACATGAAACAAACGGAGTCCAGAGTCTGACATGCGGAAACGAGGTGTAAACGTATCGGAGCCATGTGAAAACTTTTCAGTGTCCTCCTGGAGTTTTATTTAGCAGTAAATTAAGGCATGTCGTGTACGTTCCAGGTGACGGAGGAGACGTCGGACGTGCTGCAGAAGCTGGGTTACTCGTGCGATTGCAGAGGTCTGATCAGCGTGAAGGGGAAAGGCGAACTCAAAACGTTTTTTGTATGTTCAGACTCCAATAAGCAGCAGGGAATGGGGCTCAGCTGAAAGTGCTGACCTTCTCTCACACACACACACACACACGTCTGGATGGGTAGGGTTTTCTTTCTTTCTTTTCTTTTTTTAAAATGGTGTTTTTTTGGACTTCCAAATGTTAGAAGACTGGGACAGATGGCTAAAAAACCCTCACAAAGCCAGAAACTTTGAACAAATATACACTTTACAGACTGGCCGAGACAGAACGTTTCCACCTAATGCTGGAGCAGGTTTTTTTTTTTTGTTGTTGTCGTTTGTTTGTTTTCCGGTGTTCAGTGACCTTAAACTTGTCTGCTCTGTTCTGATCCTTAAAAACTGTGGAGGGAACTAACCGAGCTCACAGAAGAGGAACTTTGGGCGTTTTGAATACTGCTGATTTATCGCTGTAAGTCTTAAATCTGACATTACTAGCGAATGATGGGACCTGCACACTCCAACATGAAGAGGACGTTTTATTATTATTATTATTGTTATTATTATTTCCTAGGACATGATGTGAAGCTTTTGGAAGAACAGAAATCTTTTTTTGAGAAGTTGTGGACAGACTTGCTGCTGAATGACTTCAAACTGTTTCTAGAAAAACTCTTTGGGTTTCCAATTTTCATATTTCTGTCACTGTCTAATCTAACAGGAATTTACGCATCGATGTTACATAATTTAAGAAGACTAAGCAGATCTAAACATAATTAATATAGCAAAAAAAAAAAAATGCTACAGTACAATCGGTTTGATTGAAAAAAGGAAAAGAAAAGATTTGTGAAAAGTATTTCTGAAACTTGTTTTTCTAACGCGCCTGACTGCCATTATGACTCCTCTTCCTATTTGAAGGCGGGGACATGTCCTTGTTGCACTTCGTGTTCCTGTTAGCTTTGAGCTGCATCTGCTTTTCTGTCTTATGTTGCGATGTGGAAATCACTTGTTTTAACGAAGGGAAAGGTGAGATCGGATTGCACGTCCACGGATAAAGCAGATGAGGCGAAAATAACGTGGGTGTACTGTAACATTTAACTGAACTGAATCTAACATCTTTGCCATTTTAAACCTCAGTATAAGGTGTCTTAAGTTAAACTTGCTGTACAGTATCAGTATGGAATAAATAATTTTACACGTTTCAAGGGTAAAACCTGTGATGTTTCCTGTGGCTATGTCTAAAGTATTACTGTCAATAATAAACCATATTCCTGCTTCCCCCCCCAAGCAACAGGGAACACAAAATATATCTGGAACAACTTGAGATGATGGTGACATCTCATCTTCCTTAAAGAGGACTTTTCTAAAGTAGGGGGAAAAAAAAAAAAAAAATCTCCAGCACTAGACCTGCCCAGATATTTAAAAAATAAAACAAAAACACATTTATTAAGCAAAATGTATATAAACAACAGACGAAATAAGCACCATCAGTACCGGAATGACCAATACGGTTACACTGTGATGGTGGAGACAACGTCAGAGCCCATACACACACTGTCCAGCTGCTCTGCTCCCACTGTAAAATCATGAAAAACGAACATATCAGTACATGACATATGCATATATAAGTACATTGGAATTAAAGGAGCAGTGTGTAATTTATATATATATATATATATTTTTTTTAAACCTGAGCTACTTTGTTTAGGCTGGGGGTGGAGCTAATTTCTGGGCCAGAAAAATGCAACTGCCCTAAATAAAGGAATCCATGTTTAGATGATCATTACGGATCTAGAAACAGCTTCGTACGTTACGAACTGCACCTTTAAATTTGCCCACGCACTCTGGACTTGCAGCACAGTAAAAAAAAAAGAAAAACATTTTTACTTAAACTAAAGAATTAGATTTGGAGTATCATCATTACTTGATTAATTGAATTTACACGTGTAAAAACCCTTACTGCTAGGACTACTGGTGGAAATGATTGATCGGCAAAGTAAATGAACATATTACACTGAAACATTCAGTTGCTGGATAAGCAGTGTTATCTTAAATATTGCCTGTGTGTGTGTTTCGTACCTGTGGTCAGGTGTGTGAATTTACCATCTGCAGGTTCACTAGGCAGTGATATGCCCATCGCTTTCCTGATGCCATACAAGCTGCTCACATCTCCAGGAGTCACCTGACTGGTCAGCTGAGCCAAGTTTTCAGTCACCTTCTCCGCTACACACAAAGTTTTAACATTTCAGCAAAAAAAAAAGGTAGCTGGGTTAATCATGAATGTACAGAAGTGCTTTATAGGTAATAACGAGCAGAATAAATCAGAAACCATAAGGCGTGTGTAACTGTGGTTTCTACGCTCTAGGTATGATGCTGGGACTTGCGCGAGTATGTACCTAGCTGTAACTCCTTCGCAGTAGGCGCGAGCAGGCAGATCATATTAGGAGGCTGTTTGGCACTAAGTCTCTCTCTCTGAGCTTCGTGCAGATCCCTCAGCAAAACGGTCGTCTGGTCCAGCTTCTTCTGGAACTGTTCGGCTTCTGAGACACCGGAGAAAAAGCAGACGTGCGAGTACGTCAGTCGATATCCCTGCTTTCACTTTAAAGCATTACAAAAGCATGCAGGAGGAAATGAAAATCACGTTCTGTGCAGCAGCCGTACACAATTATGGGTGACTAGGAATTTTAAAGTAGGGCTAAAAGGAACGTTGCGAGGCTCGACTCGGCTGAATTCCGTGTGGTCTGTGTTTTAACAAGTGTGCGCGCTCACCCTGTGAGTCAAAGCTTTCCGGTAGGAGGTCGAGACCCAAACCCAGGCTGATGACTGAATTCAGAACGGTCATGCTGTTCGCAGTCTTCAACTCTGACCCGACCACCTAAAGAGGGGAAGAGAGGAAAACAGGGGCATTAAAATAAAAATACATTACACGAAAGCAACTAGGACCTAAAAGTCTGCTCCGTCCATCCGAGAAACACATGTTGGTTCGAGTTCCCTGAAATTTGGATACGCTGAAAAATCCTTTCATTCCCACATACACGCTCAATCACACCGTGGCTCTTCAATCATCTATAAATGCAGCATATCAAAGAAGGAAATGAACTAAAATAACAAGTTAATGAAAACGCTTAATAAACTCTTGAGATGTGCAGTGCAAAAATGTTACACCCAGTCATTTCTGCCTTTATTACTCAATTCATGACATCAGCAGGGGAACATGGAGACTCACACTGGCTTCAAACAAACCACTTCCCATCAAGGAAGATGTTCTTACGATCTAGAAATGAGTCCTTCAGACTTGTCCCTGATTTGGCAAACGTTTATTTTATTTATTTATTTTTTTTTATGCCACTTTTCACCCACAGCTTTTGTTTTGTAGAAGTGAGAATGTATGTGACGATAAATGCTCCTTCTTTGAGTAAGTGTGTGTGTGTGGGAGGGTAGACTGGCTTTGTTGACACAGCTGGTTTACGAGAGAGACAGAGTGCGAGACACAGACAGCCATACTGGGGTCCTGTCTGATTTAGCAGGCTTTCTAGAGTAGGATGCTAACTAACCCCTGCAGTCTGTTTCTACACGTTTCCTCCACATCAGCTACTCGTAACCAAATAACAGGACGCCAAATTTCGTACGATCAGAACTTAAACTACTCAAAGCCTGATGGGGTAATAAGTGTTTTTAAGCACGTTTTTGGCTTTAAGACTGTCACGTAAAATTTACGCCTCTTGTTTACTTTCCCAATAGACGAGGGTTTGAGGGAACCTTCTCAGACACCTGCCTCTCTGACCTTCTGAGGGTTTTAGAGGCCTGCAGCAAGCACGCTCAACATCTGCATCTGAGCTAGTTAGGAGTTATATAGTATAAATGAGAACCTGCTAGAAATTTGTCAATGATTGAAAAGTTATTTGAAAATCTCTCTCTCGATTAAGGTTGTTATGGTGTCGGGTTTAGTCGCAGTGTACGAGCAGACGGTTACCTTGCCACTCACTTTTTCAAAATAGGAATTAAAATGCATTTCTGTCTATTACCGTCTACATATCTTTGTACAGACATTTAGGGAATTTGATTAAGGAATTTGTGTTCACTTTAGGGTTTTGTTATGTACAGTTGAGGTCAAGTTTACATACACCGTGCAGGATCTGCAAAATGTTATAATTAAAATGAGGGATAATAAAAATAGCATTTTGTATTTTATTTATTATTATTATTATTATTTTGTCTTCTGGGAAACATGTAAATATCTTATGTAGCCTCTGAAGGGCCTCTAAATGGGGAAAAAAAAAAAAGATCTTTATACAAATTAATAATTTACACCAATCATGCTGTTCAAAAGTTTACGCCCCCCTGGCTCTTAATGTATCGTGTTGCCTTCTTGAGCATCAGTGAATGTTTGTACCTTTTGTAATAGTCGTGTACGAGTCCCTCGGTTGTCCTCAGTGTGAAAAGATGGATCTCAGCAGCATATTGCCGCTGTTGGAAAGGGGTCAAATATGCAGAAAATGCTGGAAAAGCAAAGAATGTGCAGGACCTGGGGGATTTTTCTGAAGAACGGTGGGCAGTTTAACTGCTCAGGACAAACAAGGGACTCGTGAACAACCATCACAGAACATAAAAACAGTCGTTGATCATCCAGATAACGACACGCGGTATTAAGAATCAAGCGTGTGTAATCTTTTGAACTGGTTCATTTGTGAAAATTCAAAATCTGTTATGTGAAACTAAATACAAAAACAAAATGCAATTTTTATGATCCCTCTTATTTATTTATTTTTTAATTATTAACATTTTGCAGATTCTGCAAGGCGTATGCAAACCTCAACTCTATATCTACACAAGGATGTGCAGAGGCTTTTTTACGAAGATTTCGTAAAGAATTTGTCCTTTAATTTTCCACCAGTGGCTCGTGTGTTTTTAAATGGGTTATTAGTATATTAATACCGTGATATTTTCAGACTAAGTTATCATACCGTCAAAACTTTAAACTGTAACCCCCTTAAAAACTAATTAATCAAGACTACAAAGATGTATTGTGTTTGCCTTCAAACGTTACTTTGCTGCACAAAGTGCTTGTTCAACTGCTTTTATACTTTTGGCACTGGGCGTCATGTGACTTCAAACAAACTACAAAAACCTTCATGCGCACACAAGCGTTAACTGACAGCCGCACAATGCCAAAGCGTCTAGCCAACAATGCTGATTACGCCATTTTGACCACACACCCCCTTACACCAGGATGGATCTGTCAAGCAAGAAATTATTCATCATGTTCAGCTACCACGCACACTTTGATTGTTATCGTTCTCTCTCTCTCTCTCGCTCCTTTTTTTGGGCATGCTTAGTTATACTTTATGGCTTGTTTCACTGCAATTTACATGACTGTTCAAATAAAAAAAAAAAACCTTAATGCGCAATGCCTTTAATTTGTAAAAGACCCGAGCTTTTAAGTCTTTGTCATTTTTAAATTACATTTCCATACAAATGTGTATACATTAATACTCTCAAAACCCATCATATAACATTTTAACCGTATCAGTTCACACTTCAATAACTGTTATGTCACTATATGATGATATTGATCTGTTACATGTGACCTCACCACCATATTTATGACTGAAAGGTTTTGGTGTTACTAATTGAAATCACTATGCAGTCAATGTGCTGAATTGTGGGATGCGACAATAGACTCGGTTACAAAAGACAGCTGATCTCTGAAGATACTTACCTTGGTTATATAAGATAACGTTAGCTAGGTGGCTATAGCTACATCCACTAAGCCCAACAAACTGACCCTTTGTATGTGACTGTTTTATGTTGTTTGTTGCTCTATCGGTAAGTTTTCTGAATAATAAATATCACTGGCTAGTTTTAAGCTCGCAAATATTATTACCACAAACTTTTGTTTCTATTTATAAAGCTTGATAATGTGACTGCTGTTCACATCAAAATGACAGTTGTTTTATCTTTCAATGCCACGGTTTCGTTTCTCGAACCCATCCAGCGACGAGGAAGTTTTGTGGCTTTTAGTATGAATATGTCAGCCTTAAGGTTATCTATAAGCTATCTGCTAAATGACAAAATTTGCATTTAGAAGATAAACACATTCAAAATTTACAGTCTCTCTCTACCACCATTACGGCTATTTAAAAAAGGTGGATGAGCCACTCGATATGTCCCGCCCTGACTTCCTGTTTCAGTGGAAATTACATCAACACATCGTTATAACGCTGCGTGTTTCAAGGTACTTCACAGGAACTTAAAGGCTCTCAGACTCTTGCTGGCTTTGTGGATTAAATTTTATATATATATATATATATATATATATATATATATATATATATATATATATATATATATATATATATATATATATATGTATGTGTGTGTGTGTGTGTGTGTGTGTGTGTGTGTGTGTGAGAGTGAATGTTAGATTTGGTAATGTTTTTGAATTTTCCACCTTTGCTTTCCTGAGTATGGTGGTTAATTATAGGTGGTCAGAAATATGGCAGCTATGTTGAAAAGATCACATGACTGAGAGGTCAGTAGGTGTGACTCAGAGGTTTAAGGCCCTGGGAAATTTCCAACCACTTAGATGACTAATGAAAACTTTCAGACTCATGCAGACTTAAATTTAGCCAGTTATAAATAAACTGTAGTAGTAAAACAAAATAGTCAGTTTTTCCCCTCTTTATATTGTTTTACCTCAATATCATCAGCAGCGTCTGACTTCTCCGCTGGATCCTCCTCTTCTTGGCCACTCTAAAGAAGACAGACGGATATGATCACTGTTTTTATTCCCTCAACCAGTCAACCTGTTTGACCTTTGTTACATCATGAAACAGGATTTCTGATCTTAGATCAGCATATATACACATATATACACAAGTTGCGAATTTAACTTATTCCAATTTTTAGCATATCGCATATCACATAAAACATTTACGAATAAAGCACCGTTTCCATCCCGTGTGTTCAGAACAACATCGTCACCTCCGGGGAAACTGGTGCAAAGTATCAATACATTTCTGAGCAGATTTAAAAAAAAAAAAAAAAAAAAGTCACATGACTTTTTTTGATGCACATCGAGGAATTTATTCGGTAAACATTTTTCCATCGTGGTTTATGTCGTCTTATCGAATAAAAAAACAAAACAATCTGCCTCAATTGAGTGTGTACGTTTTTTTTTTAAAATGCGCATTTTATTCGCATCTGGTGTTTCCGTCCAGCATTTTTAACATTTTTTTTTATTTTTTATGCTATATCCCAAAATTCGCATAAGTGGATGGAAAAATAGCTACTGTCTCAGTATTTCTGTATAAAGCTGAATCCGGGATTGTGTACGAGCTTGTGGACTAATCCCATCCAAGATTAAAGGATGACGTGATAAGTGTGAACATTTAGCCGCAGAACCTGTGTCCTAAGCGAGCTAACTAGACAAAAGTACTAATTTTAAAATAAGATCAACCTTTATTAATCACTCACGGCAAACTTAAAATGTTACAGTAGCATGCTAGTAAAAAATATTTAATAATATTAGTGATTAAATTTTTTTTTATTACGATGGAATATTTTGACAGGTCTTGCTGCTGGTATGTAACGGAAAACTTCGTAAATGATGCAAATCGATAACATTTCATAAATAAAATCAAATAAACGTGAGCTAGTTTATTAGTGGGCAGCTTAGGGAAGGCAGGATGACATGGATGCGTTGCATGGCTTTGTAGATCCTGCCATTTTTAATGCGAGTATACTTATTTCTTAGGCGTTATAACCTTAATTTAATCATTCACATGTTCAGGGGTATTTTAAGAGAAACACTGGAACTTTTCCACTGCGTTCTGTGTTAAAATCACCAGCCTGATCTTGGCAGAAAGAACTGTTCTGCTCACCCATGTGAAATTTAATTAAAACTTTCATCCTTACAGCCTCGGCCTCTTTCAGATGTCTGGAGTGCTCTCCGTTGGTCAGCGAGTCCAAAATATTATCCGCCAGTCTGCTCATATGCTCTTCCGACTTGGCCAGGAAATCTGTAATACTAATGTGCCACACACACACACACACACACGACATATGCACAAGTGTTAAATAACATTCCTAAGTGAGTATGATGTGATGACTATGAATGGTGGCATTGACTGCGTGGGGTTTGGACTTGCAGACTCGGTTCTACACACACACACACACACACACACACACACAGCAGATGTCTGTAGGTGAACTTTCAGGCATTTCCTATTACTTATATTACATTATCAAATATGCCCGGCCTAAAATATGTCTACACTAAAAAAAAAATTAAAAAAGACTTAAGACTTTTATGGAATTAAAAAACAAAGTCGCAAAGCATAATAATACATACATAATATATACATTACCGTGGTTCATTAACGAGCGCTGAGGATCATCAGCACGGTCAGTACATGTACATTTCATATAATATAGATTATATTTTATAGCACATTTCACATATGATGTGTAACACTGATTTTTAAACAGAGTGTATTCCTGTATTCGAATATGCACACATTGTACACACGTCCAAAATAATGTACACGCACACAGAGACACACACCTCTCAGAACCCTGCAGACTGGACTCGTCTCCGTAGCAGGAGTAGATCAGATCCGAGTCCTCTTTACTGATGTTTGCGAAGCTGGAGTCGTAAGTCGGAGCGTACGAGCTGAAAGGTCCGTAATTCATATACATCACTGAAAGAACAGAAACCATGGAGAGACAGACGTGTTACACGGGGTCACACAAGGGGCAAGCGTCCTCGAGTCACATCTCTGAAAAGTCTAATCGCTCCTGTTTATATCACAGCGCAGCTGAATTCTGGAATCTGATTGGTCTGAAGGCTTGGTCTGAAGGTGTGGATTCGTTTTATAGAAGAGCACGGTTCAGGCAGTAGTCTAATACGTTATCGTTTCTATGATTACATAGTAACGGCTCATACACAGGGACTTGTACGGCAGACGCTCCACATAATAGATGTGGTGACATTTTTTTTTTTTAAAATTAGGAGACGTTTATGCAATGTTTGTGGAAGGAGTCTCCAGTGTCAGCGCTTTGTAAAGTCTTCAGGACAGAGGAGTTTATGGTTTACAGTAATATAAAAAAATATATATCTTTCTCACGAAAGTGAAAGGATGGCGAGGGAGCTACTGTTTATAATGTAAGTGATGACAGGAATAACTTGTCTCATGGTTTGTTCCATATAGGGCTGGGCGATATATCAATACATCATTGATATCGTGATAAATGTTATACACTTTTCCGAGATATCGTTGGTATGGTGATGTTTTTTTTTTTTTTAATAACTACTAATGAAATAGTACTGAATGGATGCCGTTGATTTTACGTAATTAAAAAAAAAAAAATATATATATATAATATATATATATATATATATATATATATATATATATATATATATATATATATATCTCATCTTTGTCTTTGTAGGCATTAAAAAAAAGTCATCAAACTCAGTTTAATGTTTTTTAACATTTATTTTACTGCTGTTTTGCGGACCGTTTGTTAGTTGAATTATATATCATGATAAGCATCGTGTATCATAGAAATGTCCTCAAGTATCATGATATGATATTTTATATCATATCTCCCAATCCTAGCACTATAACATTAAACATAAATACAAACAGCTAAAAAGTGCAATGTGTTGTTCGCTAATGAATTCAAGATTGTAACTGTTGGCAAATCGCTGTGGTATAAGCGGAACTACACACTCCAGACCATGCGGTTCTATAAAATAATCCATTTCGAGGGGTTTCGGAGTATTTAACCTTGTGTTCGTCATTTAATTAAAATTCTGCTGTTCCCATAAGAAAAGAAAAAAAGCTTTTATTTCACACGGCTGTATAATGTAGAGTTTAAGGTCTGCGGGTCACTTCCTGTACATTTCTTTTCCCTTGTTATTCTGTAGTCTGTACTAGATACAGATTCTGTCTCACCGTGTCTAAGGTTTTATCACAGATGCTTTCGCCATTTCAGCTGTTCAGGAAAACAGGATGGAAAAGGAAGAGGCGTGGCACACGCCAGGAGAAAGCGATATTATGGAAAACTCTTCGGATCACATCAGGAATGTGGCTCTTTATCCACCGATCCGACAGTTTGGCAGAGACGGCGTTTTTCCAGCGTGCAATTCAAGTGTGCACTGTGCGCTTCCAAATAAAGCTGCTCAAATGATTCAACTCCTGACTACTGGGTATTAATCATGAATCAAAGAGAAGACAAAAACACCCTGTTTCTGTGTAATAAGTCATTTATCAACATACTAATGCTTAGAACCTCGAGCACAGTGGATGTATAATAATAATAATAATAATAATATGAGATTATTCATGTGTGTTGCACAAAGCTGTTACAGTTTTACAGAATGCTGAACACACATGGCATTTTCTATCTGGAATTACTTCACAGATTTAGTATTTCAGTACCTGTACTTTTATTTTTATTACTGTTTTTAAAACACTGCTGGGTTGAGAACAGTCCTTCAAACAAACAACAAACCAGCCAACAGTGTTTCTCTGGGGAGGGAGAAACAGAAAAAGAGAGAGAGAGAGAGAGAGAGAGAGAGAGAGAGAGAGAGAGAGAAACACAGACATGAAGAAAGATACAAAGTAAGAGAGACAATAGAGAGAAAGAGATAGAGACAGATAAAAGGAGAGAGAGAGAAACACAGACATAAAGAAAGATATACTGTAATAGAGACAGATAGACAGAAAGAGAAAGAGCAACACAGAGACAGGCAGAGAGATGGGCAGACATAAAGAAAAAGACCGAGAGAGACCGATAGAAAGAGAGAGAAACGCAGACATCAAGAAAGAGACAGAGAGAGACAGACAGACATGAAGAAAGATACAAAGTAGGAGAGACCGAAAGAGACAAACACAGACATAAAGAAATGGAGTGAGAGAAACAGATAGACAGAGAGAGAGAGAGACAGAAAGACACAGAGTGAATGAGTGTGTGAATGAGTGAGTGATTTTGAGTGTGTGTGTGTGTGTGTTAGTTAGTTACCCGGAGTGACTCTGTTTCTCTTGTCCTCCTTAAAACCCTGCAAAGTGTTTACTCCAGTCTGCAACCGGCCTCCCATCATCCCCAGCTTCACTGGACAGTACCCAGGATCTGACACACACACACACACACACACACACACACGAATACAAGTATGCACTACTAAATAAGATAATTACCCAGGACTCACAATAATGCATACATTACATTAGGACTCAAAATGGATGATTAACAATTTAATCACTGTGTTTATTTACTTTTTTAAATTCATTTAATTCATTAATGATGTTTATATACAGCAGCCCCCTCAGTCTGTTACCTCCAGCACTCAGATCAGCAGGGTTCACGATGCCCAGCGTGGTCGTACCATCAGACTTCCTCCGCCCGAAGTCCAGCTAGAAGACAAAACCAAACAAAAAGGCATATCAATCTTCAAGACCAATGAATCAAATCAGTGTATTTTTTTTAATCTACAAGAACTAAAATTCTTATTTGCTTTTGTGATTCACAGTCCGCAGAAATATCGATTCGAGCGCCCATTTTGAAGCATGACGCAGGAGCTCTGAGCCGGTAACTAACTCACCTCACACTGAAGGCTCCTGATGGACAGTTTACCTCCAGACTCTTCTAGAAGCTTTTTAATCTCTTCTAGATCTTTCTCTGCCTGGTTCGCGATCCTCTGAGCTTCCTCTTTGGATTCCTTACTGGAAACAAAACACAGACGATCATTAAAACTTTCAAAGAAGTATTAAATGCTTGAAATCTCTTGCCTCGTGGATGATGATGTTTTATTGATTTGAAGGTGATAAAGTTTGAATTGTTATCAATGGTGCTTTTATACTGTTGCAACAATTATGATTTCATTTCTCATGATAATTAATGATTAAATGCAAATAAAGAGGGAGAGCGAGTGAGAGAGAGAGACCCCAAATTGAGACTGAGCACGGAGAAAAACAGCTAGAATGACAGAAAGAAACAGACAGATAGACAAACAGACGGACAGAGAGGAAGAGTAAGACAAATATAAACAGAGATACAAGGGGAGAGAAAAACAGACCCACCCATACTAACCCCGCCCACCGCCATAAACACTCACCCACCCTAACCCCGCCTACCATAAACACCTTGTCCCTGTTACCATTAATTTTTGCTACATATTTATCTTCTGCATCTGCAGCATCTGTTTATTCATTCATTTTATTATTTTTTATTTTATTTTTTTTAACAATGTTTACTATGTTTTGTTCAATTCCTACTTCTCTTGGTCTACTGTTGTATATTGCTTTGGCAATACAAAAAAATATTTTGCATGCCAATAAAGCACACACTGAATTTAATTGAGAGAAGGGGGGATATAAACAGTTATAAAGAAAGAGACAGAGAGAGACACAAAAACATAGATAGTGAAAGAGACAGACACAAAGAAAGAGAGACAGACTGATAAACAGAGAGAAAAAGAGAAAATGAGTCAGAGGAACAGGAAACTGACACTCCTGACCTACAGAAATGTTCTTGGACCGTCATTCACTCGCTCTTAGCCATATGTGCTTCTTCACATCATTCTTTTCATGGGCCAATATTTATATTAACGCTTCTCTGGGACAAACACAACAGGCCCATTAGCGGTTATTTTTGTCCTGAGGATCGTGTGATTACGACCTGCTTTATTATTGGTCGGTCACATTTTAAGGCATTTAAAAAAAAAACAACAAAAAAAAAAACATGTATTAAACTTTAAAAAATTAAAATAACACAGTGTTGCAGAACATGACCTGAGCCCCGAGTGAGCTGATGAGAGGTATCGGGTATCAGGGTGGTACCTGGGTGTGTCTCGGTGTGCCACTCTGGGTGACTGAGAGTTGTCACTGGTATCCATGGGAGACGACCTGTCTTTGGGGTCACTGGAGGACCCCTGTTCCTCTCCGTCCTCTGGTCCTCCTGGTTTCAGGTCTGCCATAAACTCAATGCTCTGCTTCAGACTCTCAAGCCTTTCCTACACACACACACACACACACACACACACACACACACACACACACACACACAGAGTAATCCTCTTGCCAACTTGTGATAAAACGTGCATTAAAATATCCATCGTTCGTACACACGCATTTTTAAATGAGTTTTAATTTCATCCTAATCTTGTGTGAACGCCGCAATATCCCACGCTCCAGTATTACTGGAACCATGTACACCACTGCCCCCTAGTGTCCACAGTGCACAAGAACACGCAGGTGTCTGAACAGGTGAACTCACAGGGTTCAAGATCTTCATTCCAGAGTGGAGAAGCTTCTTCGCAGCCTTGTAGTAAATTGTATCCGGCTTGTTGTAAATCATGGCGTTCTCGCACATAATCTTGAAATCTATCTGTTAAAAAAAAAAAAAAGTCATCGTGAGATCGCTGTAAGCATCAAATTACAACGGACGTGATTAAATGATAAGAGCGAGCGCAGACGCGATACCTTCAGCTCGTCCAGGGACTGGTAGAACTCTCTCTTCACCTTCTCCTTCATGGTGCTGAAATCCATGGGCCTCTTAATAATCAGAGAGTAGCCAGGAGCGATCAGGTCCGTCACAGGGAACGAGAAGAACGCGTTCGGGTCTTTTCTAAATAAATACATAAATAAATAGATAAAAGAGAGCGCACAGAGTAATGCTTGACAAATGAACACAAGCACTGAGCACTGGGACGTTTACTTTTCACAGTGTGCTGAGGGAATATGACAGAACTGCGAATCGAACGGAAAGCCCGGCTCGACATGGCCGCTGGAAGAACTCCGTGAACAAACACGCCACGTGACCTAGCCTGTGATTGGTCGTTTACAAACCAGGCGTGTCCAAGACAACTCATTCCGAGACGGACGACTTTAAGGAGCGGCGATCTTCTTTCGTGGTCATAGAAACTGTGCATTTCTCGAAGAGCGGAGTCGGAATTCGTTTTCTAAAATGTCACGATCTGAATGCTGGCCTACGTGCGGAAAAGTGTTCGCAATCACGTTCGTTCTTATCGCATACCAATCAAATCAAATCGAAAAACAGACACCTTTCCAGGACTTTCCGACAGATGACTCTTGTGGTTTACAGGCAGTGAGGAAGGATCGTTGCTCCATATCCATCTGCAGCGCCCATTTCATCTCAGCCGAGTATCATACCAGAGCTTGCTAAGTAACTAATATCCCTAATTTATATTGCTTGGACAAACCTACACAACTCTCCTAAAATCTACAAGAAACTAGATAGCTAACGCGAGATATCTAGGTCACGTTCACTTGCCTATAACGGACACGTTTAGCATCAAGAGACTTGTACGCCTTAAATTTCTCTCTGGCATAAATGCTCAGAGTTTATACAGGTGCATCTCAATAAATTAGAATGTCGTGGAAAAGTTCGTTTATTTCAGTAATTCAACTCAAATTGTGAAACTCGTGTATTAAATAAATTCAATGCCACAGACTGAAGTAGTTTAAGTCTTTGGTTCTTTTAACTGTGCTGATTTTGGCTCACATTTAACAAAAACCCACCAATTCACTATCTCAACAAATTAGAATATGGTGACATGCCAATCAGCTAATCAACTCAAAACACCTGCAAAGGTTTCCTGAGCCTTCAAAATGGTCTCTCAGTTTGGTTCACTAGGTAAGCCACAAACATTCATTTCCAAAGAAGCTGGCTGTTCACAGAGTGCTGTATTCAAGCATGTTAACAGAAAGTTGAGTGGAAGGAAAAATTGTGGAAGAAAAAGATGCACAACCAACTGAGAGAACCGCAGCCTTATGAGGATTGTCAAGCAAAATCGATTCAAGAATTTGAGTGAACTTCACAAGGAATGGACTGAGGCTGGGGTCAAGGCATCAAGAGCCACCACACACACACGTGCCAAGGAATTTGGCTACAGTTGTCGTATTCCTCTTGTTAAGCCACTCCTGAACCACAGACAACGTCAGAGGCGTCTTACCTGGGCTAAGGAGAAGAAGAACTGGACTGTTGCCCAGTGGTCCAAAGTCCTCTTTTCAGATGAGAGCAAGTTTTGTATTTCATTTGGAAACCAAGGTCCTAGAGTCTGGAGGAAGGGTGGAGAAGCTCATAGCCCAAGTTGCTTGAAGTCCAGTGTTAAGTTTCCACAGTCTGTGATGATTTGGGGTGCAATGTCATCTGATGGTGTTGGTCCATTGTGTTTTTTGAAAACCAAAGTCACTGCACCCGTTTACCAAGAAATTTTGGAGCACTTCATGCTTCCTTCAGCTGACCAGCATTTTGAAGATGCTGATTTCATTTTCCAGCAGGATTTGGTACCTGCCCACACTGCCAAAAGCACCAAAAGTTGGTTAAATGACCATGGTGTTGGTGTGCTTGACTGGCCAGCAAACTCACCAGACCTGAACCCCATAGAGAATCTATGGGGTATTGTCAAGAGGAAAATGAGAAACAAGAGACTAAAAAATGCAGATGAGCTGAAGGCCACTGTCAAAGAAACCTGGGTTTCCATACCACCTCAGCAGTGCCACAAACTGATCACCTCCATGCCACGCCGAATTGAGGCAGTAATTAAAGCAAAAGGAGCCCCTACCAAGTATTGAGTACATGTACAGTAAATGAACATACTTTCCAGAAGGCCAACAATTCACTAAAAATGTTTTTTTTTTATTGGTTTTATGAAGTATTCTAATTTGTTGAGATAGTGAATTGGTGGGTTTTTGTTAAATGTGAGCCAAAATCATCACAATGAAAAGAACCAAAGACTTAAACTACTTCAGTCTGTGGCATTGAATTTATTTAATACACGAGTTTCACAATTTGAGTTGAATTACTGAAATAAATGAACTTTTCCACGACATTCTAATTTATTGAGATGCACCTGTATTAGACTAACACCATTTAAAAGTGTTAGTTTAGACGACTGTCCCTGCCTGTCTTTTAGTGCTAATCATAAATAACAAGGAGAGAACGTTTTAGCCAACGTCAATCTGATTCCTAAATATAACTGAATCATGACAGATTCGTCAATCAGATTATAACTATGTAGCTTCAGGTTGCTAGGACACACAGGTTTTTTTTTTTTCCTGCCTCCGCGTGTGTCTCTAAAGAAACTAAAGAAAGGGGTTTATACGAATCTGAAGACTTGTGAAGATGTGCTCGTCTTCGTGCGACTCTCAGGATCTTCGTACAGGATTTCGCAGAGGTTTTTTTTTTGTGATTGTTGCAGCCAAAATTGCTTGATTCTGCTGCGTTTTTTTTTTTCAAAATTTGCTTTTTGTGCTTTTTTTTTTTTTTTGCATAAAACTACTCGAACTGGCGAAATCGCAATTGTACGTCACTGTCTTCCGCAGTGATGTTTGTTGGTAAATGAGACCTTTTAGCTTTACTCATGTTCGATGCACGTGAATCCAAGGGGCTTTGGTTGAATGCGCGTTGTGATGACGTCAGATGACGTGTCTCGGCCCGGATCTGCGGAAAATCTGCTGCGATTTTGAAAAATTGCAAGCTCCCGCGAACATCGTGGGGTTTGCTTGATTTTGCGCTCCTTTCTGCGATCGTGAACTCCTGGAGGGACCGTTTAACAGGACGAAGAAGAGAACGTCTTCGTACAGCAACCGTGAGATATAAAGCAGGTACACTGCTGAACGCTTAATTCCACGAACATAGGAGTTTAATTATTTATTATTCAAAAAAAAATAATAATAATAAATTGTTATTCATGAAATGAATAAATTGTCTGTACCTCTGTAACTGCCTGATCAGCTGACTCAGTGCTTCCTGTAGTGGAGTCTGATCTTTTTCTGTTCGGGACATAAAACACAATTATTCAAACACACAGAAATTTTAAACAGGGCCAAAATATCACAGACTGATCACAACTGATGCCCTGTACATGCTGTACCGAGGTTTTATATATATATATATTTTTTAAATATAATCAAAGAGTTTGCTGTACACAATTAAATGCAGATATTTTGAATACAAAGTAAAATAACACAGGCTTGAGTTACTAATCATGAGGATCCCAAAAAAATCCCCATGGTAACACTCCGCATAAAAATGATGAGAAATTAATTTAAGGACTCACCTTATTTTAGAGATTGAGCAATATATTTAATACCACATGATTTTGCGTGATTTAAACTTACAACAGCTTTGAATATGGACAAATCCAGAACAGCTAAAGGTTTGATCAACCGTAAACCGGTAATGAAAAAAAAACACACAACACCAAAAAAAAAAAAAAAAAAAAAAAAAAAAAAAGTCAGAAATGTGGAAAGTAGTGGAGCTGGATCATGTGACTAGCAGCAGCCAATCAGACAATGATAAATAAAAAAACATGTGTTTTTAAATATCTCCAGTTTCATATTTAAAATGTTACCTTCCGGTTTAGCCAGTGAAGGAGTGAGGGGTTTATCCTGGGATACGTCCGACCGGGCCGGAGTTCTGCTCTGCTCGTCCCAGTCCAGATCCACCGATTCGTGACCTTTCCTCTTCTTCGTCATCTAGGATCAAACACAACACACAACGCAAAGCCTTTACACACAGCACACGTCTGTTTAAAACAGGTACTGCAACATCTGCGTCAACATTCACACAAATGCTGTGTTACCCATCACCTTTCTTTTCTTGTCCTCGCCGGGAGAACCCGAAGGGCTCTCTTTGTCCTTTTCGTCCTTCTTTTTCTTCTTCTTCTTCTTGTCCTTGTGTTTGTCAGAATCTACCTGGTCGTCGTGGACGGGTTCGAGGCTGGTGCTTCCGGTGGTGACCTCATTACCCGCCACCTTCAGAACGAGCTTCAGCGGCCTGTCTGCGTATTCTGACGCACAAATACCACAAACACTAATAAATATTAATAAATACGGATGATATTTAAATACACACCCGTGTTTGTATTTCAGATCAATCCTAAATTTGTGATCTGTTGGACTACTAACAGTCGTGTTCCCATTCCCCCCGCGCAACTTTTTCTGATTACCCTGTTCACAAGCATGAGGCATCGTGTTACATACGTTTATGATACGTAAAGTCTCTACTTCCTGGTCAGGGAGCTGTCCATCCATCCATCCAAATCTCACTAGCCAATGAGAGTAAAGCGCTGTTAAGCCCCAACCACGACCGAGATTCGTGCCAGAATGGCGAACGTAAACTTAACGTAAACAAAAACTCAGGCAGCGCGTTCATAAACCATGATTAGCGAAAACGAAGCTTAGAAAACTGTTAATAAAGAATGATGTTTATTTGAAGACCGTTAAATTTTTGCCCCCGAGTTCACTGTTTTCAGTTTCGGAGAGTTTTTCTTCTTTCTCGTTGTATTTATATATATTTGTTCGTTTCTTGAAAAGTTACGTTCAATGCTTTTGGCACAAATTTAACTCCACAGGACCCGTGGACACTTTCTCAGCTAATGTTGCCCACAACTCCTCGTGTGAAGGACGGAGGAGGAGTTTTGTTTGGTTTGCTTCGCCAAATTCGACCTGCAAACATGGCGGACGAGCGTAACGTCGCTGAAAGCGCCCTCGATATTTAAGTGTGAGAACTTAAACGTTGAGCACTAACCAACGTTTATAAATTGTAAAGTTTATAAATTGTATAAGGAATAATGAATGAAGAAAAGCTGAAAACGGAACTAGGAGTGTGTTTACGGTGACAACTAGGCAACAACGTTCGATCCCGTTACGCGACGCGTTAGTATGTCCGAGGAATCGCGTACTCTTTTGTTACACACTCAAAAGTACGTACTTTTTCTTCACAAAAAGAGTACATACTTTTAGTGCATGGTACACGTAGGCAAATTGGGACGCAGCAAAAGTTTTGGGTGCCGTAACAATGCGGTTAGTTCCTGTTCTCACTGATGTTATAGCAGCTATAAACACTCGTTTCTTCACCAGCCTCTCATTTATTTTCTCTCTCTCTCTCGGACTTAATAAGACAAAAGAAAACACACACATCTTGTCATATTCGAGAGAAACCAGGAGAAAACTCCTCTGTCCTGAAGATGTTACACGTTACAGCTTTACCTCTGACACTGGAGACTCCTTCCATAAACGCTAAATAAACATCTCCTAAACAGAAAACTTGACCATTTCAAAGAATTTGTCCCCTTCCGCTGTACAAGCTCCTGTGAACGAGCTGTTACTATAGAAACGAGAACTCGCGCATTAATATTACTGTTTGAATTATATCCGGAACTACTGTCAGAGCTTCGGTTACAGAAGATTTTGACCAATCAGATTCGAGAAGCTAAACTAATACAAAACACAGTGCGGTCGGTCATTCATTAGCCGGGTAGCTAACAAGCGAACGCGACTCAAAAGTGGCTAGCTAAGTTAGCCGTCCGTTAGAGCGGTTACGCGGTTAATGAAAGGATAAAACATTTTTAAATCACATCCTACCGTCGTATGTGTGCTTCTCTGATTTATGCTTTTTATGCTTTTTGCCCATAATTTATTGTGGACCTAAATGTCCAGGCAGGTCAATGTTTGACCAGTCTGTTCTTTCTTTGCGTTGTGCGTGTATCTCTCTCTCTGTGTGTGTGTGTGTGTGTGTGTTACAGTGCTGCTCAGTCTGAACAGCGACATCTTGTGGTCGGCGGTAAGAACTGGCGTCAGTTAAGTTCAACTAGAAACTCGACGCCATTTAGCCCTGTTAAAAATCAAGCTTTATTATGTATATATTTTTAATCATTCTCTAACATTGTATTTAAGAAGACAAGCATCATTTATCCGTTTAAAATGATCCCTTAACCCATCAATGTGAACAATATTTCATTTTTTAAACGATTTCTTTGCTGACAAAAATATTTCCACAAGTGACGATCTGCGGGGTCCAAGCACCTTTATTCAGCTTTAGAGCATCATGCTGCTATCTTGCTTTATACCACATTGCGGTTGAATGCCCGAATCTGATTGGTCAGAAGGTGTGCATTCCCTCCTGGAAAAAAACAAACAAACACAGAGTAGTAACCCTAATAGAATTTGTAATGGTATTAATAGTTATAATGGGAATTGTATTGGTTTCGATGGAAACTGTAATGGTGCCTGTGGGTCTCTACTGATAATTTGTTGCCTTCTATTGGTGGTATGTTATGTCTAGTGGATACCATTAAGGACCTATGTCCTTAATACTTCCTAGTACGTAATGGAAACCATTTTGTAATGGTTTTAATGCTTAACAGCTGATGGTGTATAATGGTATTTGTAGTGGAAACCGTTAGAATTTCTGTGATGGTTTCTGTTTTTTTCAGCGGGGTTATTTTTGTGAAACAGCACATAAGCAGGAGTTTATGCTTTCCGGGATCTCTGTGAAATGACAAGCTGCATTTTGGCATTTTGAGAGAGTGTGAGAGAGTGAGAGAGAAAGAGAGAGAGAGAGACCTTTTAGAACGGCTATAACGTAGGTGAGAACAGGAACTAATTTGTCTCTTGGGGCTTCCACAACATTTAACATTCAAACTGCTGTGGTATAAGTAGAATAAAACACTCCAGACTGCGCTGTTATACAAAAATAATCCACTTCAGGGGTAGTTATGTGATGTGCATTATTTTCATATAACAGCACAGCTTGTCTTGTGTTATTCCTTACTTACTGTATGTGTAAGTAAGCTTCAAATTAAATTTCAATCCAGTTCAATTTCATTTATATAGAACTTTTAACAAAGGCGTTGTGATACAGTGTTACTTTGTTTATGCTACTCACTTAATCTCTCATGTCTTATGTTATTAACTAACATGTTATATGTTTATACTTGAGGCTAGCTAAATCACATTTAATTATACTGTACATCCCTGTATATGTATGATGATAATAAAGTTAAATTGAATTGAATTGAATAGAAATTGTCCCAAAGCAACTTTAAAGAAATCCGCATGTAGATTTGTAGTTAGGTCCCTAGAGAGCAAGTGAGAGGCGATGGTGGAAAGGGAAAAAAAAAAACTCCCTGAAACGGCATGAGTGAGAAACCTTGAGAGGAACGAGACTCAAAAGGGAACCAGAGTGCTTCTAAAGGACACCAGATAGTGAGATTATTATGAATCGTTACTTTTACACAATTGCATTTTCAATGCGATAAAATCAGAGTATTTTATGATTACAGCAATGTTCTCTTATGATTCAATGATGAAAAATGACAACCATCCACCGCAAGAGGGGGCTCTTCAAACTGAGATGCATGAGGATGTTAAGGACATTCAGACGATGTTCCTTGTGATGATATGTTAATGGACTAAAATTATATATATATATAATTTACTTCCAACTTTTTAAAGCAACCTCATCGATACCAAAATATCGCTGAACTAAAGAAAAAAGGGTAAAAAGAGAGACCTTACTTTTCTTCTTCTCGTGATCTTCAGGAAATATGGATGATGCAACGTCCTGTTAGAACATGTGACCTGTGGAATATTTCAAATATTTCATAGGATGGAATGATATTTTGGATAGGATATTTTTGACATTTGTAAATTTGTAAGGGAGAAATTTTACATCACTGGACCTTCATAAATTTTAGTTGAGTTCTGCTCTAGAGGGCAGTGTTGCCTTGTTGTTTTTTTGTTTGTTTGTTTGTTTGTTTACATTGACTTTATTCCTTTATTGGTTTTCAGGATATTCTGGTTATTAATCATTTTCATCATCACTGTAATGTACTTTTATTAGATGTAGCCAAATCTTTAGATTCTGTATAATATCATAATGTGATAATAAAGGAAGCCATATTACAGATATATTGAATATATAGTATTGCAATTCAGTAATAATGCATTTTTCTCTGCTTTATTTTTAAACAATTAAACTAATGAAGAGAAAGATATGCTATCTGAACCTTGTCTTAAATGTGGCATGAGCTAATAGAGCGTATATTGTGTATAAGTGGGTACGTCATTAACGATGGCGGACTTTACCTGATTTCTGGGTCATGGGCTGTGTAGTGTTAACCCAACAATATGCACCAACTAAACAAAGGGTGTGGCCAAAGTTAACAGAGGCAGCGTGGGGTTGCAAAATTTGAAATATTTATTAAAGCTTGCGGAAACCAGCAAACCAGGAAAATCCATCATTCCAAATGTGAAATTATTGGAAAAAAGACAAACAAACCCCAAAACAAATTGGATCCCAGGAATTATAATGCAAAAACCCATAATATTATGGGCAAAATTATGTTACAAACTTCCTCAAAATAAACCAAATAAGAAGAATGTTAAAAATCACATAATACAAAATACCCGTAGCCTCTCAAATAAAGCAGAGGACAAATACCAGGCTCTCAGATTTCACCAGTTACAGGGTTCTTCACACTTTCCATGACAACAACGAGAAAACCCCCCACAAAAAAACAGATTAACACCCGCACCATCACAGGCTGAAGGATGTAGGATGGAGGAATCAATCAATTAGAGTTTTGGGATGTACAAAAAACGTCACTATTATGTTACTATGATATAATACAGAATGTGGACTACACTCTCTACATTCTGTATTAAATCATAGTAACATAATACTAATACTATGATATAATACGCACTCTGTATTATATAATAGTAACATAATAGTGATGTTTTTTGTACGTCACTATTATGTAACTATGATATAATACAGAATGTGGACTACTTGGATGTGTAGTTTTTTTTCTCTTGTTTATAAGAGCTTTTAAACAATTGTTGTTGAACTACTGATCTCTACAGAATGTCACTCGCTGAAGGATGTAGGATGGAGGAATCAAGAAGGCATCAATTTTTCGGATGCTAATAATGAGCTGTTTTACATCATGAGTACTACAGTGGAATATAACGTTATACCTGCTATCTCTGGGATTTCATACATCATAGAAGTCCTTTTAACAAATACACAGGTCTTGATTTTGGCTCTCTGAGACGTGATTTATTTCACGCTCCCTCGTACACGTATTTGCAGAAGTGTGCAGTTGTTGCTGAAAGCCTGTTACGCAAATACACTCCAGATGTGCTGTTTTATAACACATCATCAGTGATAATTAAGCCCAGATTCCGATTTTCCCCAAAAGATGTTTGATGCTGAGTGTCAATGATCATCCTTGGCCAACTTTAAAGAGGATGAGGTTTCTCCTTTTCTCTTGGATCACTGGTTAGAAAATGAGCTGGGCTGTAGATATATGGTCTTCTAAATCTCTTATAGTACAAAGGCTTAAGTTAAATGTAAGCATGCTGGCATGTGTGTGTGTGTGTGTGTGTGTGTGTGTGTGTGTGTGTGTGTGTGTGTGTGTGTGTGTGTGTGTGTGTGTGTGCACGCTGATACATTCAGCTATATTATGTTTAGATGAAACCGTTGGACCCTGTGCAGACAGCTATAAGTAGCAGCTGTTTTATCCATGCAGGGCAGATAGTGTGCATTCTTTGAAGTGCATTCCTGCTTTTATGAACTGCCCGTTGAAGGATCCAGCTCTCATATTCTGAATTTTTTGGAAGGAAAATAAACACAGTCCATCCACCCACCATTCCACCCATACCTCTGACTGGTATGGATAGAGAGATGCGTCTCATTTCTTGAGAAATCTCTCATATGCCTGCCATTTCCAGTTTTTTTTTTTTTCATCGGCTCAAAGAAATTCTGTGGCCAATTACTGGAAGATTCCCTGAAGAGCACATTCTTGTGTGATGATCAAGTCCTCATTGTCTGCAGAGGACAGCTTCTTGGATAGCTTTATCATTGGAGAAACCACAGACTTAAACTGAGGATTATTGGCACATTTGTCACAGTTAAATACGCCTTTGCCATGCGATGTGCTCATCTCTTGTACACTTACTTTAACAATTGTACATTTACTCCAATATTCGTGCAGTAACTCCAACTCTTGTACACTTACTCCAACTTTCATATATTTACTCCAACCCTTGAACACTTACAGTACTCCAACATTTATACACTTACTCCAGCCCTCGTACACTTACTCCAACTCTTGTACACTTCCACCAACACTTATACTTACTCCAACACTTGTACACTTCCTCCAATATTCATACTTACTCCAACTCTTGTACACTTACTCCAACATTCATACTTACTCCAACATTGTACACTTCCTCCAACATTCATACTTACTCCAACTCTTGTACACTTCCTCCAACATTCATACTTAGTTCAACTCTTGTACACTTCCTCCAACATTCATACTTACTCCAACATTGTACACTTACTCCAACATTCATACTTCAACATTGTACACTTACTCCAACATTCATACTTACTCCAACTCTTGTACACTTACTCCAACATTCATACTTACTCCAACTCTTGTACACTTACTCCAACATTCATACTTACTCCAACTCTTGTACACTTCCTCCAACATTCATACTTACTCCAACTCTTGTACACTTACTCCAACATTCATCCTTACTCCAACCCTTTTACACTTACTCCAACATTCATACTTACTCCAACTCTTGTACACTTACTCCAACATTCATCCTTACTCCAACTCTTGTACACTTACTCCAACATTCATCCTTACTCCAACCCTTTTACACTTCCTCCAACATTCATACTTACTCCCACCCTTTTACACTTACTCCAACATTCATTCACTTACTCTTTCTTTAACAATTGTACACTTACTCCAATGCTTGCTCAATTTCTACAGCACTCATACAATAACTCCAACCCTTGTACTTATAATGTTTAAGAATAGTGAAATTAATTTTCTTCTGTCAAAACTAAGATTTTGAGAAGATCCAGCAATGCACGCACAAAAACACCCTCTACACATAAAAGCCTCATCCCACTGGAATCATGGGAGACCTTTTTCCGTGCTGTGGCATGAGAGAAATCGGAATTTTCACATTCCAAACAACCAGAACAAAAAACAGCCATTCTTTCCCACACTTTCCCTCCAATCCCATCACCACCACTGGTCTTTTTCCCAAAGGCAACGATTACCAGTTTTTCTGAGATGCAGATGCTGTGTTTAACTAAAAGGGTTCCAAAAGAAATGAGAAGGAAAATGACTAACAGGGGAATTTCCTGAACGAATAATCATTAAAATGCATAATTATTTCACAACTACTGAAAAATGAAATTAATTCATTTAAAAAAAAATCCTTCTTTAGTGGTGAGTTAGGAGCAGGTGGAGCAGACTTCATATATTTTAAATTACATTGAAATACTAATGGCCTCTTTATAGGAGTGCACTGGCCCAATTAACTTCTATAGATTTATTATTGCATCTAGTGGTCAGAAATGTGAACATAGAGGCCCATAGGGGTAGCAATCACTCTGCCCCACACAGCGCTGGAGGAGCCAATAGGTCCTCCAACTCCAATAAGGTTACTCTCACTTGTTATAGTTATATTAAGTAAGGAATAAAACACTTTATTGGACTGTTATAGGAAAATAATCCACGACAGAGATACCTTACCACTCCAACATTGATTATTTTCCTCTTATGAATTATATAGGTGTTTTATTCCCCTTATACTGCAAATCTGCTAATGATTGCAATTTCTAATTTATTACCAAATGACACATTATGCTTTATTTATTTATTTTTTACTATTTATGGTACAAGGGTGCATTTAATATTCTGGAAAAACCACAAGACAAGTTAGTTCCTGTTATTACTTATTATAACAGCTATAAACAGTCATTCTCTCACCTCTTGCTTCTCTTATTTTCTCTCTTGAAGATAATAAGAAAAAAAATAAGACAGCTTATCATGAAGTCCTGAAGGCAGAAAACTTAAAGCTACAGCTTTAGCTTTACCTCTGACTGTTACAAAGCGCTGACACTGGAGACTCCTTCCATAAATGTTAAATAAACGTCTCCTCACAGAACACTTAATATCAATGATTATACAAGAATTTTTAAAAATGTGATTATTATTAGTCTTCGATTATGTACATCATCCACCAAACATGTTTCTGTACATGAGCTGTTACTATAGAAATTATAATGTATTAGAATGAGGGCATTACTATAAACCATTCATATAATTTAAATTGCAACAAGAATTTAAATAATAGATAAGTGCTACAGTTTGAAGAGATTGCATTGAAAAACATAAATACGTATACAGAAGCCCCAACTGTGTGTATCAGGGAAATAAAATAAGACAAAGAAAAGTACAAACTGAAGTGCCGCATGGATGATTCTGACAGACTGTCGTTACCATCTGTATCCTCCAGCATGGCCTCTTTTTTCTCCGCTCTCTGTACCAATTACTGTAATGTATATTTCATCTAGCTGCTTATTGTTGTAGTCAAACGTCACCCTCAGTGCCTGATGCTTTACACTGCTTTAATGTATTATTCTGTTTTTAAAAGCGCCATTACAATAGAAGTTGAGATCCTCGTATTATGTGAGGTTCTGAGGGGGAAAGCTTGGTGGTGTGTGTGTGTTTGTGTGTGTGTATGGGCATGCTTTTGTCCCCAAAAGCATTAAAAAAATTATTTAAAAAATAAATTGAATAAAAGCTGCAAAACTTTTCCTTTTGTTTACTAAGGTTAAAGTTATGGTTATGTTTAAGTGTGGCCAAGCATTAATTAGCTGAATTATTAATTTAACAATGATGTCTCATAACTAACTGGATGTATATGTGTGTGTGTGTGCGTGTGTGTGTGTGTGTGGTGAAGAAGGTGGGCCAGTTCTTTTATCTATCACACATCGCCTAAAGGCAACGGCCCTGTGGAAAAAATTCGTCAGAGACATACCTGCAGACTCCATACTGTACTCTGAGCTGTTTGAAAAGTTCACACAAGTTGCCCCACTGCCATGGGGAGACTTTTTTTTTTTTTGTCTCACGGACCTGTGCACTGCTCCACAAACCTCAAACCCACTTCTGATCTACAAGATAAATCATCTAATGTCTATTTTCATCTATTTCCACTCAAGTAAAAAAGCAACTTAGTGGTATGATGCAATAATATTGTTAGAAGCTTATTTATATACAGTACAGTAAGTAGGTCGTAATAATAGGTAATCAAGAGAAAAGTAGCTGTAAATAAGTATGGGGTAAGTATCCGGTATTTAGGAGACAAGTAAGTGGTAAATAGCTGGTAAAGTGTGATAGCTACTAATTGTAAGGTAAGTATGGGGTAAGTACTTAGATTTTAATATGTAAGTATGGAGTAAATAGCTGGTATTTAATAGGCGTGTGTGTAGCAAGTAATACATAATATGTAAGTACTGTACATGGTAGGTAGCTGGTATTTAATAGGTAAATAGATAACTAGTAGTAATAGATAAGTAGATAAGTACTAGATAGCAATAATAGATAAGTATAGGGTAAGTAGTTAGATGTTACTAAGTAAGTATGGGGTCAGTAGTTAGATATTACTAAGTAAGTATGGGGTAAGTAGTTAGATGTTACCAAGTAAATATGGGGTGAGTACTTAGATGTTACTAAGTACGTATGGGTTAAGTAGTTAGATGTTACTAAGTATGTATGGGGTGAGTAGTTAGATGTTACTTAGTATGTATGGGGTAAGTAGTTAGATGTTACTAGGTATGTATTGGGTGAGTAGTTAGATGTTACTAAGTATGTATGGGGTGAGTAGTTAGATGTTACTAAGTAAGCATGGGGTGAGTAGTTAGATTTTGCTAAGTAAGTATGGGGTGAGTAGTTAGATGTTACTTAGTAAGTATGGGTTAAGTAGTTAGATGTTACTAAGTAAGTATGGGGTGAGTAGTTAGATGTTACTTAGTAAGTATGGGGTAAGTAATTAGATGTTACTAAGTATGTATGGGGTGAGTAGTTAGATGTTACTAAGTAAGCATGGGGTGAGTAGTTAGATGTTACTAAGTAAGCATGGGGTGAGTAGTTAGATGTTGCTAAGTAAGCATGGGGTGAGTAGTTGGATGTTGCTTAGTAAGTATGGGGTAAGTAGTTAGATGTTACTAAGTATGCATGGGGTAAGTAGTTGGATGTTGCTAAGGAAGTATGGGGTAAGTAGTTAGATGTTACTAAGTATGTATGGGGTGAGTAGTTAGATGTTACTAAGTAAGTATGGGGTAAGTAGTTAGATGTTACTAAGTAAGCATGGGGTGAGTAGTTAGATGTTACTAAGTAAGCATGGGGTGAATAGTTAGATGTTGCTAAGTAAGCATGGGGTGAGTAGTTAGATGTTACTAAGTAAGTATGGGGTGAGTAGTTAGATGTTACTAAGTAAGTATGGGATAAGTAGTTAGATGTTACTAAGTAAGCATGGGGTGAGTAGTTGGATGTTGCTTAGTAAGTATGGGGTAAGTAGTTAGATGTTACTAAGTATGTATGGGGTAAGTAGTTGGATGTTGCTAAGTAAGTATGGGGTAAGTAGTTAGATGTTACTAAGTATGTATGGGGTAAGTAGTTAGATGTTACTAAGTAAGTATGGGGTAAGTAGTTAGATGTTGCTAAGTAAGTATGGGGTAAGTAGTTAGATGTTTCTAAGTAAGTATGGGGTAAGTAGTTAGATGTTACTAAGTATGTATGGGGTAAGTAGTTAGATGTTGCTAAGTAGGTATGGGGTAAGTAGTTAGATGTTACTAAGTAAGTATGGGGTCAGTAGTTAGATGTTACTAAGTAAGCATGGGGTAAGTAGCCGTTATTTAGGTAAGTAGAAACCAGTGGTTGAATTGTAACATGTTTTTTCCAAGATACGATAGTGACCATAACTAACTATGAGGACACCATCCTTGGTCTGTACCTTGTTAATTTCAGGAATGGACACACACACATTCACACACTTGTAACAGGAACTAACTTGTTTCACGGAACATTAAATGTAACTACTATATAAATGGATACAAAGTATGATATGTCAATCTTTAATAAATAAAATTGTTAGCATTGGTATTACTGTGGTATAAGAGAAATAAAAAACTTCAGGATGTGTGGTTATTGGAAAATGATCAACTTCGGGGTGTTAACAGTAACTCTGCTTTATGCCAGGCTGCATCACACCGCCCCGTTGCTGAATATTTTCCTATTTGTTTTTCACTCTGAATTTTGGCCCAAGTGAATTGTGGCCACAGTGTTCTATGACCGCACTGGGTTTAGTGAGTTTCATTACAGAATTCCAGTATCAGACTCTAATTTCCTTATTTTTATAGTGATTTATCAGGGAAGCACCATGCTAAGGCAGGTAGACTGCATGGAACATCCATGCGACTGTGGGTCTGATAATCTTCTGGATTATGACAGTATACCCACAGGTAGGAGTAATTGTTGTGTGCCCGTTATTTTCCCTTCAGCTTCATTTCCATAAGACACGTCGCCTATCCGTCTGATCTTCTTCTTTCTGGATCCCGCCGGGATGAGATTGCTTAGGTGGGATTTTTGTTGCCTGCAGGAACGAGCGCGACACATGAAAGACTAAAAAGAGGCGGCAGTTCATCGCAGGGCGTTCGGTTTGTTCGTCTTCTGTTTGGACGTGGCTGGTTGTAGATGGAAGAAATGTGCTGGGCCGAAGGATGGGGATGAGTAGAAAGAAAGAGGGTAAGGGGGAGAAAGAGATAGAGATAGAGAGAGAGAGAGCGAGAGAGAGAGAGAAAGAAAGGAGTGACGGCAGCAGCTTCAAAGCCACACTGTAATCTGCCTGAACTTCACAGGGCCGAGAAAGTGACTGTCTCCCCGCCAAGAGCAGCACAGACACACTAATGAAAGAGATAAAGGGATCGCAAGCGCAGCTAGAGCTGTTCGAATTTTATGAAGAAGAGAGAGAGAGAGAGAGAGAGATAGAGAGAGAGAAAGAGAGAGAGAGAGAGAGAGAGAGAGAGAGAGAGGGCTGGCAAAGAAGACCTGTGAGGTTTTCCTTTTATTCTGTTATTTCATGTCTTGTCAAATGTTCTGTAGCTCCATTTTTTTAATATATATTTTTATTATCTGTGAAGCTTTATACAGAATCAGCACAGGACAATGTGAGGCATGGAATAATTCACTGCGGATTAGTCTCGTCATTAGTTATAAATGTCTGACAGGTGAAGGCAAAAGAAAAAGGAAAAAGGATCTCTCATTATATCCATAAAGCATTTGCCTGCCAGCACACTACAGATGAGTCATTTAGTCTCCTCTACAGACAGAATTTACAGCCAGTAGGTCCTTGATCTCGGAGCTTATTTATTTTGTGGTGAACTTTCTGTTTTAGGTCTTCCTCACTGCACCATTCACTATTTTCTTTAGTTCCCAAAGTGAAAATTTGCATATATTAAAAATATTCTTCTGATATTGCTAGCTAAGCCATGAGCAAATTTTGGAAAGGAGTCCATTTTATAAGCAACAGTGGCATCGTGGCATTGTTAGTAACCAGTTTATTGAACATGTAATCATAAAAAAGTTTACATATGCATTTAATAAGCTCACATTTTGTCACAAATTCCTTCAAGTCGCAGTTCCACGGAGAAAGTAACCACCTGCTTATGTTTTGCTTTGTGTTTTGGTACTGTCTCCACCCACCATACTGCTATCGGTTTGCTATCTGATTGTGTTCACCTGTACTGTGTTCCTCCATGATTAGTTTGTCTATGTATACCCTGCTGTTTCTTCGTAGCGTTGTGAAATCTCATCATGCTAGCCATTTTTCTGCTTTGTCTAAGCCATTTATTTTTCTGTTTTGTGTGTTGGAAAATTTATGAGTCCCTTATTATTCGTGCTTTTGTTGGTGTATATAAAGTCAATATTCATACAAATTAGTTTACATTATTTTTTAAACGAAATTGCAATGGGACAAACTATGGGAAACTTTGCTTCAGAAAACCCTCATATAAACCAATTATAAACCCTCAAATAAACCAATAATTATTGTGACATGGTGTTAAAAACAAGACTCGGTGTACAAATTGGAATAAAAATATTGATACTACGCATCTTATGTGATACAATGACAATGTCCAAAATGTATGCCAGTCTAACAAGATGGATGGTTTCATCTTGGTGATGGCATTCCCATTGAACTTTGGATTAAAGTTTTTTCTTAAAAGGTCAAAGGTCACCATTGTTGAATTTTAAATCTAACAAAACAACCTCAAAGGAACCAAATCAACCAAAGGCTCCATGAGACGGTGTAGCAATCATCAACTTTTGTTTAACTGGAACTCCATATGTTTGAAAAGATGTGTTCTTTTGCACAAAACTAAATCATGTGGGTTTCCATATTAGGAATCCTTTAGTGAAAATGTGTTTTAACACTAGAAATATTACTATCGAGTATTATTAAATTATCCAGCAAAGATAACATTTGGTTTTGAGGGAACACTGTTGGTCACGGCCAATGTGCCTCCTGTCAAAATAAAGTGTTCCTGTCGTTTTAGATTCAAGTCGCTGGCTTCAGGGAATCATGGGGTTTTAAGGTTGGCTTCCCTCCTGTGTCAGTAACTTTACTTATTTTGAAAAGGAACATGGCTCTTTGGAGTGTGGTCAACATCGGTGCCAGCTGAAGGATAATTTCATGATGGATGGCTATAGGGCTATATTCTGAGATTCATGGTCTGGAACTTGAATGGGTTTTTTCTAACCCTTGACATCTAGCCAAGTCAGGAACCCTCAGGAGGAGGTAAGCATATCATTATCAAAGTCTACAACCAAGAGACGCCTTCATGGATGTAAATACAGACGGTTTACCTCAAGATGCAAACCACTGATAACACTCAAGTACAGAAAGGACAGATTAGTCTTTGCTAAAAAACTGACCAGTTCTGATGCAAGATTAACTGGTACCAGAATGATGGGAAGAGAAGAGTATGGAGAAGGAAAGGAAGGGCTAATGAGACAAAGCATACCACATCATCTGTCAAACCTGGTGGAGGAAGTGTTATTGCATGGGCATGTCAATGGCTGCCAATGGAACTGGGTCACTGGTGTTTATTAATGACATGATTGCTAACAGAAGTAGCAGGATGAATTCTGAAGTGTATAGAGCTTTACATATAGGATGACGCTTCACATTTATTTATTTATTTATTTTTTAGCTATAAAGCAATAAGCAAATGTGATTTCAGTTGATTATGGACCATTGAAGTTTCATATAAATGATTAATCAAACCTAATCTACATATAGATTTATGCTGCTTTGGAAATTATTGTAAACATATACATTGTTCATTCATTTATTATTTTATATTAGGGACTTTGCTGAGGTCAGTGTGGTCTGTGCTTTCCCATTACAATATTACAATTTATTTAGTCAACCCCTAAAAGTAGTGCTAAAGAGCTGAAGTTGATCTGAGGTAAAACGCAGCCCACTTTATCTCCCGGAATGAACGCACACAACATTTTGCAAAATGTTCACCACATCAAGCAAGATTCAGCATCAATCTGAGAAAATGGCTTGCTAAATGACTTTCTAATGCTGCTAATCATGAGGTAACTGCTAATAGAAGTAGCAGGATGAATTCTGAAGTGTATAGCGTTATTCTTTCTGCTCAGATTCAGTCAAATGCTGCAAAACTGAATAGATGGTGCTTCACACTACAGATGGATAATGACCCAAAACATACTGCTAAAAAAAAAAAAACCCAAGAGCTTCTTAAGGCAAAGAAATGAAATGTTCTTAAATGTCTGATGACCTCAACCCAGTTGAGTTGCTTTTCAATTACTGGAGACAAAACCTAAGGCAGAAAGATCCACAAACAAGCAGCAACTGAAAGTAGCTGCAGTAAAGGCCTGGCAAAGCATCTCAAGGGAGGAATCTCAGCATTTGGTGATGTCCATGGGTTCCAGACTTCAGGCACACTGCAAAGGATTTGCATCCAAATATTAAAAATAATCCTAATATTTAAGATGATGTTAGTTTGTCCAGATACTTTTGAGCCTGTGAAAACGGAGGGATTCTGAGAAAAACGGCTATAATTCCTAAATGTTTAATGCAATATTTCAGTTAAATTTATAAGTGTTTTGTTAAAATTCAGCCAACAGAAATTGAACATAGCTACAACATTCACTTTCTAGGCTGACATTTTCAACCTTTATTCAAAAAACCCATTCAAGTACCAGACCATAAATCTCAGAATATAGCCTTATAGCCATCCATCATGAAATTATAATTCAGCTGGCACCGATGATGACCACACTCCAAAAGCCATGTTCCTTTTCAAAATAAATAAAGTTACTGGCACAAAAGAAAAGCCAACCTTAAAACCCCATGATCCCCTGAGGCCAGCGACTTGAATCTACAAACGACAGGAACACTTTATTTAGATATTTTTGTCAAACCCCTTGAATTAAAGCTGAAAGTCTACACTTCAATCACTTCGATAGCTTCATTTCAAATCCATTGTGGTGGTGTACAGAGGCAAAATGACAAAAATTGTGTCAATGTAAAAATACTTATGGACCTGACTGTATATCAGCGGTTCATGAAGCAAAGGCTGTGATTTTTAAAAACTTTGTACAGTGGTAAAAAACTTGACTAAAAAATGATCAAAGTTATGAATTATAAGGGGTGGAAAATACTTAACTAAGTGTACTTTGTTACTATACTTAAATACGGTTTTAGAAGATATTCCTACTCAAATAAATTTACAAAAAAATGTACAAAACATACTTTTTTTTTGACTCTTTACATTTTGATATTGGTCTTCAAAGTAGTCATTAAAAGTAGTATCAAATGGCATGAGTTTTTTTTTCTTTGCCCAACTGCTATGCCAATCAGTTTTTTTTTAATAAATTGTTTTATACATCTAATCAACTTCATGTCAACGTCAAGTGAAACTGCCACACAGTTGTGCTAATTGGTCGTTGAGTTAGTAAGATTTAGTACGATTCAAACAGAATGTCTCTCCCACATAAAAACAAAATAAAAATTTGCCATCAAATCTAAAGAAACATGTGGAAGTAAGTTACTTAGCTTTAAGTTTGGTGATTGAGCTAGCTAATTTCCATTGCTCATGCTACCTCATTAATTCCAACAGGGTTAATTAATAAGATAAATAAAAATTTCGATCTCGATTTCGATCAGTTAAAAAAATATGTGCTGTTACTCTTGAATGCTTGAGTATCTTTGAATGTTGATACTTTGAAACCTTCACTTAAGTAGATTTTTGGAGAATCCATCCTTCTTCCTTTAATTGAATAAGATTTTGACACATTACCACTACTTTTACTTATAACCGAATTGAATTGAAAGGGTTTAATCCAAAACCTCAATAACGCGAAAACAACTTGGAGCATAAATAACGTCAGCTTGGACCTAATGTGTTCTGTCATTGGAAATGTCAGGAATAAAAAGTGTTATAGCTTCAAGAAATAGGCAAAATATTATTTTACACATTTAAATAATGAGCTTAATATTAGGATATTTGAATAAACCTGTACTGAGGGGGACCATAGACTTTATTTTAAAGTTAAAGGTGTCCCTGGCTGCAAAAAGTTTAAGAAACTTGAGAAACTATAGTGTAACAAGAAAGCATTAAAGATTGATAAAAAGAAATAAGCAGTATTTTTTTGATCTATAAAGCAATAAGTAAATTAGATTTTGGTTGATTATGGACCCTTGAAGTTTGGTTTAAACGATGAATCAAACCTAATCTACATATAGCTTTGGAAAGAAGTATTGAAAAACATTGTTCATTGTTCATTTATTCTTTTATATCAGGGACTTTGCTGAGGTCAGTGTGGTCGGTGCTTTCCCATTACAATATCCACTTCACGTCATTAAGTGCCGAGGTTCATCACAATTTATTTAGTCAACCCCTAAAAGTAGTGCTAAATTGCTGAAGTTGATCTGAGATAAAAGGCAGCCCACTTTGTCTCTCAGAATGAACACACACCACATTTTGCTAAATGTTCACCACATCAATCAAGATTCAGCGTCAAACTGAGAAAACGGCTTGCTAAATGACTTTTTAATGCTGCATTGCATCAAGCTTAATTAAACAAATTTAGTTTATCAGCGCTCTGGGCCAATGATATAAACATGATTAATGTCGACCGTCTCGGGGGAATTTGCTTTGAAGCCTTTTGTTGAAGTTGCACATAAATCTTGATGTTTGCAACAGATGTTTTTGGGGTTTGACTTAAGAATTGCAACAGACCAAAATGAAATGTTCAACTGTATGTATATGATTTAATACATTTATACTGTCACAAAATTAACTTGTCTTTTGCATCCAATAATAAGATATGTTGATGCTTGCATTAGAGATATCATGTTATTTAGAACTCGCTTAGAAACCTGTACAGATAAATGTAATCGTCGATTGTATAAGAGTTTGTAACTGGGTTTTAACAAAAATAGCTTTGTTCAACTATTCATGTTCTAAACAGATACACTATATGGCCAAAATTATGTGGACGCCTGACCACAACACTCACATGTGCTGGTTGAACGTCCCATTCCAGATTTATTCCCCCTTTGCTGTTATAATAAGCTCCACTCTTCTGGGAAGGCTTTCCACTAGATTTTGCAGTGTGGCTCTGCGGATTTGTGTTCATTCAGAGACAAGCGCATTAGTGAGGTCAGGCAGTGATGTTCGGTGAGGAGGCCTGGGGCGCAGTCAGCATTTCAGTTCATCCCAAAGGTGCTCCGTGGGGTTGAGGTCAGGGCTCTGCACAGGACACTCAAGTTCTTCCACTCCAACTGTCACAAACCATGTCTTCATGGAACTCGCTTTGTGCACAGAGGCATTGTCATGCTGGAACAGGTTTGGGTCACGTAGTTCCAGTGAAGGGAAATTGTACTGCTACAGCACACAAAGACATTCTATACAATTGTGTGCTTCCAACTTTGTGGCAACAGTTTTGGGAAGAACCACATATGGGTGTGATATAGGGTAGTGGTAGCTCAGTGGTTAAGATGTTGGGCTACTGATTGGAAGGTCATAAGTTCAAACCCCAGCACCACCAAGCTGCCACTGTTGGGCCCCTGAGCAAGGCCCTTAACCCTCAACTGCTGAGATGTATAAATGATATAAATGTAAGTTGCCCTGGATAAGGGCGTCTGCCAAATGCTGTAAATGTGTGATGGTCAGATGTCCACAAACTTTAGGCCATTTAAAAATTGTCAATATTCAAATAAACACTAGAATCCGTAAGACTGTTCTGCTTAGCGGTACATAAATGGAGAAGGTTGCACGGAACAAGACGTTCTGTCTAATCAAAGTCAAATAAACACAAAATCTTTTCATTCCCCACAGTGTGACATGGCATGACTCGCAATGCCTGTGTTTCTCAAAATCAAAATGATTCCTGTTCTCTAGTGTACTCGGGCCTGACCTTTTTTCCTCTGAGTGTAAACAAGCTGAAAGAAGAGCGAAGGAATGAGAGAGAGAGAGAGAGAGAGAGAGAGAGAGAGAGAGAGAGAGAGAGAATTTGGGAAGGAGGTGGGTGTCGGAGTCGGGTAGAAGGATAACTTCAAAACCCCACATCAAAAAGAATAAATAATTGTTTCTGCTGCTCTTTTTTGTGATGGGGATCCATGGCAGCAGTCAGTAACAGCAGACAGTAGAGTGGGGTGGAGAAGGCTTTGATTGCAGCCTGATCTCCTGGAGTGGGCTCCTTCTGTCTGCCTCCACATTGATGGTGCAGTACCCAGTGATTAAACGCTGCCTCATGGGACCCCCACTGTGAGAGGGAGAGAGAGAGAGAGAGAAAGAGAGAGAGAAAGGGAGCGAGAGAGAGAGAGAGAGAGAGAGAGAGAGAGAGAGAGAGAGAGAGAGAGAGAGAGAGAGAGAAAGATGAAGAGAGGAGGAGACAAGAGTCAATGAGCCACAAAGTTACAGAAGTCTGAAACTTTTCTAGAGTACACCTTAATGAATAAGAGTTCATAAAAATCATAAATCATTAAAAATGTATAAATTATGTTCAGAAATAAAAGACATTGGGTCATGCTGTTAAAGGAAAGTAATCAACAACAGGGTGGTGTGATGAAGTGGAGTTACACCATGAAGGGGATTATTTTCCAATAACAGCAGTGTTTTATTCCTCTTATACTACATCAACTGCCAACAAAATATATATATATATATATATATATATATATATATATATATATATATATATATATATATATATATATATATATATATATATATATATATATATTTATTTAAAAAATGTGTAGTATTTTTTTTTTTATCCATTTATAATGACTAATCTTTTGGAACATCCACGAAATACTTCCTGTTTTCATTTACATTATAGACTACTATAGAAACGATGACGCATTAGAACAAGCGCATAAATAATAAACTTGTGATTTGCAGCTGCACTATTGAGCTGCTGTTATAGGAAGTTAATCAATACCTTCTGGCCAATCAGATTCGAGAATTCAGTAAATTTTCAGATGCTCTGTAAGGTCAAGGCTGACAGAACTTTTCAAATGTACTGTATGTATACTTTTCAACAAGATTTTGGTGCAAAACATCTCACATACTGTATATACAGTTTCATTAACAGCATATTAACTAAATAGAAACTTATAGAACTTTATAATTTGAAGTATGTACAGTTGATTATATAATTTACAGATTTTGAATTACACATAAAACTCAGATAAACATTATACTGTATAATGACAGCTGTATTGAGCGTTTCTGCCAACTGGTGTGAAAAGGCTTTTTATACAGTTGATGACAAGGCCAGTCGAAAAGTCATGTTTTTGGTGTTCCAAAGCCTCGCTTCAGTACGGACTAAAGGTCAAAGGTAATACATGTTTAAAAGAAAAACAAAAAGAGCACTGCTTCTTTCATGTGGAGAACTGCAGATTAATTTATGTGTTATTATATGGTTCTGTCAACAGTGACATCATGGATATGTGATTAAAATGTCCAATATATCAGTTACGATACTAAAGACATTATTTATGTTTCTACAGTTGGGTGGCCAGATCATAAATTTATTTGTGCTCCTTGTTTGAATCACTGTACATGACTCGATGAACTTGGATTGTAATGGGACTCTAAGTGAGTGCTTTATTAAAAGCCAAGTGTACTTGTTTGGTGAAACTATTACTTTAAGAGGTCATTCTCAAACTATGGTGACTTTCTTGCCAACTAAATGTTCAAACGTTGAATTACTGTTTGTTTTCATGAGCTATTTGGATCCTGTGACTGTAACGACATTATTTTTGAATGAATAAACAATATTCTTGAATGTGGTGCCATTACTTTAAGTCACTAGAGTTATTCATTGTCACAAGAACAGGTGACAGTTACACCAGTGACAGTAACACTGTCAAAGGTAAAGATGGATTTTGGATTTTTCAAAATGGCATCACACCAACATTAATAAATTATTCTATTAAATCTTTTTTTTTTTTTTTTTTTTTTGTAAAAATTATTTTACAGGTTTGAAAACTATAACTCCAAAGCAAAAAGAGGAAAATTCTACTGGCGTTGGTTAAATTGTCTGCTTGTTCATCTCAACTTCGACCCTGGAAGCACTTATCTACAACTTTTTGGGATTTCAAAATATAAGTTTATAACTAGATATAACTAGATATAACTAGATATAACTAGATAGCACCAATGACATGAAATGCAGGGACAAAGAGTTTTTTTTTAATGATTTATATTATTGAAAAGTTTTTTATTCTGTTATTTACCTTTTTGATAGTCCTCATGCTTATGTTCAGCCTGCGACATTAAAGTAAATAACAAAAATTTTTCAAAATGCCTGCAAAATCCTCTAAAGCAGTTCAGCTGGCTTGCGGGACAAGCTATTTCTCCAGCACTTGGCACTTTCAGAGAAAATATACAAGATAATAAAGAGTCAAACCATTTTTTTAATCGCTTAGAAACCTTAAAAGTTATACAGTGATGTTTGTTATGTGGGGCTTCTTTGAAAAGTTTAAACTATGTGATGACCAAAAAGTTACCGTGTACATACTGTGTGTGTGTACATATATATATATATATATATATATATATATATATATATATATATATATATATATATATATATATATATATATATATATATATATATATATATATATAATAACGTGTTCATAGTCTGTTACACCCCTAATAAACATGATAAATAAATCTACAACACCAAAAAAGACAATTTCCTGAAACACACTGACCCACATTATTTTAGACCGCTTGCCTGATTGTGAGATGTCATGCTGGTCCTGTCACATAACTCTCTAACACTGACCCATTTCACACTCCACCACCCACATTGTTAATTGTTTGTGGTGTGTGTAAGTGTGTGTGGACGAGATCTCCAGGACTTCCTGCTGACTGGCTTAACGAAATATGACCATTTTTCAAGCTAACAGGGGTCAGAGGTCACCAGCATAACATGGCAGTGGGGAGCTCGTAGAATCTGTGTAGCTCAAGAGGAGACGCTGCTTCCGCATGATAATCCTATCAACTAGACCAGCCTCTTACACACACACACACACACACACACACACACACACACACACACAATATTATATTACCAAGATGTCTTTCTTTCAACTTCAACTCAACATTTTGACTTAATCATTTGCTATTTTGAGTTATCTCATAATTTGACATCTCTATTATTTCAAAAAGTCAATTTAGTATTTAATACCTGGCAATCGATCAATGAGACTAAATTATAGAATGCTATATATACATTATATATAATTATATAATATATAATATATAAATATTGAGTTATTAAGTCAAAAATAATGACATAACATTTCAACATTTATTTTATTTTATTTTTTTACAACTTGCTGTTCCATACATTTTCCTACTATGCCTTGCACTTGGCTTGTAATTTGTTTGAAATTAAAATCGATAAAGGTCAGTACCATTATTATGATTAGTACCATTCCATATTCTGTTGGTCTTTTTGTGTCTGTATTTCCTTCTTGGCAACATTCTCCATCAGGCTGATGTTCCCGACAAACCTATGACAATGTCTTGGCACCGTGTGTATTTCTCTCTGACCACCATTATGTGATTCTGACCAGAAGTGCACTAAGATGGAAAGTCTTATGAGATTCTAATGTAAGTGGCGTAACACAACCTTATGTAAAAAAAAAAAAAAAAAATCACTGTCCCCTCCATTGGCGTTATCTTAACTTGTCTATCAAAATGAACGAAAGCGGTTTTGATGAGAGATGATGCTTGTTAGAGAGAAAGCCTTCATAATTGTTAATGAGGGTTTATGTCAGTGGTCAAGAAGGGCTTACGTATGTACAGTAAGTGTGTGTGCTTTCCTATGGCACTTTTGAAGACTAGTTCCTGTGAGAAACTGTAGAAAGAGAAAGGAGCTGGAATGAGAAAGAAAAAAAGAAAGAGAGAGAGAGAGAGAGAGAGAGAGAGAGAGAGAGAGAGAGAGAGAGAGAGAGAGAGAGAAACATCTGCCGCTCTCCTCCCTCCTGCTAGCTGTGAGGTCTGGTGCTGGTCATGGAGGAATCCAGATGTAGACATAGTACAAAACCCAGGTGATTAAAAACACATGTGGGTCTCATTTCACTCCACCTTGCTCTCTCTCTCTCTCTCTCTCTCTCTCTCTTTCTTTCCCCCCTTCTCTCTCTCTTCCTCTTTGACTTTTACGTTCATGGGTCGACACAAAGATGTGACACTTGCACTGAAACCGACTCCTGCTGAATGTCAGAAAACGACAAATAATAAAGTGATCTGTGGTTCTCTTTAGCTCATGTGACAGCAGACAGGATTTCTGCACTTCTATGGTACAAAGATATTCCATCACATTTATTGTGGTGCTTAACAAAATAGCTTTTTATTATAGCACAGCGCTGTTAAATTCTCAAATCTGCTCGGTCAGAAGGTGTTGATTAATTTTCTATAAATCTAAACACAAAATCACATCATTGTTTTAATTATCGTTTCCATGGTAACAGCTCATTCACAGGGACTTGTAAACCGATTTTAAAAACGTGTTGTTGTTTAACAAAGAAAAACATATAATTGTTTATATGGTGAAGTTTTCTGTATGGAAACATTTATATAACATCGATGGAAGGAGTCTCCAGTCTCAGCGCTTTGTAACAGTTACATTTATACAACATAAAAACACGTAACGGTAAGTGCGGAAATTAACATAAACAAATAACAGACACCACTACAGCGTACACACACACACGAAGACATGACGGCTCATGCTCTCACACTGTCTAATGCTTGTCCTGATTTGACTGGAGAGAAAGAATTTCACATGCATCTTCTTGAATTACATCAACTCTACAAGAGCAGCTGATTCCAAGCCTCCACTTGCCCCCTTGACAGATAAACCCAATCACTTCCGCACAGTAAAACTCTGCTTTGCGCTCGCAGGGATTTGGATGCTGTACAGGAATGTCTGCCTGCTTTTACATACATGTGTGTTGGACTTTCCAACTTTCCAAACTCTAGCAATGTCAGATTATTTCTCTGTGCTTCTGAGTGCTTACTGTGTGCTTCAGGGGTGAACTGATTTGTTAAGTACTATTACTTACACACACACATTAGGAATGTAACCAAATGTGAATCAGTGACTGTATATACAGTATGAGCGGACAGCATGGCACCATTTGCTCCCATTTTGGTGTTTTAAAGCCTTTTTTGGTCGAACTGAATTTCGCCATCTTTGACTGAACTTTCTGTGCAGTAGGTCAAAATTGGAGCCAGACAATGCACAGTAGAGACCTTGAAGCGAGAGTAAGTGCAGAAGATATGAAATGATAATGAGCCCGCCTCTCCCCCACCCACACTGGACGTAGACACGCCCATTCTTCATGCCGGTATCGTACACTTTGAGAGCAATTATCTAAAGTGCAATTTGAGATGGCGCATCAAAGGCCACCTGAAAGTGATAAGTACAGCGTTATTAATTATTTCATATGTAAAATGCTGAATGAATCACAAAATTTGCACAAGTATATTGATTTTACTGATTTATTGATTGTCAGGAAAGGATTTTTGAGTGTTGAGTCATGACTGTTTATTAATATACTTATTTATTTTTTTTAGAAAGTCACACGAGCAGGAGGTTTTTACTTTCATGCGAGCAAACAATCAGATTTACTGTATTTTCGGGAATACAGATCCAACTACATTCATTAGAAATTGTCAATGGCTGTTATAATATCAGTCCCTCCAGGATTTCGCGACTGCAGAAATGTATTCAATATCAAGCAAACTCCGTAATGTTTGCATCACAAATTTTTTAAAAAGCCACAGCAAATTCAAGCATTTTTGGCCGCAACAATCACAAAAAAACTCCACAAAATCCTCTACATACTGTAATTTTTATATATATATATATATATATATATATATATATATATATATATATATATATATATATATATATATATATATATATATATATATAAAAGTCTCTCGCACATCTCTATTAAAAGAAAAAACCTTCTGGGTTAAATCCAAATACAGATACAGATACAGCCACTGCATTACGCCTCTAACAATCACACACACACACACACACACACACACACACACACACACACACACACACACACACACACACACACACACACACACACACACACACACACACCACACACACACACACACACACACACACACACACACACACACACTATGGGTTGTGAGGACCTTCCATTGACATAAATCTAACCATGACCTTAACCTCAGTAACCAAAGGTTTCTGTCCTTATTGAGTTATTTATAACTTTAGTTTTGGACACAAAAGGTGATCCAAAACTATTTATTTATCTTGCCATTGGAATATTTTATGTTATAATTATAACGTCACAACATGCAGACTACTTTTAAAATATTCCATGGTCACCAATAAGCTTTTTTTGCAGACTCATGAATATAATTTGACCCTATTGTTGAATATCTGGCAACCTAATGACAGAGTGAAGAGAGGTGACATGAGTAGCATGACTGATGTCACATCCAGAGCACAGGGTGCGAGGCTGGGTGTTTTACACACCATCAGGTTAGCTGTTGCACATTTCAGTAGCACTGATATGAATTGTAATCATTTTGCTGATATCCGTATTCAGTGCAAGTTAAAGCCACAGAATAAAGATCCCCTATGAAGAGCTTACATTTTCTATAACGCTAACCCTGCTCAGGCCTTTGATCTGTTAATCCTGCGTTTATAACATTGCCAGATAAGCAGGCATGACTAACAGGTCTTTCTCAGCTGATCTAATGGCAAAAGAGGAGACGGTACCTCTGTAATCAGCTCCACTTTCTTTGAAGACAAATTGGACTGAAATTCCACTTTTAATGGAGCTCGTACTTTCAAGCCTGGTTCTTAGGAACAAAGCAAGAGAGGGGAGAGTTAGATACATCGAGAAAGAAGGACCAAGATGAAAGAGGTAGGAACGGAAAAGAGGTGAAGAAAAAGAGGACGTTTTGCATGAAAACACAGGCCTAAGGACACTCAGGTTAAACATGGCTGTAGCCTGAGTTAGTGGTTCTCGAGTCCAGTCTCTGACCTGAAGAATCAAAAGTTTTTCCTGACAGCCGGCACACCTGATCCACTTCATATAATATTACAAATGTGATCTCTCGGCAATCATGAGAAAGGACAAAGTCTTCTGGATTCTCTAGATTAGTAAATTCTTTTGAATGACCCCATGGTGAGGGCACGGTGGCATAGTGGTTACCATGTTTCTCGATTCCCGCTTCTGCCCTGCGTGTGTGAAGCTTGCATGTTCTCCTCGTGCTTCGGAGGGTTCCTCCAGGCACTCTGGTTTCCTCCCCAGTCCAAAGACATGTGTTGTAGACTGACTGACATTTCCAAATTGTCCGTAGTGTGTGTGATTTTGCCCTGCAATGGGTTGGCACCCCGTCCAGGGTGTCCCCTGCCTTGTACCCTGAGTCTCCTGGGATAGGCTCCAGGCTCCCCAAATGTGTGTATTAGTTTTTGGAAACCTGATGGACAGGGATGTTTTGGCTCTGATGTGCCATCTAGTGGACTTCATGTTTAATCGTCCAGCTGTTGCCAGAGCCATATCACCCTGCAGTTCTTGCCCGGGTTCCCACTGAATCTAAGTATGGTTGAGCCTGGCCAATACTTGGATGGGAGACCTCCTGGGGGGGAAACTAAGGTTGCTGCTGGAAGTGGTATTAAGGAGGCCAGTAGGTGGTGCTCTCCCTGTGGTCTGTGTGGGTCCTAATGACACTGGTGGTGGTTGAGGAGATCCCCCCCCATACTACGTAAAGTGCTTTGAGTGTCTAGAAAAGTGCTATATAAATGTAACTAATTATTATTATTATGTATATACAGTAAGATATGCGGCAAGTGAGTGAACAAATGCACACATATGCAAACTCATGTATCAAGTACAGTATAAACTGGCTTTTAGAATACAGTCTTGGGCATTGCTCTCGCTAAATATGACTGAGAGTTTGAGTTCACATTCACAAGAAGTAATTCCTTCTTCTAAAAAAACAAAAAAACAACAACAGACTAATCATTGGTGCAATGAATGAATGAAGCGAAGTTAAAGTAAAGGTTTAGCCTTGAAAAGGATTTGATGGTTTTCAGTCTCGATCTTGACTCAACCTCTTTTTCATTTGGGCTTGATCTTGACTTGTTAGGACTTGGACTTGAATCAATCTCAGCTAATCCTGGTCTTGGATTTGGCAGTGGTGGTGTTGATTAAACCCCTATTGTGGTGCGCTTATTGGCAGAAGCACGGTTTGGCTCGACTCATCTCGACTCTGCTCGCTTTTTAGGGTTTTTCCGCTGTGGATAGTACCTGGTACCTGGTCCTTTTTTAGTACCACCTCGGTGGAGGTTCCAAGCGAGCTAAGCCGATACTAAATGTGTTGTCAAAACCCTGCAGACCACAGATTGGTCAGAGAGAATCGTTACTACATACTAGTCCTAGTAGATCACATACACTACCTGCAAGACAGTGATGATGAAGGCGAGTCACTACACAAGTACTTCTGCTTTAAGCAAATTGAATTACTTTTCATTTCAATTACCAGTAAAAATGTCTAGAAATTGTTGGGATTTGCCTATATTCAAGATGGTTTTACATATAATGATATCCATACAAAGCACCATATATTCTTTTAAAAGGCATTTAGAAATGGATATTTTTAATGTGCCATAATTATATTTTATTACATTCTTTTTTTAATTCTTAAATTATTTTATTCTAGGTGGTGGAAGTATTATGTTCTTGTGCAGTCTGTACGTTCCTCCATTTGAAATTCTCGTTCGCATGATATCTCAAGAACGAGTGGTTGAATGTTTGTAGGGTTTATATGGAATTATCATCGTAACCAGCGGATGAATTTATTCTATTTTGGAATTGATCTGAGCAGGGTCAAGGTCACAGCAAGGTCAAGTGTTTCAAATATGTTTTCCTTTAATAGCTTCCTTCCTGTTTGAAGTATATTTTAAGGGTGTTTCAGGCAAACAAATTGGTAACAAGGAGGACTAGCCTTGTTGGTGGCGGAGGCTTCCCCGTCCACATTGTTAGCATTGAGTTCTATTTGTTTGTACTTATATTTTCACTTCACCTTTTAGTTTATCTTGTGCATTTTATTACTTTTTATCATGTAATTTTTACTTCTTGATTGTACAGCGCTTTGAGTTACCATGTGTATGAAAAGTACTCCATAAATAATTATTCTTATTCTTATTATTAATTTTTGCAGCGTATAATGATGGCTCTCAAAATGTACTCAAAATATTTCAATGTTTTTTGCTGAGTATTTGTTACTTTACACGATGATGGAACTTTTATTATCTCTCAACGTTTTGTCTCAGTCCTCAAGTATGAAGAATTTCTTCAGTCTTCTTGTCAGACAGTGTTTAGCTTTAATTGAGCAACATTGTCCTGTTCCTGTCTGTCTGCCAGTCTCTCTCTCTCTCTCTCTCTCTCTCTCTCTCTCTCTCTCTCTCTCTCTCTGCCAGAGAAGCTATTTACATCTGTAATGCTTTCATCTGGAATTCCCTTTGTGTTTTTGTCATACAAGATCAAACTCTCTCAAGTCAGATTTTTTAAAAGACTTTGCATTGCTTTACAGAGAGCTGCGTTTCTGATTTGCTCTTATAGAAAGCAAGGGATGCGTAATGGTTAGGAATTACGGCTGAAATGGCAGGCTGCAGGCTCCGGTCAACACTTTGGGGACATGCAGATGCCACGGTAGTGTTTTACGCTTCATAGAAGATCCCGGTCGTGTTGCACTTTTTTCTCGCCGCCGTCTTTGATGTGACTTTAAGGAAAAGAACATCATTGTGCTCCAGGCCCTGCAGGCACGGAGAGTGGAGAGAGACGGGCCAGAGAGGCCAGACTTCAGAGAGTCTGGGTAAATGTCATCCTCACACTGACGCACTCGTACACATATAATTCAGCGCTCAGTCATGCGGCTCTGGTGGAGTCGCGCGCTGACTCCGGCCTCAGCAGCAGTAGCCATCTCTCTCATTCTCTGTCTGTTATTACTGTCACGCTTTTCATCTTTCTTTGGGTTTATTCTTTGTCTCTCGTCTTCCTGTCTCCTCGGCGTGCTGGTGTGTGTGGTGTCTCTGTGTATTTATTTATATATGGACATCCTGTGGGCAAGGCCCGGGACAGCGCTGTTCTGTCTGAGTGTTCAGGACACCTGTTGTGACTTAGGCCTCAATTACATCTGCGGAAAGAAATGTGGACAAATAACAGGACGCGCGGAAAAGACACAAAGCCAATTAAAACACAAATAGAACACAGCTTTTGATGTGCGACTTTCAGATCAGAATATCAGTCCAGTCTATTAATGGCTTGGCAGAAGAGTAACAGTGGTGTTCACTTTGTTACAAAGACTGTTCTATGTGACCCAGTTTGTGTACAGCGCCCCTCTTCCTCTGCTGTAAACAGTGCGGCGCTTTACCGGGTCCCGTTGTATCGCGAGAACAACGTTGTATCGCGAGACCCGGAATGGGTACTGAGGAACGGGCTAAAATTCCTCCGATGTGCAGGACCGATCAACAGTTACCGGAAATGTTTAGTTGCAGTTATTGCTGCACAAAGGGGGTCACACCAGATACTGGAAGCAAAGGTTCACATACTTTTGCCACTCACAGATATGTAATATTGGATCTTTTTAATAAATAAATGACCAAGTATAATATTTTTGTCTGATTTGTTTAACTGGGTTCGCTTTATCTACTTGTGTGAAAATCTAGTGATGTTTTGGGTCATACTTATGCAGATATATAGAAAATTCTAAAGGGTTCACAAACTTTCAAGCACCACTGTATGTGCTGGATCAAGTGCTTTTTTATTAGCTAACAAATAGTGTGGAAGCAATGTTATTTTTTTAAATTAAATAAAAAATGTTCCCCCATTTTCTCCCTAATTTAGTCTCGATCAATTCCCACCCACCTCTACAGTCACCTCTCCCGTATCATACAACAGCTACCAATCAGGAAGGGTGAGCTCACAGATGCCCATGATTGGCTAGTGTCACTGTGATTGACTGGGGAGTGAGAGTATGCCCCGCCCACCCACACAGCGCATCCAATTTTGCTGTCTTGGCTCCGTGCCGAGGATGGCTGAGGCATCGTTGTGATCTGAACTTGATCTCCGGAGGATAGGGTGAACTCTTTTCTGTTTTGTCGCTCAGGACGTGGAAGGCTTGTTGCTAAAATAAACCGAATTCGCAGTGATTAATGTGCTAATTACAATTAGGACTATTCATGCAGCAATATGCACAGATTACTCCGCATAAACATTGGCGTAACTTTTGGACTTAAGTCCAAAAACTCTGATTACGACACATAATGAGAAACATTAGATAAATTCACTTATTTTCAAGAAATCTTACCCGCTAAGACACAGCTTCCCAATGCTCGTCCTTGAGAACCCCCAGGTGCACACACTTTAATGTTTTTCCTGCTCTAACACACATTTCAACATAGGAAGGGCTGTTAATCAGGTTCTCCAGGACCAGGGATGGGTGGTGTGCTAAGATTATAATTTTTTGTAGGTAAAACAATCAACAATCAACCTCTTAGATCAGGGGGGAAAAAAAACCAAACTGTACTTCCTTTGTTTTCAGGCAAATAAATCATAATTTTGAAATTTGGTCGGTCATTCCTTAAAGCGATCCAGGTGCTAAACATTTATATCCTCGTTCCTAAAATCTCTGCTTTCCTTCTCATCCCTTTTTCTGCTTTAGGCTTTAAACAATGACATCAAGGGGCAGATCAGTGATTGTTTGTGCCGCTCGAGTTTTGGCTAAGCCGCTGTCCAGATGGGCACAATGTGAGAGCAGCTGGGGTTCGTCTCAAAATGTGTGTGTGTGTGTGTGTGTGTGTGCGTTTGTAAAACCACGCAGATGCGTATATCGTCTATGTGTGTATGAGTTAGTGACCACGCCAAGCATGAACAAAAATGTGAACTTCTGCCAATACAGATGCTTAAACATCATGGACAGTAAGGTTTTAAAAGCAGATTCACATTGGGATTATTTTCACACACTAAAAAAATACACAATGAGATTTAAAAAGAAAAACGAAAACGCACGGTTCTGTGACTGCTGTCTCAACAAGACCAACACTGCTGTAGTGTTATTTTATTTTATTTTTTTACAGGTTTCTCAATTGGTATCGGAGCTTATCAACCAAAACTAACAGTTCATATCATTTCGGCGAATTTTTTAATTCTTGCATTGTGCAAATGTAAAGATTTGTAGGTCACGGTTAAGGTTGATCTCTACTTTATGGTTTATAGCCACGGGCACACTGGCGTTTCCCGAACTAATATGAGCCGGATGATGACACATGCTGCAGTATACAGTGGTGCTTGAAAGTTTGTGAACCCTTTTCAATAATTCTGCATAAATATGACTTAAAACATCATCAGATTTTCCTAAAAGTAGATGAAGAGAACCCAATTAAACAAATTAGACTAACTAATATTAAAAAAAATATATACTTCATTTATATGTTGAGGAAAATAATCCAATATTACATATCTGTGAGAGTGGTTCTCTTTGTCGGCTTTTAGGACTTGTGTGAAAATCTGATGATGTTTTAGGTCATATTTATTTGTGTGTGTGTGTGTGTGTGTGTGTGTGTGTGTGTGTGTGTGTGTGTGTGTGTGTGTGTGTCAGTGTCATAGGGAGCTCAAAGGCCACTGTACTGTAATCTGTTTGGCTCCTGTGGGGCATCAAGCAGATCTGAGGGACCTACTGCCTGATCATACGGCACTTTAGCACCTCTGATAACACACACACACACACACACACACACACACACACACACACACACACACACACACTAGTTAGAGATGTACACAGTCCCCGTTTTTTGACAGTTTGTGGATGAAAAGTAAATAAACTCAAATACCAAAGGTTTTCCCATAATTTTAAGAAGAATCATTTTTATTCCCAGTTTGTAATGCATTTTGAAATAATACTTAATAATCTGAATTGAAATTTCCTTCTTTGAACTTTTCTCCCAGACATTTTCCTATGTATTCTTTTTAAATAGATGCTGCAATATTACAATTGTTTTTTTCTTTTCTTTCAGTTTTATTATTTAAATTTGGCATTTGTTCTGTTCAGCTATACTTTCCTTATACTACATTAATTATTACTTTTTTTAATTTTATATTTCTCCTTTGGTGTCCTTTGTGTATACGAAAGGCACTTTTAAATTAAAGCAACTGTCACTAATTAGAATTAATTATCACATAGGAATTGTAATGGGTAAGAATGACAGGTGGATTTCATAAAAGGCCCTTCACAACTTTTCATGTAAGTCTTATGAAAGCCATTTTGGCTGTTTTACTCGCACATATACATACATTTATAAACTCTCTATTTTATTGCTTGTTATATGTAGGCTGTAAGATTTAAAAGCAGTCGACGCCACACTGGTGAAACAGATACGAGCCTATGCTGGTGTCAATTTAGCAGAAAGGCTCCGTTCTGCCTAATTAACCTAGCTGTCATTTACACAGCTGTGTCGTTTCAAGCAAATCAATATGGCCACAGTCAGCCAGGCTGTTAGCCACCTGCTAACACCTCCTGAAGTGCCTAGCTGCAGGATCTTTTGGTAAAGTAAATGGGTGTGATTCCAGTTTTTCCAGACACTAGGGATGTGGCTTGGAAGCCCTGCTAAAAATGAAACTTTTTAATGTATTTAATATAATTGTGAGATGCAGGACACGGACCTCAGTAAGATTAATTTCGCCAGGAATGTAGCAAGGATGCAAAACTTGCACATGGTGAACAAAAGAAATGGGAATAAAAAATGTTAATACAACCTTTATTTATTGTTTTCTGCCAAAGCAATGTTATTTACATTAGAAAATAATAGAATTATACAGTATATCTGTTTTACTGATGGATAATGTGTGCATTTTATGCTATTCTCAACAACCAGAGCATCCATACTCCTTAAAGTGATAGTTCACCCGAAAATGAAAATTCTCTCATCATTTATTCACCCCCATGTCATTCCAAACCTGCATGCATTTCTTTCTTCTGCAGGACACAAAGAAGATATTTTGAAGAATGTTGGTAACGAAACAGTTTTGGTGCCCATTGTCTTCCATTGTATGGACAAAAAACCAAAAACCAAACAAACAAACAAAAAAAAAAAACCCACAGAGACATTTCTCAAAATATCTTCTTTTATGTTCCACAGAAGAAAGTCAGTCATACAGTTTTGGAACAATATGAGGATGAGTAAATGATGACAGAACTATCCCTTTAATATCCCGTTTCTTGTTGGCACTAAACCTTGCTCCCTGCACAAGCATAACTTTGGATTGATTACATGGAACGAACATATAAATTACAGCTGAGGTCATAAGTTTACATACGCCTTGCAGAATCTGCAAAATGTTAATAATAAAAAAAAAATAAAATAAATAAGAGGAGCATAAAAATTGCATTTTTTTTAAAAACAATTTAGTGCTGCCCTGAATAAGCTATTTCACATAACAGATGTTTACATATAGTCCACAAGACACTGAATTGAATTTACTGAATTAACTGAATTTACCCAAATGAACCAGTTCAAAAGTTTACATACGCTTGATTCTTAATACTGTGTGTTGTGACTAGTTGATCATCCAGGTAACTAGTTGAACTAGTTAAGCTGCCCACTGTTCTTCAGAAAAATCCTCCAGGTCCTGCACATTCTTTGCTTTTCCAGCATCTTCTGCATGTTTGACCCCTTTCCAACAGTCTTTTCACACTGAGGACAACTGAGGGACTCGTACACTATTACAAACTATTACAAAAGGTGCAAACATTCACTGATGCTCAAGAAGGCAACACGATACATTAAGAGCCAGGGATTGAGAGCCGTTGATCATCCAGGTAACAACACACAGTATTAAGAATCAAGCGTATGTAAACTTTTGAACTGGTTCATTTGTGTAAATTCAGTTATTATTGTGTCTTGTGGACTAAATGTAAACATCTGTTATGTGAAATAGCTTATTCAGGGCAGCAATAAAAAACACAAGGCAATTTTTATGATCTCTGTTATTATTATTATTTTTTAATTATTAACATTTTGTAGATTCTGCAAGGTGTATGTGAACTTATGACCTCAACCGTAAGATTGCCTACAAAGTTTATGATCCACTTTAGGATGCATATAAACAGCTTATTAGGAATCTGCAATGCAACTGCAACGAATTCATTCAGATTAGCAAAAATGTTTGCATGTACAGTGGGGGGAAAAAAGTATTTGATCCCCTGCTGATTTTGTACGTTTGCCCACTGACAAAGAAATGGTCAGTCTATAATTTTAATGGTAGGTGTATTTTAACAGTGAGAGACAGAATAACAACAAAAAAATCCAGAAAAACGCATTTCAAAAAAGTTATAAATTGATTTGCATTTTAATGAGGGAAATAAGTATTTGACCCCTTCGACTTAGTACTTGGAGGCAAAACCCTTGTTGGCAATCACAGAGGTCAGACGTTTCTTGTAGTTGGCCACCAGGTTTGCACACATCTCGGGAGGGATTTTGTCCCACTCCTCTTTGCAGATCCTCTCCAAGTCATTAAGGTCATTTTCAATGCCCTGGCTGAGGGAAGGAGGTTCTCACCCAAGATTTGACAATACATAGCCCCGTCCATCGTCCCTTTGATGCGGTGCAGTTGTCCTGTCCCCTTAGCAGAAAAACACCCCCAAAGCATAATGTTCCCACCTCCATCTTTGACGAGGGGGGATGGTGTTATGACTTGGGGTCATAGGCAGCATTCCTCCTCCTCCAAACACGGCAAGTTGAGTTGATGCCATAGAGATCTGACCACACCTGACCACAACACTTTCACCCAGTTCTCCTCTGAATCATTCAGGCAAACTTCAGACGGGCCTGTACATGTGCTTTCTTGAGCAGGGGGACCTTGCGGGCACTGCAGGATTTCAGTCCTTCACGGCGTAGTGTGTTACCAATTGTTTTCTTGGTGACTATGGTCCCAGCTGCCTTGAGATCATTAACAAGATCCTCCCGTGTAGTTCTGGGCTGAGTCCTCACCGTTCTCATGATCATTGAAACTCCACGAGGTGAGATCTTGCATGGAGCCCCAGACCAAGGGAGACTGACAGTTTCTTCCATTTGCGAATAATCGCACCAACTGTTGTCACCTTCTCACCAAGCTGCTTGGCGATGGTCTTGTAGCCCATTCCAGCCTTGTGTAGGTCTACAATCTTGTCCCTGACATCCTTGGACAGCTCTTTGGTCTTGGCCATGGTGGAGAGTTTGGAATCTGATTGATTGATTGCTTCTGTGGACAGGTGTCTTTTTACAGGTAACAAACTAAGATTAGGAGCACTCCCTTAAAGGACTCTCTTAATCTCAGCTCATTTCCTGTGTAAAAGACACCTAGGAGCCAGAAATCTTACTGATTGATAGGGGATAAAATACTTATTTCCCTCATTAAAATGCAAATCAATTTATAACTTTTTTGAAATGTGTTTTTCTGGATTTTTTTGTTGTTATTCTGTCTCTCACTGTTAAAATACACCTACCATTAAAATTATAGACTGATCATTTCTTTGTCAGTGGGAAAACGTACAAAATCAGCAGGGGATCAAATACTTTTTCCCCCTACTGTACCTGTAAACATAGTCTATTGTGCAAATTTCCCACAATGCAACTCTAAATTGCAACATTCTTATAAAGGGCCCTGGGAGCACATTGTGGCTTTCAGTGCAAGCCCGAAGTAATTAACATTGCACAGTTTCCCCACAATGCATCACTCATTTCCAAGGCCTGTTTCACAGAAGAAAGCAAGGCCAAATCCTGCCCGATAGTAAACATTGTGTTTTTCAGGCTTGAGTGTATAGTGAAGCAAAGCAGAATCAAAACCTCTCCACAAAACACTGCAACCTTCCCCCTTCATCTCCCAAAAGCTTGGAAGAAAGCATCCGTGTCTTGCCACGGTCAAAAAAAAAAAAAAAAAAAAGCACACCCATCCAGCTTTTCAGTGCTGCGAGGGCCATGGATTTTACATTCCACAAGTACTCCTTTGAATGTGTTTTTTTCCCCCTTCTTCATCTCTCCACTAACCTTTTGATCTAAATCTTCTTAACTTTAAATGAAGTCCTTCAGCTTCTTGAAGAGTCGACGTTTTTCACATCAGTGTTCGTCTGAAGAAACAAATCTGCTTTGGAGAGAGAGAGAGAGAAAGAAAGAGAGAGAGAGAGAGAGAGAGAGAGGGTGATCTGGAAGTGAAGAGACAGAACTTGAAGTCTCAACGGGGAGTCAAAGTGTTCGACAAATACAACACCATCAAAATCATCATCATCATCATCATCATCATAAATTATATACAGAATGCTTAAAATGGATTTATTTTAAGTATGCAATGTTTTGCTTATTAAAATACATTATTATTATTATTATTATTATTATTATTATTATTATTATTATTATTATTATCATCGTTGGCTAACTGCTGTCGTATAAGAGAAATAAAGCACTTTGTGGACGTGCTTTTATAGGAAAATAATCAGCAAAGGAGTGGGTGAACTTATTGTTACCACCCTGAAGTTGATTATTTTTTTAATAGCATGTCCTGAAATGTTTTCTTCCTTACATATGAATTAAATATGGAAACTTGCACAGTGCTTGCATATTGTCCTTGAAATTTTACTTTTGTATTAGCAGGCCAATTGATGAATGATGTTAATTTAAGTAAGTTATTTATTTATTTATTTTTTACAATATTTTAGATAAAATACATTAAAAATGTTCACTCGAACTTGTATTTGAACCTTAATACAGTTTATGCTTCTTGTATTTATTGTATTTTGAGGTCATGCGACTGATTGTAGCATTTTATAGAATTTAATAAGTAAAAATAGAATTTAAATAAGTACAAGTACTAAGAACAAATATTAAGTATAATACGTAAACTCCGAGCAGCATCCAGACGTACCACTGTAATTATTAGATACTATGTCTTAAGTTGAGTAACTGAAGCATAACCTGTAAGTGTAGTATATGTCAGAACTTCTGACGCTCACTTTTAGCACAAGCAACATTCATGTGTGTACTTTGTTCTTTACATAAACCAAGTGTTTTAACAGTGAAAGAAAAATTCAGACATTTTGGTCCCCAGGAGGATATTTTTGTACCAAACGAGACCCGGGCAAGCACTGTGGAGCCGAGTTTTATTTAGCCGCTTTTTAGAATGATTGTCACACAACCATGGTCTTTGCTAACTGTTTTAGCAGAGGCACAAATATACTCAGGAACCAGAACAAGAGGCCAGAGTAAAACAACAAAAAATACAAAAATAGTAAATACTATGGCCTAAAAAGTGGACACTTTGGGAAACATGGTTTTGAGGAAAACACAAAACCAGACACAGGCAGTGTTATCATGTAGTATGGGCATCATGATAAATTATACACAATACACAAATTTCCCACTTATTGTCAGTACTGCTATACCATGAAATTATAACACGATTTAAACTATAGTTACTTGTAAGAGTTTTAAATGAGACACGACTGTTTTGTTGGCACTGTGTTATCAAAATTACATCGCAAAAAATGATATTTCATCAAGTAAAATCCTGAGTATTGTTGTGTCGATCTAACATTTTACTTGCGTTCACATTTTACAAGACATTTTTCATTCCGAGGATTGCGGTTGCGGATTTTCTCGGTAACACGTCAAGCTGCATTTTTCTGTATTTTTTAAATAAAGTTTAAGAGAGAAAACCGAGAGACTGTTGAGGGAACAACTGTTTATAGCTGCTAGTACGTAAGTGAGATCGGGAAACTAACTTGTTATGCAGACGTTCCACGGCATCGATCTTAACCATGAATGGATAAAATGTACTGTATATATATCACTCTTTAACGAATAAAAAATGTAATCATCGGGGGAATAAAACACTCCAGGACATACTGTTATAGGAAATGAATCAATAATATTCAAGAATCAATCATATTCGATAGATTTCTCTTTATTAAAGATATTTTTTCAGTGCAAATTTATATCACGCATCAGGAAAATATCATCATATATTGTAATATATTTTTACTATATCGCTCACAAGAAAATAAGTGCTGCGTCCTAATTCGCCTGCTTATACTATGCACTAAAAGTATGCACTCTTTTTCTGAAGAACATGTACATACCCTTGAGTGTAACTCCTCGTTACGTTTTCAACTTTTCTTCATTCATTATTCCTTATATAATTTACAGTATACTATATCATTTAATTTACCATTGTCTTGATTTAGTTTATTTATATTTACATTTAGTGCTCAACGTTAAAGTTCTTACACTCAAGTACTGAAGACGCGTCACCGACGTTACACTCGTCCGCCATGTTTTTTCTCGTGTCTGCAGGAGTAGTTTGCACACAAAACTTCTTCTCCCTCCCGCGTGCAAGGATTTCATATCGAAGCCTATGAGGTTTATCTGAGGTGTGATTTCTGCTAGAAATAGTAGACCATCCGGGTACCTTTGGGATACTCATTTCAACATACTGATGATTTGGGACACACTAATTCTAATCTCAGATACTATTTAGGACAGATAGTAGGCAAATTGGGATGCAGAAAAGGAGTGTGTGTATAGATACCCTCCTTATTATTATTATTATTATTATTTTTTTTTTATTATTATTCTTTTAATACATAAAAGTCAACTTTTACTTGAAACATGGTCAAAAACAACTCTTATTTTTCTCAGAGGTTAAAATGAAACGAGAATCCCTGCTTGTTTTTTCTGCTGTAACACACCGGATCCAATAATCGGCTCATTAACACGTTCCCTTTCTGAGTCGAGTTACAGCAGGAGAAACACCTTAACATGCTTTTCAGGCCAGGAGTGTTCAGGATCTCAGCAAGAAAACACAGTAAAAGCCAATAAAACACACACACACACACACACACACACAATGATCGAAACACAAAACACAGAATGTTGTGTGTATGTACATAGTTCCTACACGTGAAAGGCTAATAGTGTATACAGCACTAGTAATGCTGGAATCACTCCAGGAATGTTTTCTTCCTCTTTCCTGACGTGTAATGACCTGGTTGTTGTTATCCTGCTGAAATGAACATCTACGTGCGACCGTGGAGTTAACGAAAGGAATACAGGCAGATTTGAAATGAAGTCAATACCTCTGAGCTTTAACCGTGCTTGTCGAGGTCACATGTCATGGGTTCAGTTATGATGTCAGTGTTAAAAATTAGCAGTATTTTCCTATGCCTAAATACTTAAATAATAATAATAATAATTATTGTTGTTGTTGTTATTATTGTTATTACATTATTATAACACATTTATGCACAAAATTAGAAAAGGAGTGATGTATTATGGAAAAATATGAAAATGATCTTCAATACCTAAGAAATAAAACATGCTCTTACTGGAAAATCAACCACTGGGTTGGAGGTACTGTTACCACCTTGAAGTTTTCCTATAACTGCATGTCCCAAACTGTTTTATTCCTCTTATACCACAGCAATGTTGTAACAATTACTATGTTTTTTTAAAAATAGAAACATGTTGTACTTTTTATCCATTTATAGTTACATTTAACATTGTAGAATGTGGTAAAACGCATAAAGAAAGCAGAAAGCATGATGTCTTCCATCTTGACGATTTTCTCATGGTAGAAATATTAACACATCTTGACTCATCAAACAGATTGGATAAGATTTGACCTTTTTTCTATGCTTATGCTCACTATAGAGGCTGATTTTAACTGACAGCATTAGGTAGTGCTGTCTGATTTGAGGTTTGCTAGTTATGAAATAATCATAAATGTGTTTGTATTCAAAGAGCAGCTTAACAGACTCTTCAAAACAACTTCGGCATAAGTTATATAATACAGTTTAACATGCATAAAATCCTACATTGTATTAATTACACACACAACCTTTTGTCATAAAAATCATAAAATTTGTAATGAAAACAAATTTGCATGAAACAAGTCATATAAAACTTAGGAATGTGGGTGGAATTGAGGGGGCATTTGTACCTTTTCTTTATTCATAAGAAAGCAAATGAAAATACCACATCACCCTCACTTGTTTAAATGATTTTTCGAAGAGATCAGGTCGGATAAAGGGACATACAGAATATTAATATATAAAATTACTCACTAATAAAAGCTCTACATTTGTTAAGAGAAATATATCATTTATATATATATATATATATATATATATATATATATATATATATATATATATATATATATATATATATATATATATATATATATATGTGTGTGTGTGTGTGTGTGTGTGTGTGTGTATATATATATATATATATATATATATATATATATATATATATATATATATATATATATATATATATATATATATATATATATATATATATATATATATATATATATATATATATATAGCAAAATATCTTAAAAATGTCAAGTAGCTGAGTTGTTTTCTTTGTGTGTGTGTGTGTGTGTGTGTGTGTGTGTGTGTGTAAACCCCCCCATAACCCCCCCAAACGCTCTCTCCCTTTCCCTAGGTCATGGCCTGAGGTGCTAACCCGCATTTGCACGGACAGCCTAAAAGAAATCTGTGTTTAAAGAGGGCAAAGAGCATTTCAGTTACGTATGATCTCTCTCTCTCTCTCTCTGACACGTCTATATATCACTACTCGACCTTTCTCGGTTCTCTTTCTCTTGGTTTTCATTATAAACTTCCCGATGAAAATATGTCTCGGAATATTCTGAATCTAGTTTCCCAAATCCTATAGCTGCAATTGTATGAATGTCTTGATTAAAACATTTGTCATAACCATGCTAACATTAACTAGCCTATCTCAACAGGGTAGCACTGATAGCTAGCAGCTACTTAATTTAGTAAAATTTCACTGAGTGAAGAAATGTGCATTTTTGTATGATTTCTGATGATCACAACAGAGTAAATGTAGAGACTAAGCTGTAATGTTTTTTTCACAACACACTTCAGTCAGTCAGTGGAGGCTAACGCTAGGTAGCTATAGCTAACCCAAGCTAACCTGACAGAAATTCTGAGAGGATTTTAATGCCATAAAACATTAAAAACATAAAAGAATGTTTAAGATGCACTCAATATTAATGATGCTAATATGAATCTTCTAACACGGCATGTCTTTGCTAAGTTTTAGGTAGTGGCTAGTTAGTTAGTTAGCTTAGATGCTAACATAATTTGTCAGTGTATAACAATGTTAGGCCAAATATGTTGTTATTTATGAAAAATGTTCCTCATTTAAATATAATACATTAAAATTGCAGATGGTTCTCTGATTCAGGCACGGTTATGTGTCGTTCACAAATGAGTCACATCTTTGAATTGAATCAATTGAGTCACTAGGACACTGGGAGTCGACTCACACATCTGAAGATTTGTTTTGTTGATTGATTCCTGATCCACTGTGACCCTGACCAGGATAAAGCGCTAACTGAAGGTGAATGAATGAATGAACGAATGAACGGGCAGAATGAATGAGGTATTCTTATATATGCAGCAAGTCACTTTTGCAAATGCAGTGAAAAAAACAAACAAAAGTAGGTCCTGTTTGTTACTACACACCAATTCCAAATTCTAGCGATTCATTCAGCTGATTCATTCAACTGATTGATTCAGTAAAAATGTGACACATGAAAGAAGACAACATTGAAACTGCATTGTTGTGTAAGCAAGCCATGGTAACCGTTAAAGGGTTTGAGCGATAAGGTGTGTGTGTGTGTGTGTGTGTGTGTGTGTGTGTGTGTGTGTGTGTTCTGACCCCTCACAGCTGGATCTGCTAAAGGGGTCGAGAATGGTGGGATCCCTCAGCTCTTTTCTCTAAGTGGTGTTAAATGGGCTTTTGTGTGTGTGTCAATGATAGCCTCAATGCCTGTGCTTGTGTTCTGTGTGTGTGTGTGTGTGTGTGTGTGTGTGTGTGTGTGTGTGTGTGTGTGTGTGTGTGTGACAGAGATACCCTTTACCATACCACAGTGTGTGTGCGACATTCGCTTGTGTGTGTGTGTGTGTGTGTGTGTGTGTGTGTGTGTGTGAGTGAGTGTGATACTCCCCGTTGCTGAGCTCTAGGCACAGATGGATCTGTTTCTATGGAAGCAGCTCATTGCTCTGTACCTTTTCATCTGCTAAGCCACTTGGCCCTGAGACATACGGCGTGAGAGAGAAAGAGAGAAGAAGAGAAAGAGAGAGAAAGTGCAATTGACAGAGACAGGGAGGAGAAGAGAGCGAGAATGAGTGTAGGTGGCTTCCAGGCGATGGCGGGATCGCTGCCCGTGCTCTTTCAGCGAGCCGACTGCGTCTCATTTGTCCTTCCACCCTTGCCGTTTTTTTTTTTTTTTTTTTTTTTCACTGGGAATCCGCTGGAACGCTTCTGTGCTGGTTAATTTACATGTATGCCAACAGGCTTTTAATGTATTTAAATCTTGGAAGATGTTCAAAGGAAAGGCATAATTCCACTGAAATGGGCCTTTTGAAGGCTTTATCTCCGTCTTTCTCTCCCGGCTAATCTTGCAGCTCCTCAGCGTGCCACAGCAATTTTTTTCTAATGCCAATTAAGCCTGCCATTAGCATAAAAACAGGCTTTAAAGTTTCCAGTCCTTTTCCCTCCTTGCTAAAATAAAGAATAATATTGAATGGACACTTCTTTTAAGCCCTAAAACAAATGTCTTTGGAGTTTCTTCCACCAGTGGACCACTTGAGCGAAAGAAAGCGCTCTTTTTTTTTTAATCCTTCTTTTTGCTTGTTTTTGTTGTCGTTCAGACTGAAAAAGTTAAAAAGGAAAGGATGAATAAAGGGGTTGGGGTGGGTGGGTGGGGGGGAACGTGACATATTTCTTGCTAATGAGGAGAAGGCGTCTTAAATTCTGCTCTTTGTTCAGATGAAGGTTGTGGCTATTAACGCGCCGCATGCTGACACGCCGTGCTCAATTCTCCACAGAAATGGTGTAATTGCCACATAGTCGTGTTAGGACTCAATTAATTACCATTAAAGCTACGGACCAAAGCACAGCAAAGCCAAATCATTACACACTAATGTGCAAATGCGACCCAAAGGAGGTCCAGAAATTCTTCGCAGAGTTCTTATATGTTTGCGAGGAACTTGAAAGCTTGAACTTTTCTCACTCTCCTCCCCTTCCCACGAAAGGCAGGAACATTCTTTCTCTCTCTCGGCCGCTCTCTGGGAACCGAGATCGTTTTTTTTTTTTCATTCTGTATCTCAGTTGAAACAGCTGTTTTAGGAATTCATTAACAGTGATAATGTTAATTCAGGGATGTGACTTGAAAATATGAGAGATAATTTAATTTAGTCACGTCTTTGTAACAGTAAGTGGCTGCAGATGGTAATTAATTAAAAACAGATTATACTTTAGCAGCACTGTTGAATTTTCGATTCTGATTGGTCAGAAGCTGTTGGTGAATTTCAAATCACACGTTTATAACAACGCACTGGTTCTGATTCGTTATTATTTCCATAGTAACAGCTCATTCACAAGGACTTTTTTGATGGACGCTCCACATACATTAACACTAATAATAAATGGAAACAAAGAAAAAAAACAAAACGTAATCATTGATATAGTGAGATGGTTCTTTCTTATCATATCATCAAGGAAGGAGTCTCCAGTGTCAGTGCTTAATGGTTTTCCTCCATGGGAAAGTCTTCAAGACAGATGACTTTATGCTTTCTGGTTTATACTTTCTGGTTAGCAGGGGCGGGTGGTGGAGCGGGTTGTCCACTAATCGCAGGGTTGGCAGTTCAATCCCCAGCCCACATGCCTCCACATGTTGAAGTGTCCTCTGGCAAGACACTGAACCCCAAGTTGCTCCCAGTGGCAGGCTAGTGCCTTGCATGGCAGCTCTGCTGCCATTGGCGCGTGTGTGAGTGAATGACAAACAGTGTAAAGTGCTTTGTTGAACCACTAAGGTTAAAAGGTACTATATAAGTGTAGACCATTTAACATGACATGACAAGCTGGGAGTTATTAATATTTTTTTGTCTTATTAAGAGAAAAATGAGAGGTTGGTGAGGGAACAACTGTTTATAGCTGCTATAACGTAAGCGAGAACAGGAACTAACTTGTTTTGTGGACATTCGACAACATTAAATGTAACTATAAATTAATAAATAAATGGAACTTCTCATTCAGTAATACATAAAAAATTATAATGGATGTGAAATTGCTGTGGTGTAAGGGGCACAAAACACATTGGGACATGCTGCAACAGGAAAAAAAATCAACTTCAGGGTGGTAACACTAACTACACGGTGGTATTCATGACACAACCCTGCCATTGTTTACTTTCCTATAACAACATACCTCTCTGTGTTCTTAAGTAATCCCTTGCATAAGAAATATAACTGAGCAGATGATATGTGATCAGTATTATCCCATTCATCCTTTTATTCACAATTTTATTTTTATTCTATAATTTCATTAGAAAAGTGTGCTCTCTGATGCCATATTTTTAGAGCTGTTATTTTAATTTCTCACTATTACTTACATGTCCAGAATTACCTGGACCATCCAGAACCATCTCATGCTATGCAACTCAAAGCTAAGCTGCTAAACAGAGACGAGATTAGGACTCATCGCTGAGCTAAAGGCTCCACATCAAAGATGATTTTAAGCTTTTTCGTCTTACCCCTTCATGTTCTTCTCCCCTGAATTCAGTGATTTTGCTTGGGTGCTTTGCCTCATGCATCAGCTTTCAGCTTCCAGTCCCAACACTGTGAAAAAGCTCTCAGTGCTAATAATGTTGTACAGACTTCTACGATGTGAATGGCAAAACTTCTTTGAGTTTTCAAACTAAACTGATAACCTGGAATAAATAAAAGTGTCTAAAAGATGTTTTCTAACCAGCTTCCTTGACAACTTTTAACAAAAAATCTGAAAATTGCCGTGGGCTGGATCATTTTTACACACAGGCCACATCCAAAATGCACTTAAAACTGACCGCATACAGTACAATCATTCAAACATAAAGATAATTCATAACTCAATTTTTTATAAATTAAGCTCAATAACAAGGTTGACAGTCTATGTTTCTTACACTCAGGTATTTAAAAAAAAAAAAAAAAAAAAAAAAAAAAACCTAACCAAATGAGGTTAGGTTTCAACCAAATACAATGTGGTTGAATTTTCACAAATGAATTTGTAGGAAATTAATGGATGAGCCCTAACCCTAACCCTAACTCTAACCCTAACCTCAACCCCCTAACCCTAATCCTAACCTCAACCCCCTAACCCTAATCCTAACCTCAACCCCCTAACCCTAATCCTAAACTCAACCCCTAACTCTAATCCTAACCTTAATCCCCTAACCCTAATCCTAACCCTAAGCCCTAACCCTAACCGCTAACCCTTACCCTAAACCTAACCTCAAGCCCTAACCCTAATCCTAACCTTAATCCCCTAGCCCTAACTCTAATCCTAAGCCCTAACTCTAACCGCTAACCCTTACCCTAAACCTAACCCTAAGCCTAACCCTTAACCCTTAACCCTAACCCTAACCCTAAGCCTAACCCTTAACCTTAACCCTAAACCTAAGCCTAACCCTAACCCTTAACTCTAACCCTAACCCTAATCCTAACCCTTAACCTTAACCCTAACCCTAAGCATAACCCTTAACCTTAACCCAAACCCTAAGCCTTTTCATACAAATCATTCAAACTGTTACGAATTTGAATGCTTCAAACTCATGGGAATTATGCATGGATGCATTATTATAAAGGTGACCTTTATATTATACTATATAATTAATGCTAGATGTAAAACAAAATGTTTTAAGCAAATGTATATAATTATCTAGTAACTTAATGAGCACTGCTCCATGTGCTCTGTGTTTGAGTGATTTTTGGGGTTTCTACACACACTTGGCAAAGGTTTATTTTCCTTTTTCAATCACTGTATTTTTGACCATTGAATTTTATGACAATTTTTTTCTTCGCTTTTTTGGTTTGTTTTATTGTGTGCCTTGTGAAACCAAGACAAACCAAATAGCAAAAGAATAAAAAATATTACTTTGGCTCTGATTCGGACTTGACTACTGGCATAACTCTACGTTCAAACTAGCGAGCGACAAAGCGCCAGGGGAAAACATCCATTTTCTATGTACGGTCATGATCACGGAGCTGTGATTTCAGTGACAGTTGCACACGACAGATCCCATTTTCTGTTAAATTCTATGCAAATTAGGTATGACATGGTAACATGACAAATTACAACCACTGGCTCAAATGATTTCTCAGAGTAATCCAACGGAGCACGTGGTCCGACGTTTCTTCAGTTCCTCACTCGTAACTTAAATTCCTACCATCAGTTTGTTCCAATTTACAGTTTGACAGTCAACAACAAACAAACAAAAACCCTTATGGTTTCATCTTACCCTGTCATATTAAATGTCTATAGATATATTACAAAGGAAAATATGGAAGTAACAGAGATTGTTGTTGCCTCTGGTGAGTGTACGTAGCTAATACAGTTACCCTGCTTTGCTAATCTGCCAACAAAGCTAGTGCGAAACATGCTAGCACATAACATGCAAATAAAACAAATACATTTTAAACGAAAGCGATGTATAGACGTAAATAATACAGTGAAAATAGGGCCATTACAATTTACCATCAGAACTAAAGAAAACGTTTGACAGGCCACACCCACAAGCAACAACAGCAGTGGTTGCTACCCGCCCAGAAGAGACAAATTACAAGTGACACAGCCGACTATGAACATAGAGTAAGAATTCGTCTGGATTTTATTATTCACTGCGTCTCAGATCATAGATTTCGTGACTGGTTATAGATTGTACATTTTTTAAATAAATGTTCATACTTATATAGTATTCACTACCAAAAAAAAAAAAAAAAAGATGTAAAATGTAACTAACAAAGGAGACTGGAGTCTGTTGTAAGTTTTATCAGAAGTCTGGTATGTCTGGATGGTGCAGCAGCAGTACTAACCCTGCCCCTTTTTACAACTGCGCAACACCACAATCTCATACTGTGTTCACATAAAAAGGAGTTACATAAAACCGATTTTTCTCACTTTTACCTCATACACACGGACAAATATTCACAATATACCGCAAGACGGCACATGTCTCATTCTGTGGTCCCCAGTTTTATGGAATATTCCACATTTCTGCACCGGTGCTGCTGTACCGTGCAGCCAGACTGGCCTATAAGCAGAACAGCCTGGCCTTTGCTCTGTGTGAAGCTCGGCTTTAAAGAGCCTCCTTTTTGAAGCTGACTGTGGCGCTGTTCAAAGCCGCAGCTGTTTTGGGTGCTGCATGACAGCTATAATTGATGTTTATTTTGGCACAGAGTTCCCACATCCTTTCATGCAAATGTCTCAAGCACTCCGAAATGGCTCAGGGCAGCACCAGGAGGAGCTCTGTGTGCCCATGTGTGTGTGTGTGTGTGTGTGTGTGTGTTTGCGTGTGTGTGCAAGTGCGTGGATTAATAGCCAAGAACAATAAAAACGGGCTAATGAGGAACATTTACATGCTAAGTAATAATAGCTGGAGCAATCGTAGAGACTAGAGAGCGACAGAGACGAATAAACGGTTTTGCATGTGGAATGCTCCATAAATCTGGTGACCACAGACTGCGACTCAAGTTGTCTTGTGGTAAATTGTGAATATTTGTCTATAGATATGAGTTACAAGCAAGAAGGGTTCTCTCGAATTATTTTTTCTTGCTGAGCAAATCCTATTTTTATTGTGCAGACCCTTGAAATGCCCCATGAGCCACACAGATTGCAGTGCTTTGTTACCATTAGCTAGATAGTTTGGGAAGACAATGCTCGACTAGAGGTCCATCTATCAATCCATTTTCCATACCGCTTATCCTCCACAGGGTCGTCGGGGACACTCTGGTCAATTACACACACTACAGACAATTTGGAAATGCCAGTCAGCCTACAACGCATTCCTACTCAGGAACTCAGGATGGTCTCTTCAACTCCAAGTTCTCTCACAGCATCAACAATAAACATAAACAATAGCATCTCTTATACTGCATACACAAGCTTTAGATCAATCGACATACAGACATTTTTCGCTTGTTCACTCTATAAGCCTGACTATACAATTTGCATTTTTGAGGAGGAAAATGTACATCACTCTTCACAGTTAGCTGGTTAGCTTGTTGCTAACAAAAGTCGAACAACGAGGCGTCCAAGTTCTGTTTTGTTACATTATGTAGCTCGAAAATGGCGAAAAAATGACGACTTCTACCACTGAGGTTAGTCAAATGCAGCATTAACATGGCTCACTAGCTAACATAGGTAAAGAGGGTGGGCACAAAGGGGTGGGGTTACAACACACATTTATAATGACATATGAGATTTCGCATCAAATTCTTGCCATATTTTTGGAGCTTCAAATATGCTCCTGGATTAATTTGTCTAGAAAATTCCACCGGTGACTGGAGTAATATCCCAAATTCGAGCAGAGCGTGCAGAACACAAATGTACTCGTAAGAGCAGATTAAGTGTCTTTGAGCTGGAGGCTGTAATTGCTTGTACTTAAAACTTCCTAAGAGCCTCAATTGGTGTGTTTTTTAATGTGTTTGTGTGTGTGTGTGGGCAGGGAGGCGTGTTTCGAGACCTCCGGAGAGGTGTGTGGTTACTTTTTCTGTGTACCATCTGTACAGTGTGTGAGGTTTTCTGTTATTTCTCAGCATCTCAGAGATAAGTGTTTCCACCTTGGCTGAGGGCTGTGGCCTCCTCGACTGCTGGAGAGAGCGAGAGAGAAGGAAAAGAGAAAGCTAAAATAGAAGGGAAAAGGTCATGAATCAAACAGATACAGAGATAATCAACAAAGCCAGGAGACGAAGCCGACAGAGAGAAAGCGAGAAAAAGCGATAGAGAGAGCAGTACATAGTGAAGGAGAGAGAGAGAGCGCTGCCTATCAGACATTCCCAGCCGCCACGCGTTTCCCCTTTAACCGCAGCCCACCAGAGCTGACATCACCGTGGAAACACGTAGAGACCATGGGCCCCTCTGCATCTGCTCCCATTTATGTTCACACACGTACACACACACACACACACACACACACACACACACACACACACTACATCACATGCCTTTCTATACATGATGTTCACATGGCTCTGGAAGATCAAACGTTGGATGTGCTTGAAAAATATTTTCAGATCCAAAATTTCAATAATGTGTAGATTTCCTTCCCTTCTCAGGTTTTCAGGCTTTACATAATAATGTGTTATTTATTCACGTATGTTTCATGTTATCTCCTCATTACCAAAAAACATCTCACATTCTATTTTTTTTTTTTCAGTAAGGGATCCACGTCTTATGAAAACAAATCACATCTCCAGTGTGTGTATTTTCATTATCCGATTTGTGATCTGTACGTTGGTTTCCAGTTCGAATTGAATTGGATTTTAGCAAACTTGCTAATTACGTTTACGCAACTGCCACGGCAACTTACGCTGTGTTCGTGGTGCCTTGAAAGTGGTGATTTGCAAGTTGTAATAACATCATTTCCCGGGACATTCAACATGCAAAGTGAAAACAAAACAAACAAACAAACAAACAAAAAAACCCTGCAAAGGCCACCTTCACAGAAGCGTGTCTTGTTTGGTCTGTCAGAGCACGTAAAGCTCATAAAAAAGCTACTTTAAGTGCACGTTTACAGCTCTAGGCCTGAGTGGCTATTGGTTTTGTTCTACTACAGTGAACTTCAAACATTCATTCAACATTTTGGACTGAAATTGCAGCACAGCAACAACAGCATACAACATAGAGTAGCTTAGCCACAAGCTAGCCAGCTAACATTAGTGATCACTCTAATGCTAATTATTCTCAAAACAGCTATTAGTATGGTCAGTGTTATAGATATTAACTGATCTAAAGCCAATACTGCTATAAACGTATTTAAAAGTAGAGAAGGGGGACTTTACACTGATTTGACATCACTCCGTAAACAGGGAAGGAACTGGTAGTTGAGAAGATTACCCCAAGTTGACGAGTTGAATTTTTTTTTTTTTTTTTAGCGGTTGCAGGCGGGGAATTACAAGTTGCAACTTCACCTCGAACACATGTATGGCGAATGCTCCACATAAACAGATTTCAAAGTGTGCATAATCGTTGATATGATGAAGTTGTCTGTAAGGAGATGTTTACTTAACATTTATGGAAGGAGTCTCCAGTGTTAACACTTTGTAACAGTCAGTTTGGCAAAAACTTATCACCCCTGCCTGCCTCTAAATCACCTCACCATACAGCTAGGCTCAACCACACTCAAGCCAACCGGGACAGCCAGAAACTTTGGGGTGACTTTCAATGACCATTTGAACTTTCCAGACCACATTTCAACAACTGCACAGTCCAGTAGGTTCATTCTGTATAACATCAAGAAAATCAGACCCTATCTCACTGATCAGGCCACACAGCTAGTCCAGGCTCTTATTATCTCAACTACTGCAACGTACTACTCCCGGGCCTCCCAGCCAGCTCCATCAAACCCCTTCAGATGATTCAGAATTCAGCAGCACGCCATGTTTACAACCAGCCCAAAAGGACCCACGTCACACCCCTCTTCGTCTCCCTCTACTGGCTCCCTGTGACCGCCCGATTCAAATTCAAGGCCTTGATGCTCATGTACAAGACCTTGTCTGGAGCAGCACCTCCCTACCTCAACACTCTCCCTGAGGTTTATGTTCCCTGATGCAATCTGCCATCAGTTAACGACCGACGCCTGGTCGTGCCTACTCAGCGAGGCATGAGGTCCCTTTCCAGAACCTTCAAACTGACTGTCCGTCAGTGGTGGAATGAACTTCCAACCTCAGTCCGGACAGCAGGATCTGTCAATATCTTCAAAAAACGGCTAAAGACCCACCTCTTCCATGAATACGGAACGAACCCCTAACTTGTCCCCAATCCAACATAATAAATAAATAAATAAAATTGACATTTACGCTGGCTCTTACACCTATACTCTGTGCACTTTGCTCCTCTAGCACTGAATTAAAAGTCTTGTATGCTAGCACTACTTGTATTGTTCTCTGCTTGATGTATCGCTTTGCTTGTATTTCATTTGTAAGTCGCTTTGGATAAAAGCATCTGCTAAATGAATAAATGTCAAATGTAATGTAAATGTAACTGTAAGTGATAACAGGAAATAACAATGACATTATACTGGTAAAAAGTACAACGTGTCATGTCAGAGATTAGTTAATAATAAGTGTAATCATTAGCAAATTTCTGTGGTGTAAGAGGAATTAAACTTCAGGACGTGCTCTTATTGGAAATAATCAACTTCAGGGTAGTGACGGTAACTCTGCTTCATCACACCACCTGGTCATTGATTATTTTCCTGGAACAGCACACCCCCAAGTGTTTTATTCTTTATATAGTTAACAAATGTCTTACACACTGCAGCTTCACTGTGGATAATCAATATAACCATCCATCCATTTTCCATATCGTTTATCCTACACAGGGAGCCTGGAGCTTATCCCATTGAACTCAGGGCACATGGTGGGGGACACCCTGGACAGGGTGCCATCCCATCGCAGGACACAATCACACACACACATTCACACACTACAGACAATTTGGAAATGCCAGTCAGCATGTGGGGAGGAAACCGGAGTACCCAGAAGAAACCCCGGAAGAAACACGGGGAGAACGTGCAAACTCTGCACACAAAAGGCAGAGGCGGGATTCGAACCCCCAACCCTAATCAATTTATATGTATTAATATTTTAAGTATTGCTAAGTGTTATTCATCAAATAGTGAACATGTAACCAGGTTAAAATTAATATACACCTGATTTGCTTCTTATCTGGAATATCTTTTGACAATGCATGGTTCGTACATGAGTAAACGTGTTATGAACATTTTATTACATGGTAGTAAAACAGAGTAATGTACATGAGCACTGCATCAGATGCCTCATTATTATGGTCTGGATAAAAATATTATTAATCCTACAGTGTCTGGCTGTATTTTTCTCTCTTTTGTCTTGGTCTACAGCTGAAATTAGACCCCCACAGAAAGATTTCTGAGTATGTTGTCCTTCACCGAATGGATCGTGTGATATCAGGGCAACTTTCTAATTACAAAGTGCAACAACAAAGATATGAAGCTCAAATCAAACTCAAAGTGAAAAATTCCTTTCGATCTTCTGTTTATGTTTTTCTTTTGAGTGTTAAGCATGCTTTACAGCCTTTTAAGCTTTTAGAAAAATTTTTTTATTCCACTCGACTGGATGGCGTCCATTTTCCTTTTGGACGCGAGTGATGTTTTAAAAAGCATTCCTAAGATTAAAGATAGGACGGAATTCTGAACAGAAAGCATATCAGATCACTTATCTGGAATTAAAGAGCTGTTAATGTGAAAGGGGTGAAGTTTGGTCGCATATAAAAGAGAGGGATTAAACATTGCTGATAAGAAGTGACAGAAGTGTTACATAAATCTTCATAAAAGGTCAACTTCAATAGACATTACAACTGTTTATTATTACAGTCAGTTATGTAGAAAGGTTGCAAACTTAAAGAGGTAGAACGAGTGTTCAGATCAGCATGTATGATCGTTTGAAGAAATTTAAATCTTAAAGTTTGGCATCCAGAGGATCACTTTAAAAACTGCTCGGATGATTAAAAAAAAATCCAACGGATGCACACGAGTAAGCAATAAAACATTTGTGGGTATGCTGTTATAGAAAAATAATCAACAACGTGGTGATGTGATGAAACAGAGCTACTGTTAGAACGCCAAATTTAATTCTTTTCCAATAACAGTATGTCTCCAAGTGTTTTATTCCTCTTATACCACAGTGTTTACAGCATAAATTGTAATGTTTAATGTTATGGAACAACAAGATTATCACTCATGTTATAGCAGCTATAAACAGTCGTTCCCTCACAAGCCCTCTGTCCTGAAGACTTTCCCATGTCTGAAAACTTCAAGTTAGAGCTTTACCTCCTGACACTGGAGACTCCTTCCCTAAATGTTACTTCACCATATCAACAATTACGCACGTTTTTAAACCCGTTTACGTGGAGCACCCGTCCCTGCGTAAGTTGTAACTGTAGAAACGATAATAATTTGCAGATCTTATTGTCAGAGCTGTTCTTATTGAAAATTAAAGAAACACCTTTTGACCAATCAGAATCGAGCATTAAACAGTGCTGTGGTATAAAGTGAGATAATTAACACCGATTTCAACTTTCAACGTTCACTATGATTCACCAAATTCAACACAAAATTTATAGGAAGTATGAAAGACTTTTTTTTAGAGTTCCCAGAATATCAGTTATCGAAATTATGTTACATATCTCGGTTGGATTTTATTTAGTACTTTACCAACACATCTGAGAAAAATGTTGATACTCCTGACAATTTTTCCTGGTTAAAGGCTACATTCTAGCTACGTAAATCATAATCCTTGGTCATTAGCTAATTTATGTTTGCTGTCTATAATTCTTAGTTACCAACCAATGGTTTTGTCATGACTTTAAGGATTTAAACTGGGAGAACCTGTGTGCATTTGTTTTCCCGAGTTGGAAGTTTTTATTTAAAACCAGTTTCCAAAACAGTGAACATGAAGGGAATAACGAGATCAGGAGGAGGCTACCTACAATGGTTCTTTGTTTTGCAATAATTAATCCTGTGTGTTGGTTTGAGTGGAGATGATACAGAATAAAGAAGAGGAAAAGAAACAGATAGATGGAAAAAATAAAGAAATTAAAAAAAAAAACAACAAAAAAAACAGAAAAGCATAATCTATAAAGGATAGCTGAGACAGAGTGGGAGATGTGATTCACTTTAAGCTGAGCCATACGTTTTCCAGATGTTCTCCACAAAGTTTTTTTTTTTTTTTTTTTTTGGGAAAGAAGTCTTACTAACCCGATGCTCTCTCCATGAAAACGGAGCTGGTTTGCATCGCATTAGAGTAGCGAGTAGACTGCACATTCTTCTTCTGCTTTCATTATCGTTCATGTAGTTTAATACGTTATAGTCTGAATGTATGGTACAAATGTCATGTGGAAACGTGCCTGTGCTGGATTCTACCATCAATATCTTTCAAACAAATGCATGAATTATCAGCACAGTAATAATCTCAACTTTCATACATGATGTCAGTTCCTCCTCACAGTAAACAAACATGATGCCACTGAATTAGGAAAATACAGTAGACTTGCTATAATGTGTGCTAGAGGCAGTGGGATGTTGTAATCGTATCTCTACGTGTGTTCTTTCTTTAACAGGCTTTTTGAGAAACGATTGTGATTGGCTCAGGGCCGTAGCGAGAACATATCGAAGAGCGACCCTTTTGTCGCTTGGTAGAATTGCGGCTCTGTGTCGTGCGATTTTTTAAATTTATTTTTTATAACCCGACCGAATCTATATTTCCCCACAACTTTGTCTCTGACCTGATTGGAGAGCTCCTTGGTCTTCATGCTACTTGCTTAGAGGTGTTGAAGACTCAAGGGCCTTTCAGAACATCATCATGTGACAGATCATGTGACGCTTTGATTGCACAGGTGGACCTTAATCAACTAATTATGTAACTTCTGAAGTTAATTGGATGGACCAGTTCTTAAATAGGGGGTTTCATAGCAAAGGGGGTGAATACATATGCACTCACAATTTTTCAGTTTTTCATTTTTTTTAAAAAAAATTACAAGGTATTTTTTTTCCATTCCACTTCAACAGTGTGGACTATTTTGTTTGGTCCATTACATAAAATCCAAATAAAAATCCATATTAATTCCAGGATGTAATATAACAAAACAGGAAAAACACCAAGGGGGTGAATACTTTCACAAGGCACCGTACGTACAAAATGAATGATCACCTGTTGTTTTGTTACTTGTTTTGTGAGCGTCAGGTTACTCGTCACATATCTCAAAGTATGATGGAAGTGCATTAAGATTCAAAAGGTAAAAACTCATGTGTCGGATAAGCGGTGGAGTACAAAAGTACAAAAATCCTCACTGGAAGTAGTTATTCAGTTGTTCAGTAAATATGACGAAAATAAATCTGTTATTTTTTATTTTTTACACAAAAAAGAAAATTATTAGAATGGCTTTAAGTATTGTACTAAATTAATTCATGTAAATTTGTGGCAAAAAAATAAACTAAAGTGTATAATCTCTTTTCTTTACAGGGTTAAATGTAATATTATTTCACACACGCTCACAAAACTAGAAAAAGACAGGAATAACGTTTACTTATACCGATTGCATACTAAAGTGGAGGTGTGTTTTTTGTTTTAAAACTTAATTTGCTTATGCATTTGCAGAACTTTGAACTGATTTCATTTTGAGCGTTACTCATGGCTTGCTTTCAATATCATCTTGTGTCTGATTGTCTTTAAGGCCTAAAGCCATTGCACAGCTGTTGTTGCAGCCGGCTGGGACATTGGCTGATAAGTTTAAAAGATAAAAGAACTTTTAGAGTTATTTTAGTTAGATTAGTTTAGTCGAGGGTCGGGTCACGTCTGATGCAGGACGCGAATGAACCCGTCAATCATGAAATCAATTGGGTTTCAAATCAATTCTCTCATTATTCCGGTTAGCCTCTCTTAAACATAGTTCTAAATATTTTTTTTTTGTGATCAAGTATGACGTTAAAACATTGCTTATTTATCTTTTGTCTGTTCATGATAAGATGATAAGAAAAAAATTCAGATTGACACAGCAGCACGAGTAGGAGGAGTAACATCAAAGAAAGAAAAGAATTTCCATAAATACCTACACAATAGAAATAACAGAAATAACAGAAACAATAAAGCACATCTGTGTGTATGTGCATATGCTACATGCAACATGCATCGGAGAAAGAAGAAGTTTGTCATCCAGACGGAACTATATGTATTTATACATGGGTACTGTTTTATTTATTTGTTTTTAAATCGTCAAAAATATATAGCACGCTCGAGCAGGAATGCGTGTCAGTGGATGTCGCTGTAAATAGACGGCGATTTTTCTTGGCCAGGTAAAAGTGATGACACTATGATCTTCATTCTGAAAGTGTTCTGCATTTTAGTATAAGTCCAGGATCCTTTACAAGTGCCTCCAGCCTTTTTAGACATTACAGGACTCGGTGCTCTTCTTCTTCTTCTTCTTCTTCTTCTTCTTCCTTTTTTTTTTAGAGGTGCCAATAATATTGAAACTGCTGTTTTGCTTCTTTATTTCCTGATGGGCTTAGTATTAGTGTATGCATTAAGTCTTCTTAACAAATCAGTAGTTAAGCATGGTTAGCTGCAGACCTTATAGTAAAATGTTACTGTTAATTACTGCTCATTTTAATAAAGGGTTCCCAATAATTCTGGAGTTTACAGCACATACTGTATATTGTTTATATATACAGTAGTTTATATTCAACATGTATGTGTTATGTTAGTTGCTAAGTAAACTACACTCCACGGCCTAAACATGAACCCTGTGTGCCTGTTTCGTGAGACCCAGTCATGTGTTTATTTCCTGAAGGTCTTTGGAACATTGGAGAGACCCAATACATGGCCCTGACACACATACACACACACACACACACACACACACACACACACACACACACACACACACACACACACACAAACTAACCCACACAGGACTGTTTATATGAAGTGGGTTGGTGAGGCCGCACGCAAACTCAGGCTCACACACACACACACACACAGTCACACACACACGCATCTGCAGAAAGTGTCAGGGACACAGAAGGGATTGTGGGTAGAGGTGGCAGATCCTGCCAAGCGTTTGATCTGTTTCTGAGGGAAACAGGAAACTTCCTCTGCCTGAGGTGGAGGACACACACACACACACACACACACACACACACACACACACACACACACACACACACACACACACACAAACACACACACACACACCTGCCTCTCTGAACCAAGGACTAACATAAATTGGAGGCCTAGACCACTAAATGTCACCATAAACTATTTATGCATTGTCCATGCGATGAATGTAAAAAAAAAATTGAGCAATTTATTTGGCTAGTAAATAAACTGTGGTTAGTTTCTTTAGTTTTTCCATCCACTTTACACGCCTAGAGATTTGCTAATCTGTGTCAGTCTCTTTGGTTTATGTACTGTATTCTGAGGGTTTAAGGTGTGCAAGTTTTTCCTCCATACTGCATATGTAGTATATACTGTATATCTGACAGTGGTCTAAAGATATAATTAAGTTTAGTGATTATTTTTTCAATCTTAATACAAATCCCTAGCACATAACTGCACAGACAGCATCATGACAATCAAACAGCAATCCAAACAAGTCTGGGGCAAAATTCTGGAAAAGTAACAATCAGGATTTGGTTTAGAAAATATTTCCCAAACTTTGAACATCTTATGTCTTGAGCATCATTAAGTCCATTATTATACTGTAAATGATAGAATATGTATGGCACAGCCGTGACTCTACCGAGAAGAAGCCAAGGGTAATGCTGAAATGATGCTACCACCACCATGCTTCACTGTTTGGATGGTGTTCTATGGGGCTCTCCAGGAACAGGTGAATCACTTGATACTTTAAACTTTAAATTTTGATTCCCATTAGCTAATTATGAGACTTCTGATGGCGACTAGTTGCACCAGAACTAATTTTGGGGTTTCACAACAATGGGGTTATTACTTATGCAATCACAACTTTTTATGCTTTTTATCTGTAAACAGTTTTACAAACTGAATTGACCCCCCCCCCCACCACCCCCCACGGATTTCAATATTATGGACTATTTTATGATTATATAATTGCAATTACGTCCAATTTAGAAAATGTGGAATAGGTTTTTTTTTTTTTGGGTGGGGTTATAGGAGACAAATTACATTTCTTTCTTTCTTTCTTTCTTTCTTTCTTTATTTCTTTCTTTCTCCTGCTCTGTCTATCTCGTTTTTGGGGGCATTAAGGACATAGTGGTTTTGTGTTTTCACCCCAAATTCTATCTTTTCCCCTCACCACAAAATAAAATGCAGAATATTTTTCATTCTTTTCCATTCTGCCAGTACCATGCCGTTATTTCAGTGTTTTATGACTTTGAAAAAGACTTTTAGTAGCTGAACTTTTATGACCTTTGCCTCAGAAAAGCCTTTTCTTTTCTTTTTTCTCCACAGACAGTGTGTTCAGTGTGTTGGGGAATGGACACGCACCAGCAGGACAACAACTTTTATTGTTGTGATGAAAATCATTCTAAGTGCATGTTTTACATCTGAGCTGGAGGCAGGCAGCTGTGTGCTAACAACACGGCCATGTTTCTGAAGAAATTTGGATAAAAGGCGCAGATTTAAACAAACACATAAAAGCAACGTTGCAGTATTTCTCAACTTTAAAAAAAACAGAAACTTGTTTGCTTCTGAAGTGAATTCTTTCTTTCTTTCTTTCTTTCTTGTGGATCTTATGCATTTTACTTGTGTGTGTGTATGTGTGTGTGTGTGTGTGTGTGTGTGTGTGTGTGTGTGTGTGTGTGTGTGTGTGTGTGCGCGCGTTCATATCACTTTCTCTTTGACATCAGGAATGTTCTTTTTGTTGTTCTTCTTTATTGACCTCATTAGTGATCACACTTGCACCCTGATGCAGGACATGCAGCTGCTACTTAGATAACATGAAATCATATGTGGGTTATGTGGGTTGTAGTGTGTGTGTGTGTGTGTGTGTGTGTGTGTGTGTGTGTGTGTGTGTGTGTGGACAGGGTAAAGCTTTACAGTGCTGTCCCATGGGAGCCTCTCCCTCACTTTGAAGCTTCTGCCTATTTTGGTGGCTCCTCTTATCTCTGAAGGAAAGATCTCCAGCTAAAATCTCTCTCTCTCTCTCTCTCTCTCTCTCTCTCTCTCTCTCTCTCACACACACACACACACACACACACGTTTTCCTCTCTTTTACTACATGTATATCTGCCTCTCTTGCTTCCTGTCCTCCTTCTTATCATCCTGTTGGTTTCACCTTAGTTTTTTTTTTGCCTCTTTCTCTCTCTCTCTCTCTCTCTCTCTCTCTCTCTCTGTACTTATTTTCTTCAGTGTCTCGTTTTATTCCTTTTTGGTTTTCTCCTCCTCTTATTCACTTACTTCCTTGTCTTTCACTCTTCCCTCCTCCTTGCTTTCTCTTGCTTGTTTCCCCCTCCATCAACACATAAAGAAGCAACAACGACACATAAAATGTTGAATTCCTCTTACACCACAGCAATATATCGACACTACCTTTTTAAATTTAATAAAGAATGGCACGACATACTTTTTATCCATATATAGTTACAGTTAATGTACCGGAACATCCATGGATGGTGTTTGTTCCTGTTATGACTTACATTTTAGCAGTTATAAACACTAGTTCCTTCACCAGCCTCTTTTTTCCCCCTCTGTCTTGAAGTTAATAAGTGAAAAAAAAAAAAGTTCAACATGTCAGGTTACAGAGAAACTGCAAAATGCTAAGTCCTGTAGACAGCTTTACCTTTGACACTGGAGACTCCTTCCATAAATAAATAAACTTCTCCTCACAGAAAACTTCACCACATCAACAAACATATTTGTTTAGGTGGAGCGTCCGCCTGACAAGTCTCTGTGTAAGTTACTGTTACTATAGAAACGATAGCATATTAGAACAAGAACATTAATATAACCCTGTGATTTGTGAACACATTCCGACCAATCAGAATCCAGAATTCAACAGCGCTAACGGATCTACAGTGGGGGAAAAAAGTATTTGATCCCCTGCTGATTTTGTATGTTTGCCCACTGACAAAGAAATGATCAGTCTATAATTTTAATGGTAGGTGTATTTTAACAGTCAGAGACAGAATAACAACAAAAAAATCCAGAAAAACGCATTTCAAAAAAGTTATAAATTGATTTGCATTTTAATGAGGGAAATAAGTATTTGACCCCTTCGACTTAGTACTTGGAGGCAAAACCCTTGTTGGCAATCACAGAGGTCAGACGTTTCTTGTAGTTGGCCACCAGGTTTGCACACATCTCAGGAGGGATTTTGTCCCACTCCTCTTTGCAGATCCTCTCCAAGTCATTAAGGTCATTTTCAATGCCCTGGCTGAGGGAAGGAGGTTCTCACCCAAGATTTGACGGTACATGGCCCCGTCCATCGTCCCTTTGATGCGGTGCAGTTGTCCTGTCCCCTTAGCAGAAAAACACCCCCAAAGCCTAATGTTCCCACCTCCATGTTTGACGGTGGGGATGGTGTTATGACTTGGGGTCATAGGCAGCATTCCTCCTCCTCCAAACACGGCGAGTTGAGTTGATGCCAGAGAGATCTGACTACACCTGACCACAACACTTTCACCCAGTTCTCCTCTGAATCATTCAGGCAAACTTCAGACGGGCCTGTACATGTGCTTTCTTGAGCAGGGGGACCTTGCGGGCGCTGCAGGATTTCAGTCCTTCACGGCGTAGTGTGTTACCAATTGTTTTCTTGGTGACTATGGTCCCAGCTGCCTTGAGATCATTAACAAGATCCTCCCGTGTAGTTCTGGGCTGAGTCCTCACCATTCTCATGATCATTGAAACTCCACGAGGTGAGATCTTGCATGGAGCCCCAGACCGAGGGAGACTGACAGTTTCTTCCATTTGCGAATAATTGCACCAACTGTTGTCACCTTCTCACCAAGCTGCTTGGCGATGGTCTTGTAGCCCATTCCAGCCTTGTGTAGGTCTACAATCTTGTCCCTGACATCCTTGGACAGCTCTTTGGTCTTGGCCATGGTGGAGTATTTGGAATCTGATTGATTGATTGTTTCTGTGGACAGGTGTCTTTTTACAGGTAACAAACTGAGATTAGGAGCACTCCCTTTAAGAGAGTGTGTAAAAGACACCTGGAGCCTGAAATCTTGCTGATTGATAGGGGATCAAATATTTATTTCCCTCATTAAAATGCAAATCAATTTATAACTTTTTTGAAATGTGTTTTTCTGGATTTTTTTGTTGTTATTCTGTCTCTCACTGTTAAAATACACCTACCATTAAAATTATAGACTGATCATTTCTTTGTCAGTGGGCAAACGTACAAAATCAGCAGGGGATCAAATACTTTTTTCCCCCCACTGTACAGCACTTTTTTGATTAACTTTGCATCACTGAACCTGTCATTCTTTTTTTTTCTTTTTTTTTAGTCTCTCCTTTTGTCCTTGTCTTTCTACTTGTCCTGTTTGGCTCACTCCTTTTCAGAAGTCATACACCACCCTTCCCTCTTTCTTCCCATCCCTCCTTCTCCTGCATCTTCATTTTTACACCCCGCCCCCCCCAACCCGCCCCAAAGTGTGTTTTGATATACAGTGAGTAATTAACGAACATCATAAACAATGCTTTGCATTAGCTTCGCATTACTGAACCTGGCAACGCTGTCATTTTGGACAAAAACATGCAGCTCCTCTCTTTCTTTTTTTTTTTTGATCCTCACTTCAAAGGGGACTCCCTACTGTTTGTGCCTCACTGCACTAATTGTGTCCCCCTTTCTGGATGGGGCGCAAACCCCCAACCGCTTCAAAAAGCAGTCTATTGGAGGCGAAGCTAACACGGAGAAATGCTCAGCCCCCAAATTCAGCAGTGCTGCGAGACATCCCTCGGTCTTCCTTCAGTTCTTCTGTTTGCCTTTTAATAGCTACATTAAGGATTCGATTTTCATGCTATCAAAGCTTATTTGACTTTTAATGACAAAATGTACTACAATATGCACTGTTTGTGGGAACATACAGGCCAGAAATCCATTTTTCCCCCCACAATGATTAGTATAATTAATGCAAGTTTGGGGTGAAATGTGTCAACAAACATCATATCTGCCAAAGTAAATCCCACATACAGTACTTTGCTTTTTTTTTTTAAACTACAGTATATATTACTCTAAATGCATGTACAGAGGAATAATCTCAGGGTTCACGAGTTAACAAGTAGCTAGTTGTATTGTATTTGTATGGTCGATGTTTGTTTTTATGTATTCTGTTTTATTGTTTTTGGTTAAATTTTCAAATGAAACCAGTGTCAAACCATTGTTCTGGCTGGACTTGGTACTTGTTCTGGTTGCTGTACTCTGTACTCACTTTATGTGGTGCTTGTGCAGTTCTGTGGCACCTGGGTTGCAATGTTTAGAGCGATGGTACCTGGTGATGGTACGGCCCTGAGGGCTATGTGGACCGTGGGACTGTGATCAGCTACGCCATTGAAATTAGATCATGTCAGATTTTGGAGGACTCTGCAAAACCAGCCTGTTTAAGAAAAGTGCTATATAAATCCATCCATCCATCCATCTTTTTTCCATACTGCTTATCCTTCACAGGGTTGTGGGGAAGCCTGGAGACTATCCCAGGGGACTCGGGGCACAAGGCGGGGGACATCCAGAACGGGGTGCCAACCCATTGCAGGGCACAATTGCACACGCATTCACACACTACACTTTGGAAATGCCAATCAGTCTACAATGCATGTCTTTGGACTGGGGGAGGAAACTGGAATACCTGGAGGAAACCGCCAAAACACGGGGGAACATTCAAGCTTCACACACACAGGATGGAGACAGGATTCAAACCTCCAACCCTGGAGGTGCGAGGCAAACGTGCTGACCACTAAGCCACTGTGCCCCCCATGAATCCAACAAATTCTTCTTCTTCTTAATATTTCCAGAAGCTAGGCTGACAGCTTATATAATATGCTAGGTAACATACTAGTTAGCCTTTATAGATAAAGTGTAAGTAACCAAAAAATAACTGACACTTGTTTGTGATCTGTCCTCCAGCCTATCCCAATATCGAGTGCTAGTGACTGACAGCAGGACATGATGACATTAGTGTCTCGAATACGATGCCGGCTAAAGTTCCTCTTCAGTTGAAATGTGGTCTAATGGCACACGTTCCTCTAATGGACATTTTATTCTGGCTTAATTTTGAAATCTCCAAAAAAAAATGTTTTTGAAGCCCCCTTTTTTCAACTTCACTGGACCTTTGAGCTTTGATAACCTACCAGTTTGTGTTTGTTCACTGAAGTGCATGTGAATCCAAGTGGTCTAGACTAGATCAGATTTCATGTCTTAGACTTCAAAGAAAAGATCGGACACATCAAATACTGCGTGTGCAAAATGAAACAAAGATCAGATTTGACTCAGTCCTGCTGAAGCCTCTGTGGTGTGTGTGTGTGTGTGTGTGTGTGTGTGTGTGTGTGTTTCATTCAATAAAGTAGTAAACACATTTAAAACAGACTCAGGGCCAGAATGCTACTAGCTGTGTGTGTGTGTGTGTGTGTGTGTGTGTGTGTGTGTGTGTGTGTGTGTGTGTGTGTGTGTGTGTGTGTGTGTGTGTGTGTGTGTGTGTGTGTGTGTCTGGCTTCTTAGGACATGAAACAGAATTCTTAAATGAAAGTTTTCCTCTCATTTTACACTACAAGCCAACAAACACAAGCTAACCTTCCAGCTAGGAAGCAAGGAATCATCCGGAAAAAAGGTTCTAATTCAGAAAACGATTCATGACCCACATTCTTATTATTACTTTTTTTAAAAAAAAAACATATTTTATGGAGGAAGATGAATTGCTAAACTTTTGGTATACAACAGAACGGAGTTCCATTAAATATTGTTGATTGAATTTCTATAACAGCACCAATTACAAGTTTTACGTTCATGTGCTAGTTCCCATATGCTATCGTTTCTATAGTAACAACTCATTCACAGCGACTGATATGGTCGACACTACATGTAATCTGATGGATTTAAAAACATGTTATTTAACAAAGAAAAACAAATAATCATTGATATTGTAAAGTTGTTCTGCAAGAAGATGTTTATTTACAGTTTTTGGAAGGAGTCTCCAGTGTCAGCGTTTTGTAACAGTAATGTTTTCCACCGCAGGAAAGTCTTCAGGAGAAAGGAGTTTACGTTTTCTTAGTAATATGAAACGCTGCGTTTTTTTTCCGTTCTTTCTTTCTTTCTTTCTTTTTTTTTTTTACTTATTAACTTCAAGAGATGAGGGAAAAAAGAGGCTGGTAAGGGAGGCTTCATCACGGTTTCCTGTCAATGATGATTTTCCTGTAACAGTACACCATATATTTTATATATTACTTATTGCATGCTGGGCCATGGAGTAAGTTCACCACTACAACTGTGGCTGGCTTTGTTACTGTGTTGCAGTTGCCCCTGTCCACTCTCACGCACACATGACCTGCTTTTGTCCTGCAGGAAGTAAGACAACAGTCACATGCCCCGCAAGCACTTCTGCAGCTGCTCTCTCTCTCTCTCTCTCTCTCTCTCTCTCTCTCTCTCTCTCTCTCTCTCTCTCTCTCTCTCTCTCTCTCTTCCATTGTTACATGAAAAATAAACAGTAGTGTTGGGGGTTCTTTGGCTTCCACTAAACCAGGGGTGTCTAATTTTATCTGCAAAGGGTCGGTTTATTCCGACCAAACAGAATCCCACCTGATTCTACTTGTAAAATCAATTAGTCTTGGTCTTCAAACAACTGATGTGTTGTATCAGGTGATCTTGCTTGGTTACTCACTTTTTTGTGGATAAAATTGGACACTATGCAAAATGTTTGTGTGGTATTTTGGTAACAAATTTACCATAAGATAACATGTTAGCTTAAGAGCAGTATTATTGAGACCATAGGTACTAATTGGGCAGCATTTTGGTATAACTGGTACCATTAGGACTGTACCATTAGTATGAGTGTAAACATTGGGGTAGAATATTAGGACCATTGGAGTCATGAGGACAGCATATTGGTACTATTAATACCATTGGTGAAGTATTTTGGTACCATTGGGCCAGCACATTAATACCAGGGTTACCACTGGGGTAATGTGTTTGAACCATGGCTACTACTGGGGCAGTATACAGTATTGTTACCATTGTGGCATTATATTGGGACCATTGTACTATTGGGGCAGTAGAATTATTATCGTTGGGGCAGTATATTAGTTCCCTTGGGGCAGTATTCCAGAACCATTCTCACCATAATATATATTTCATACCAGGCAGTATATTATGACTCGTGGGGCAGTATTTTGGTATGAGTGGGACAGTATATTGGTATGATCTGGGCAACATATTGGAATGATCTGGTATGATTGTTGCAGTATATTGGTATGAGTGGGACAGTATATTGGTATGAATGGGGCAGCATATTGGTATGAATGGGGCAGTATATTGGTATGACCGGGGCAGTATATTGGTATGATCGGGTTAGTATATTGGTATGATCGGGGCAGTATATTGGTATGATCGGGCAGTATATTGGTATAATCGGGGCAGTATATTGGAATGATTGGGGCAGTATGTTGGTATGATCGGGTTAGTATATTGGTATGATCGGGGCAGTATATTGGTATGATCGGGGCAGTATATTGGTATGATTGGGGGAGTATATTGGAATGATCGGGGCAGTATATTGGAATGATCGGGGCAGTATATTGGTATGATCGGGGCAGTATATTGGAATGATCGGGGCAGTATATTGGTATGATCGGGCAGTATATTGGAATGATTGGGGCAGTATTGTCACCTGTCAACTTCGTATATATTGTGATTCATAGGGCCACGAAAGGAGTGACAGAAGGTGAAATCTACATATGTTTGCTCATTGTTAATCCATCAGATGTAATTAGAGCTAATTTAAGTCCTTTCCGATTTCTCTTCACATTTAAACATGCGTACACTTCTCTTGCTTTCCCCTTATACAGGCATCAAAGGAGATGATGGGAAAAGCCATCTCTCTGCTGCCCGCATCAAAGCACAGGAAGTGTGTCAGAGAGACAGGCCGGCTGTTCCCGGTCTTGGTGTGTATGCAGGGGTACAATAACAAATCTGTGTTAAAGCTGTGCACTGATGTGTTGACATATGAGCAAGATGAGGCACAATAACACACTCATCCATACACGCGTGTTTCTAAGGGGTGCAATGAATGTGTTTGTTGGAGGTCTACATGTGTTTTGTGTGGCTCACACCGTCAACAATACACAAAGTAGCACTTCTTACCTTTAAATGACTTATACTGTATATACACAAGTATTTGGTTTAGCTCAGTCAACATACAGACACAATAAATGGTCTAAATCTATAACATTCACTATACAGTTTGCTTTTTGAGGAGGTAAATATGCAGTACATCACTTATCACGTACGTTAGCTGGGTAGATTGTTACTAAAAAAATGAACATGGAGGTTTCCTACTTTATAGCTTGAATGCATGGAGGTCAAAAATGACATAATTCCTAGTTCCGAGTTCCAATTTCTTACTTCCCACTTAACTTTGTTTTTAAAAGTGCTGGGGACAAGAATGATGTCGCATTTCAGTTTAACTAGAGTTTAAATCCACAGTTTGTTCCCCCATAAAGGTTCCATGAAGAGGGAGAATACAAGCTAATGCACATGTGAAAACCAATGATAAGAAAACAAAAACTTAAAAGGAAAAAATTGCAGATAATATTGTCAAGGTAATATTAATATTAATAGTAAAAACAATAAAAATCATTTGGTTTGTGTATCAATTCCATAATTCTAGTATTCACAAATAATGGATGGGTTAGAGCTCTTGAAATTGAGTTGCTTTTGGTTTTTCCATTTCCATTTCCATTTATGGCATTTGGCAGACGCCCTTATCCAGAGCGACTTACATTTTTATGTCATTTATACAACTGAGCAGTTGAGAGTTAAGGGCCTCGCTCAAGGGCCCACACTGGCAGCTTGGCAGTGCTGGGGTTTTAACTAACGACCTTCTGATCAGTAGTCCAACGTCTTAACCACTGAGCTACCACTGCCCCACTGGTTTTTGGTTTCACTGTGTCTTCACTGGGAGCCATTATGAGAAATATGGCATGCGGCATTAGTGGTTAGCACGTTTGCCGCTCACCTCTGGGGTTGGGGGTTTGAATCCCGCCTCCGCCACATGTCTGTGGAGTTCATGTGCATGTTCTCCCTGTGCTTCGGGGGTTTCCTCCGGGTACTCCAGTTTCCTCCCCCAGTCCGAAGACATGCGTTGTAGGCCGATTGGCATTTCCAAAATTGTTACTTGGGATAGGCTCGAGGCTCCCCCGCAACCCTGTGTAGGATAAGCGGTATGGAAAATGGATGGATGGATGGTTGTTATGCGGCAGAGACGGGGACAGTTGCAGAAGTCAGGCAATGTGGAAACAGAGTTAGTTAAGACATAAACCAACAAACAGAAGCGTAGTCATGACCATAAACACTAGAGCAGTAGAGCAAATGGTTTGGTATCGCAGGTATGAGACACTGAGCGCATACTTCGTAATGTAAAGTGAATCCTTAAATACTGGTGGCAGTGCTTGTGTAATTGAGTCCTGGTGTGTGCAGACGGAATGAAGGTGAACGTGAATGTGAAAGAGTTTGTGATGGCTGTTGGGTACTGTAGTCTTCATAGGCCACGTTTGTAGGCCGCTCTGAATTCTGGGAGTTGTAGTCAGCGGCCATGCTTGTAGGCCGCTCTGCATTACCCGAGTTGTGTCCCAAATGACGTACTATACACTATGCACTTACCCACTATGTACTTATGCACTATGTACTCAACCGTGTAGTGTATGAATTTTATAAGGTTATTTGGTTACTCGCACTATTTATACTACAAAACGGCATAGAATAGTGGGACAAATTGAGACGCACCTCTGGTGTGGGAAGCAACGTGTCGCGACAGCAAAAAGAAAGCAAACGTGTGCGATCCTGCAGGCCATTATAATGACAACTAAAGTGATATAAAGCCTCACACTTTATATTCACATACAGTATGTCACAACACCATGATTGTAGATTTCTGTAAATAGACCTATTATAATAATGTAATCATATCGCAATGTGTAGGGAAAACATGAAATAGAAGACAAGAAACCTGACAGAAAATCACACACTGTTCTCAGATCAAACAAGTTACTGATGCGTTTGATTAAAGCTTGATTTACAATTATGCTAAACTAAAGAATTTGTGAAAATATGCGCACAATATGTTATGCATTAACTATTATGAACTGTCCCAACAACTGCCCTTAGATCACTATTATAAGTACATTTTGAGTAAACATGCCATACAGCAGATAGAGATGTGACTAAAAAAATATTAATTATGTCTTTAATATCAGTGCGGTGAATGTCGTAGGTGGTCTCCTTGATAATAAAATTTATAATCCTTGATAAATTTATGACATGAATTTATAATCGCCTGTCTTGTAATTGGCTATTTGAAGGTGAACTTGAAATTTTGTCAAGAATTTAAACAACTGAAAACAATTCTCTTTAATACCTCATGGCTGAAAAATTGAGCAATTTTTTTCAACAAGTTTGCAATAACGCGATCATGTTTCTGACCTATTTCTTACTAGTCTAAAATGCGCAAACACTATAAGCTGTACTGTAGTCTGCTACTGCTAATGCTGCTAATACACACATCACACTTTCTAAACAGAGATGATGATAACAGATAACAGATCAGAGAGACAGGTACGGTGTGTAATCTATGCTCACATGTCACCAGCCTCCTTTTTATCAAGTCAGGTCTGCTGTTTGGAGTGACAGGAGGTCTGAGGTCTGTTGAAGCATGAAAGTATGAGACACGTTTGGCTGACTCTTGTCTTTTTCCCAGTCTCCATCTCTCAGGGTGTGTGTGTAGGTCTTTCTCTCAGTCTGTCAGGGTGTGTGTGTGTGTGTGTGTGTGTGTGTGTGCGTGTGTGTGTGTGTGTGTCATCTATTTGTGCTAATCTGCTCGGTTGGTTGGAATAAAGCTGTGTTAGCTCTGTATAATGTCTGGCCCGATTTTGCTGTCGTAGACAAAAAAACAAACACCATAAAAGAATTCTTTGATTTTTAAGAACCCATAATATGACGAACGATTAAAACAGACAAAAACAGCTGATGACAATTTTCTGGCAGTCTGAGGATTTTAAAATAAAAACGTCAGAGCTACCACAGAGCACAACCGCTAACTTCCCACAGGAAATAATGAAAATGCAGCACCAAGCAACAAACCAACACCATAATCACTAAACACCCCTGCTGGAAAAAAACCCCCAAAACAAAACAAAACAAAAACCCAACAGAAACCACCACAGAACTTCTAATGGTTTCCATTACAAATATCATTACAAACCATCAGCTAACCATTAAAACCATTACCATTCCTTAATCATATCCACTAGATATGACAGTATATTAGTACATTAGTATTAGTAGATAGTATATTAGTTAGTATATTACAGTTTCCATTAAAACCAATACAATTCCCATTATAACCATTAAAACCATTACAAATTCTATGAGGGTTTCTATTGTTTGTTTTTTCCCCCCCAGCAGTACATCATACATATTTTAATCAAAACATTTAAAGTACAAGGTGGAGTTTTCCTTTAATGCTTTCATTTTTTAAAACTTTTTTAAAAATTTTTTTATTTTTTAAAAACTTTTTCCAACACTTTTTGGGTTTAAAGGAGACCTATTATGCCCCGCTTTACAAGATGTAATATAAGTCTCAGGTGTCCCCAGAATGTGTCTGTGAAGTTTCAGCTCAAAATACCCCACAGATCATTTATTATACCATGCTGTAAATGCTCCTTTTTGGGTGAAAGCAAAAACACGCTATTTTCCTGTGTGTCTCTTTAAATGCAAATGAGCTGCTGCTCCCCGCCCCCTTTCCGGAAGAGAACAGCTCTGTTTCGGATACTACAGCCGCATTAGCCGTGGAATCTGCTAACAAGCTCGTTCACGAAGCAGTCTGGTGTAAAATGATTCGCACAAACATACGAATTCAGCTATTTTTTTGGGGGCACATTTCCTTCAAAAAATAAAACTACTCCGCTGCGTCTTCAGTGACTCTGATGCCGGGAGCACATGAAGACTCTTGTGTTAAGATAAGAAAAGAAAAGATGTACCTTTATTTATCCCCCATAGGGGAAACTCAAATTCTTTCGTACAGCCAACAACACAACACTTACAAAGCTTACGAAGCTGAGACATTGTTCTGATCACTATATATGAGCTGCTCCAGTGCGGACAACATGGCGGACTGTGTGCAGCTCACTCAGGGGTGGAGCTATGCTAATAGGGCAGAGTCCGGCACCAGTCGTGGGCGGGGCCTGTTCCAATGTGACGTCACGTTGGAGAGAAAACTAAAACGACTCATTTTAAGACACTGTTTATGATTTATGGAGAATATATATATATATAAAAAAGGAGTGGGTGGATTTTTACCATTATAGGGTGGTTGTATACACACACACACATTTATGTTCAAACTGCATGTAAAAGTGAATTTTGCACAATAGGTCTCCTTTAATTGATCACTGAACTGACCCGCCTTCAACAGCAAATCTCATCCATGCTTTACTGTGCTTCTTCACAAATAAGTATTAATTTTATATTTGGTTTGGACTGAACATGGCGCTGCTTTTTGTTGTAGATCCAGAGACTCTAAAAGACTCCCGGCTCACTTTCATGCACCGCCTCGGTCCAATAAAACACTTTGGGTAAGCGCCTCCTCTGCGCTCAGAACTGAGACACGGATGTTGCCAGATTGATGATAACCCCTAATTTCTCTATGTTTATACACTGGACTGGTTATCTTTATACACTACACTTAGTAGTCACTTTAGTTTCAGCTTCCATATAGGTGCATTTCGTAGATTTACAGTTATTGACTATAGCATCCCCACTCTGTCAGCCCCATTTTAACCCATCCATCAGTGGACAAGGGACCACCTGGGACTGCTGCTGACCAGATGTTTATTCAGTACTGGAGCGTTCTCAGCGCAGCATTGACGCTGAGGTGACATCTTAGTGGGTGTGGCACTGCTGTTATCATGGCTTCATGTGGCGTGAATTTTGTTTTGTGCTCATCCCAGGATTCTCATGCTGTGTTCGTGGTGCTTTGTGAGTGGTTATTTGCGAGTTGTAATAACGTCATCTCCAACCTCAGAACGTTCGACGTGCGAAGTGGAAAAAACGAAACAAAAACACGGACTCCTTTTCGAAAGCACGTGTTTTGTTTGTTCTTTCAGAGAGCGTAAAGCTCATAAAAAGCTACTTTAAGCGCACTTTTACAGTTCCAGACCCGAGTGACTATTGATTCTGTTCTACTTTAGTGAACTTCAAACATTCTTACAATGTTTTGGGCTGAAATTGCAGCACAACAACAACAGTGGACAATAGCGAATAGGGTTAGCAACAAGCTAGCTGGCTAAGCTCAGTGAGACCTCGAATGTTGATGATTCTCAAAATTAAAAATCATACTAATCACTCAGAAGTGATTAGTATTGTCAATGTTATAGTTTAACCAAGTGCGGTGTCTGCACTGTATATTAACTGATCTAAACCCAATAGTGCTTTAAATTCATTTAAAAGTAGAGAAGGGGAATGTTTCACTTTTCCCGGTGTGAGCGGCCATGTTGATTTGACGTTACGCCGTAAACAGGGAAGGAACCCAGTTGAAAACTCAAGTTGATGAGTTTAAATTTCAAGTTGACGGGGCGTTTTCTGTAGCTTTTACCGACTGTAGGTGAGGAATTACAAGTTGAAACTTTACCTTGAAGGCAGCATTGTTCCCAATATGCTCATACTTGAAACCATGATCATGTGGTTCTATCTAAAGGGAACACTTCCGTGGTTAGAAGTAGAGGTGTGCGTCAGGACCGGGATCCTGTGGGACCCAACAAAAAAGCGTGGGAGTAGTCAGATTTTAAGATCTTGTGGGCGGGAGCGAGCCATCGCTGGTACAAAGGAAGGTCACGCTGATGAACATGGGAGTGTAGTGGACGTGTTTACTATGTTCATTCATTCATCTTCACTAACCGCTTTTCCAAGGGACATGAATGGGGCACCAGTCAATTGCATACACATACCTACAATTTAGCATAGCTAATCCGCTACCTGCATGTTTTTGGGAGATGGGAGGAACCTGGAGAACCTGAAGGATGTTTCTCCAGAGGAGCGCACAGGTGAAACATGATAAAAACTATACAGAGAGCAACTTGAGATCGGGATCGAACCTGTGAGGTGACAACAATGCTTCCCGATTCTTTTCAATAAACGATGGAAATTCATATCATCAACCAACAGTTTTACAAAGACGCACAGTTGACAGACACATTGATTATCACTGAATCATGGACACACCTTTCATCAACTGACATTTCCGTCCATCCTGGGGCTTGCTGCCCAGTGTGGGGGTTCGGGGTGACACTCTGATCAGGAGGATAACCAATGGAGTGAATCTGGCAACCCGTGGGGCCGTAGTGGGCGGGGCTGGGATGGAGAATGCGCGCGTGAGGGGGATCAAAGCTCCACTCGCGCTCCGGCTCCGTGTTGGATGTAACCGCGCGCGCGTTTCGCTCTCGTCGGGGATCGAAATCACGCTTTGGTTTTGTTGGATTACAGCCGATCTGATGTTTTATTACTGCAGTCTGATGCGGAGAAATGGGTAAACTCCACTCCAAACATGGTAAGGGTTTGATTTTCATGCGTTTTATTTTCTTGCTTTTGATGAAGCGCTTTTCTTATTGTACTTCTATCCACTAACCCCGTTTCCCCCCCGTTTCCCCCGTTTCCCCCCCATTCTCCCGTGCCTTTCTCCTGCCAACAGCTGCAATCTGTAAACCGAGGGAAAGCCCGGAAGGTGAGTGAGTGCCGTTCAGTTGCATGAATATTAAAGAGATTTCGCATTAATTCATTAAGATCACGCAGTAGAGCTGCTGGGGTTTTAATAAAGTGCCTCACGCGCTTCCTTCTGGCGCAAACCGAACTACAAGTTTGGAGACTTTATCTTTATTATTTTGATTATTATTATTATTGTGCAGTCCCGTGTTAAATGCAGTTTCCTTGCCGTTCGCGGTAGGTGATAGTTTTGTAGTGAATGCCTGCTTGGCGAGGAAAGGACTGGACGACTGGCTGGTTAAGCAGAAGTATTACTGCACGGGCGCTCGGCTGGAACAGCAGGACTGTCCACAGAAAAGTACCTGCGGGGCATCAGCGAGGGTAAGAAACCTGTCTGCCTGGCTCGTGTCGTGGTATATGCACGTATAAAAACCTGTGTGTGTGTTTTTTTCTTCCCCACGTTTTGCGTTCGCGTGTTTTGTGCGTTGCTTGTCCGCTTTCCTGGCGCGTGCGTGGCCCCACCGCACTTCACATTGCGATGCTGTTCGTGGAAGCCCTTAACCGCAAGTTGCGAAGATCTATCGTGCTATGTCGTTATTTTGACTTAATAACTTGTTATTTCGACTTAATAACTCATTTGACATAATAACTTCCAAGATTTAATAACATTTCGACTTAATAAATCATTATTTCGACTTAATAACTCGTTATTTTGACTGAATATATCGTTATTTTCGACTTAATAACTCATTTTCTTAACTTATTAACTCATTATTTTGACATAATAACTTGTTAGACTTAATAACTAGCTATTTTGACTTAACATATTATTATTTTCGACTTAATAACTTGTTTTCCTGACTTAATAAGTCATTATTTTGACTTAACAGATCATTATTTCGACTTAATATATAATTATTTTGACTTAATAACTCGTTATTTTGTCGTAATATCTTTACACTTAATAACTCAGTATTTTGACCTAATATAGAATTATTTTTCACGTAATAACATGTTCATTTGACTTTATACCTTGTTATTTTTACTTAATATAGAATTATGTTTGACTTAATAACTTGTTCATTTGACTTAATAACTTGTTCATTTGACTTAATAACTTGTTATATCAACTTAGTCACTAGCTATTCCAAGATATTATGTTGCTATATAAATTTTATCTCGTTATTTTGACCGAATCACTCATTGTTCCAGGGTATTCTGCAATTTATACTTAATAGCTCATTATTTCAAGATGTTTATTTATTAACTCATTAAATTGGTCGAAGTACACTACTCAAGTCTTTGGGGATTTAATCTCTTATTTAAATCTTTTATTTGTTTTGCTAACCACTTTCTGATAGATAATTTCTTAACTATTTTTGTTGGTGCCACAAAAACTGAAGAATTCTTTCACACCACCAAGGTTTACAGGATGTGTGTTTCAGGAAAAGTCTTTTAGGAAACTCAAAATGGTCCTCCAAGGCATCATTCAGAAATAACTTTAATGCTGCTCTTATATTAGACAGTGTAAGCAATCTGGTGTAAATCTTCCTGTTGTAATTCTTAATTGTTTCCCAGCTTTGCTATTTTCTGTGACTTGGCCGACTGAAAGACCACCCCGTTCCAGCCCCCCCCCCCCCCCCCTTAATGGGTTCCTGCGCTTGGAAAATGATCTTGGCATTGTGCTTTCGATAATCAAGAACAATACTGAGTGTGTATCGCGCAGCAAGCTGGGAACACACACAGGAAAGAAAAAGACTCTTTGTTTTGCGGCCCGAGCCTAACTACAAAAGGCAGAACCGTTATGTTGAGCTGAGATGGGAGAAGTTTTTTTGAATCCACACACCCGCTAATGAATGGTTTTTAAAACGCCTGCCAACGGGCTCTCTACAATTGCAAATGCTCCCTTTGAAGCCTGAGGAAGAGCCAGGAAGTTTTTGTTTTAAAAATGTTTATTCCCGTGAATGATGGGATGGGGAAATGTCTGGTTAAGAGATTTTACAGAACGTCTCAGCACCTGACAAGCAGACTTTTTTTTTTTTTTTTTTTTTTTTTTTGCTAGAAAGGAAGAGAGGAAGAAAAATGACAGTGTTCTGACACATTCCTTAAAACAAAAAGTAGTCTTGACGCGTTCCTAAAAGTGATATGAAACATCAGGTTTGGAATATTACAAAGGACCAGAGTGTTTGCACCTGACAGGAAATCATTTTTAGGGGTCCAAGCACCGACTGTGCTGGAACCCTGTTGTTTTTGTTACAATTTTTATTTCTTTATTTTTTATTTTCGACTAAAAGGAGGGGAAAACTTCACAGCAAAGTTGTGTTTATGGTTGCAATGAACATATTCATGAGAATGATGAGATGAGATGTGAGACATCTGTTTGAGTTTTACAAAAGTCCAGAACCCGTTTGCTCCTGACAGGCAATCATATTTTGCTGAAAAGAGGAGAGGAAAAAATGGCATGAAAGTAGTCGGACGTACCCAAGGTGTTCTCTGCTTGAGGAAAATGTCTCCGTGTTTAGACGAAAGATGAGGTGAAGTTGTCGTGAAATGTTTTTTCCCCCTTTTTTTCTAAAAGGAAGAGATGATGGGAAGGAAAAAAGAACTTCACACCAAAGTTAGGGGTGTGCATTAAAAAAAAATAAAAATAAAAATTTCAAAGTAGTCTGATGCATGCCTGAGAATGATGGGAAGCATCGAGTTTGGAGTTTTACAAAGGACCGCAGTCTGTTTGCACCTGACAGGAAATCTTTTTTTTTTTTTTGGCTAAAAGGAAGAGTCTAGGGGGGGAAAACTTCACCCCGAAGTTTTTTTTTATTGTTGCCATGAAAGCAGTCAACCATATTCATGAGAATGATGGGACGTGAGACATTTGTTTAAGAGATTTATAAAGGTCCAGTCTGTTTACCTGACAGGCAGTCGTTTTTGTGCTAAAAAGGAAAAAAGGGGGGGGAAAGTAGTGCATGAAAATAGTCGGACATACCCCAGGCGTTGGGTAAAATGCCTCTGTGTTTAGACGAAAGGTGAAGTTTACTTTTTTCCCTGTCAAATGCACGAGGGTGAAACGGTTTATTTAAGCAACAGAGAAAGAATGTGTCAAGGTTCAGAACAGATGCGGTGCTCTATGGAAAGCGATGGATCACGGTGGGCTTGAAAGCATGATGGGCTGGTGACAGGGGTGCATTGTGCAACCGAGTAAACGAGGAGGGGAAGGGAAGGGAGGGAGCGCAAGCCTGTCTGTGATTTGGCATCCTGGTAAACACACAGGAACGTCGCTGTTTGAGAAGAGCCGTAATGCCCTGGAAGCACTTCTGAGGAAGCATAAGCCTCTTTTTGGGTCGCGGGTCCGCAATGTCTCAAAAGAGTTTTTGAGAAAGCGAAAGGGGGTGGGGGTGGGGGTGGGGGTGTGGGTATTTGAGGGGGTGGGATGGGGTGAGATCCGTCAGACCTCTCTTAAAAAGTCCACTTGAAAAAGGCAGGCCACTTTGCAGGCTTTTTAAAGACACATGCAAATATTCTTCCACGTCTTTCTGACAGAAACCGCTGAATGTTTATGAAACAGCTAAACACAGAGTGAATATGTCAGACCATAGTGCTGATAACAGACAGGATATTCGTATTATGGCAGTTTAAAATGTCACTATTCTTCCATATGGCCATGTAGTCAGCATTTTTCGGGAGCTGTCTTATTTAGAAAGCAGCATTTCTTCTAACGGCTTTATTTTGAGCAGTGTCCTGCTTCTCCAAGGCTTTTGTGTAACTTAGTTCCCATGAATGTTTAAAAGACATGGCGGACAGAAATGTTGTTCTGACTGTCTCTAAGGCTATGATTATTCCTGCCTGGATGGTAGGTGCATTCTTACAACCCTTAAACTGATCTTTGGTTTGGCTGTGTGAGGGAAACCCTAGAAAGTTCTATGCAGTAGGGCTGGGTGATATTACGATATAATATTGATGCCTTGATAAATTGTCACAATGGACTTTTTATAAATATGTTTTACCAATCGCAGATTCTGGATGCAGCTGCTGTAATGTTAAAGTTTTCTAGGTGTCGCTGAACTCAGCAAACTTTACATGCACTACTGTTTTAGTGGCAGTTTGTTAGTAGACCTATATATTGTGATACATATCATGTATCATAGAAATGATACGTCTGCCCCACTACATAGAACCCTGCAACTAAGGGGTTTCCTTTTTGCAAAAGGCACTGACTAGATTGAACTCCTTTAGAAAGCCCAATTGAGAAGCCAGAAGCCAGATTGTAGAAAATGGGTCTATCCAATGAAGGAGGAAAGATTTGTTGGAATAAAAGGCCCAACTGAAGGGACTCAACTAAAAGATTTACATAGAAACTTACAATGGAGGGGCTGTCTTTAATAACATGTTCCAAGATGCTAGAACATCTTTAGAAATCGTGAAATATTAACCACTATAAGAACCCTTGGGGGGCATGGTGGCTTAGTGGTTAGAACGCTTGCCTCGCACCTCTGGTGTTGGGGGGTCGAATCCCACCTCCACCCTGTGTGCATGGAGCTTGCATCTTCTCCCCGTGCTTCAGGGTTTCCTTCAGGTACACCGGCTTCCTCCCCCAGTCCAAAGACATGCATTGTAGGCATCTCCAAATTGTCTGTAGTGTGTGAATGTGTGTGCGATTGTGCCCTGCGATGAGTTGGCACCCTGTCCAAGGTGTCCCCCACTTTGTGTCCCGAGTTCCCTGGGATAGGCTCCAGGCTCCCCGCGACCCTGTGTAAGATACGCGATATAGAAAATGGATGGATGGTGGAACTATTGAGGAACAACAATGCATTACTCCCAAGAGAAACCACATTAATGAAAATGGAGATGAATGGCCAGGGAAAGATTTGTCATAATACAGGTTCTTGGTTTTATGCAGAAAATTACAATGGAGGGTCTTCTTTCATGCCAGTTTCCAAAAGGATGGAACCCTTTTAGAAATCTCAAACCATTAACCATTATAAATACCCTTGAGGTGCCTGTTTTCTAACTGTGGACAACTCCTAAAGAAGTCAAATCTACAATGGATGGTCTTCTTTTCACGCCATGTTCCAAGTGGATACAACCCCTTTTGAAATCTCTAACCATTATAAGAACCCTTGAGGAACCTTTTTTTCTAACAGTGGACTACTCTCAAGAGAACCCAGATTGATGAAAATGGAGATGAATATCCAATGAAAGAGATCTGTCAGAAAATGGGTTTTTGATTTCTCATGCTGGGGAAGCTATTAAAGGTTCCTCATAGAAACCTATAATGGAGAAGTCTTCCTGTCGCCATACCATGTTCCAAGAGGATGGAACTCCTTTAAAAGGCTTGAACCATTAACCATTAAAGAACCCTTTAGGAACCATTTTAACAGTGGACTGCTCCCAAAAGGATGTTGATCGATAAAATTGGATATAATATCAAGTGAAAGAGGAAAAGAAAGGCATCTCTTTTGTTTCCCAAGTTCTACCATTTTGTGGTCTCTGCACTTGCTTTGTCTTGTTTTGAAGATCTAATATTGTGATTTTTACATAATGATACAACAATTGTAATTTATAAAACGAGAAAGGTTATCCGGGGCACATAAAAATCTAAATATAAATCAAAACAGCATTGCTATATTACTATTCTCTAGCGAAAAGTCATGTGATTGTTGACTGTATCCACTCGAGACTTTGTGATTGCTGGTACGGAAGATCATTTGGTGCCAACAGAGTTTATTTGGAGTAGCTTTGGCTGGTATGGGAATTAAAAACAGGCGGAAAATCAACTTGACCTCCTGGGTTACATCCACATTAATCCAGATGGATCTGAAAACTGCATTTTCGCTTTAAAACGCTCTCTTGTCTACACTGGCACATTTTCAAATGTTTTCCAAAAATTGCTCATCGACACTGAAACGTCTGAAATTGCTCACATCCCTATACTGCGCATGCGTAAAACCGCTTAAAACCGCTGTGGCCTGCGTCATTTCCGTCAGGCGTTTATTTACTTTCCGTGTCTCTGAATTGATGCTGCAGTGTCGAGGAAAAGCCCCGAGGTTGTACAAAGTGACATTAAACTTTAACAACACTATCAAACTGTATAGCAGGCACGCCGACTGCGGTACAACGTCATCCACCATCTTGTTTGTTTTTAGCTGAATGGGTCACATGATTGCATCACATGACTCAAAATACGTCATTGTTTTTTGAAACATCTCCGTGCTCTCAGTCCACACAACAACGCAAAGACTGCGTTTTCCGTGGACGGATGGCCAAAACGTAAAAAGTTTTGCGTTTTCAAATTTATCCGGATTAATGTGGACGTAGCCTTAGATATACAGGAAACAGGAAAGAAAAAACATAGTTGACTGTTGACATGATTGCACAGCCATATCTGAAGTAGACAGATAAAAGTCCCTTGTTATTGTCGTCGCTTTTGGAAGTATATTGATATAAATGCCAGGACGAGGCCCGCTGTTATAAAACAAAGGTGACCGTTTTTGGCAACGGAAGCTTTATTGTATTCTGAGTGATTAGATACCGAAGTACCGAAGCCTGCTCGTTCCACAGAACTTCCAGTGAACACTTAGATGTCAGGCTTTTATTACAGCTATACTGTGATTTTGAAGGGCATTGCAATAAATTGAAAAGACATGGAGAATCATTATTGCGATATGGTTAAAGATTATCCCGTGTCTACAGTTATTTACAATTGAGTGCAAAAGTTTGCACACCCTCAGGACAAAACGAAGAGAAAGAAACTCCCAAGGTTTCACAGATGTTCCTACATTTGTAAGAAAACATTTCATATAGTGTATGTTAAGATTTTAATAGTAAAATTAAATCAGTTAAAATGTTTGCATCTTCCTGCCTAAATGTGAAATAAATATTCTATAATTACTTGCGTGTGTTTTATATGCAGTTATAACTACTTCCATTTTCCCCCCTGTCATCTGAGGTGTTTCTGGAGCCAATCAGATTCAATCACCTTACCGTTTTTTTTGATAATCTTTTGTAAGGGTGAAAGACACACATGCAGAGCGAGCGATGGAGAGATACACAGAGACACATAGAGAGAGAGACACAGAGCGACATACACAGAGGAGATACACACATAGACACATAAAGAAAGTGACACATGGAGAGAGACATATAGAGAGATACACAGAGAGGGATACACACATTGAGAGACACGTACAGAACGAGACACAAATGAAAAGAGACAGAGAGTGACACATGCATGCAGAGACACTCAGAGAGAGAGACACACACACACACACACACACCCACACACACACACACAGAAAGAGACTAAGGGACCCAGATAGAGATTCATTACATGGAGAGAGAGAGGCACAAATGGAGAGACGCACACAGAGAGACACACAGATACACATAGAGAGAGACACACATGGAGAGAGAGAGAGACACAGAGAGAGACACAGAGAGGGATACATACATCGAGAGACATACAAATATAGAGAAACAGAGACACAGAGAGAGACAAATGCATGCAAAGACACATAGAGAGAGACACAGGAAGAGACTGAGAGACAAAGAGAGATACATAGGGAGAAAGACATGGAGGGAAACAGATAGAGTGAGACCTACATAGTGAGACCTGTGGAGATAGACACTGAGAGACACAGAAGGGGATGCATACATGAAGAGACACACACAGAAAGAAAGAAACTTACATGCATAGTGAAAGACACAGAAATACATATAATGAGAGGCACGTGGATAGAGACACGCATGGAGAGACACACACATAGAGAGAGAAGCGTAAAGGAAGATACACATTGAGAGAGACACACACATAAAGAGAGAGATACGCATATAGAGACAGATACACAGAGAGGGATACACACATAGAGCGAGAGACACACACACATAAAAAGAGACACACAGACACATGGAGAGTGAGACACATGAAGAGAGAGACACATGTCATATCTGATATAACCTTATGCCATCTTTAAATCAGGTCTGGAGGCATGTAGAGGCTCACGGCACCATTTTAATGCCCTTTGGTTCTTTTCTGTTGATTATGCCGTATGTTTCGGATGTTGCAGGATGAACCCACACACCCACACTGCATATCTAATTTCTTCATTGTTTTTTTTTTTTTTTTTTTTTCTACTAAAACATTTTGTTTTTACCCACAGCACATATAATAAGACACTTAGTCATTTGTTACTTCTTAGAGCTATGAGTCTTAAAGTCTGAGGAATTCTTCAGGTAACCAAACTCCTACATGTATACATCCTGTACGGCACAACAGAATAGGACGAAATTGTCCAAACCCTCGAGGTAGATTTAACCGATCACATTGACTGCTTCTAATGAGGAGTCGAGAACATTAGGAGAACATTAGATAGGCCTTGAGGAACACGTGTGCATTTGCCAGATGGTTTGAAGTGATTTGGCAAAACTGTGAAGGATCCCTGCTGAAAGACTTGGACTGTTTGAACAATTTGGAGTTTTGTGTGTGTGCATGTATGTGTGTGCATGTGTGTGTGTGTGTATGTGTGTGCATATGTGCGTGTACGTGTACGTGTGTGTGTGTGTGTGTGTGTGTGTGTTTTCACATAAATTATTAAGTCCTGTGAGCTTAATGGTTTTCACAGTGTTGAGGGAGAAAGAACAAAACGGAGCAAGACGTGCGTCTGACCATAAATATTTATTTGGAAGCATTCGCTTTGTTTTGAGTTCAACAAAGCGTTTCTAAGATAGCTTAATATTTAATTGCGTGTTAAAGTTGGAGGCAGCGATCGCTGACGGCGTGCCCTTTTTTTCCGCCTCCCTCTTTTTCAAGCTGTCTGGTTTCAAGCTGTCTGATTTTTCTACACTATAATTTATGAAGATGATTCTCGTCGTTCTTCTCTTTTTTTTGTGAGGATGTTTGCTTTGCGAGTCATATCATGGCTAATTTTACTTACGTACTTCTATACTATCTTAAGAAATATGGTTTTCACCATCCCTGTTGTGTGTGTGTGTGTGTGTGTGTGTGTGTGAGGGTCTGAAAGGGGGGTGTTGTAAAATGTAGACTATATGGGAAGGACAGTGGGGTGTCAGGGTCAGGAATCTGTTTGATGTTGAGACTCGCTGTGGCTGAGTGCTGAAAGTGTCCTCTCATAGGCTCACCCTGCTCATAAAGCACTGCCTTCACACTACAGCGGTGTTACACGACAAAATAATATTATTATCATTGTAAATTAAACCTGTTTTACCCTGTGATTTCTTTTAAGAAAATTAATCGTCACATTGTACGAGATAAGCCCAATAAAATCTTGTCCGAATTCCATAGGAGACGTGTTCTCCACGTGAGAATGATAGATATGCCATGAAAAAAAAAAAAAAAAGATTTACTGCGTTCTGCTTATGTCATCAGTCAGCGTGCTCCAGAAAATGGTGTTGCATGAACCAAAATTTGGGCGTTGCACAAACTGATACATTCTTCAAAGTTAGCTTGAGGTAATAAGGACATTTGGTGCATTCAAGTCATGTCACAAAGTCATATTTACGAATGGGAAACTCTGGATTTTCTTTAAACTCAGAGTTTCCGAGTTGGGGGGCGTGTCAGTAAGAAAACATGGCGGAATCAATGTATGCAACGTCTGTAGTAGACGGTAAATTTGTTAAAATTGAATGTTTATTCGCCTCAGAAGCCGATTTCAGTTATTACGTGTTTGGTATATGCAACAGTTATTGAAATACAAGCAAATTGCTTAACATGTCTTTGTCAGGCCTTTTTATTTACAATAAAACAAGCTCATTTCCTGCACAAAATACGATAGCATTGTACAATTCCTATATGAAATCTAATGTTAAAGTTTACAGTGGCTTCATAGATTGACTAAAAACGTTAAAAAAAAAAAAAAAAGTAAAACACACCTGATGCACATTCTTCGTTCTTCATTTTCTAGACGTGGAGTTAAAAAAATTGCTGTATTTTTTGTAGTTAATTAAGAGAAGGTACACCGCCATCTTGCTCTGACTAAAGTGACTTGAACGCACCCGATCATAGTTATCATAGTCACGGCTTCTCAACTCGTAAATACGGATTTCCCAGGAGGACTCGAACGCACCAATTTTTCCCTCCGTTAGCATGTTTCGTTTGTATTTCGTCGTTGCCGCTGCTGTATTTGTAGCTATCGCATAATCCTAAGCCATCCTCCTATTGGTAGCCTTTTAGAAAATCACTGTATCAAAAATTCCAGAACTTAGTCATTGGCTACCTTTGGTGGCAATAGCACTTAATCGGCTGACACATGACCAAACCTGACAACCTAAACTCACAACCAAGACTCAAGAATTGTTTGATGTGAGATTTTTGTCTGTAACCGCAAAATCAATGATCCCCTCCCCCCATGAGACAGTAAGCGACCCAGATAAAGCCAAGGTGTGCCAATAGTTTATTCATAGTGAACATAGAGAAAGGTTTGAATACAATCTTTGTCGGATTACTCTAAAACCCAACAAAAATTACAATTACTTGAGAGTCTGAATTCAAATGATGTTCTTTCAGACATCGCCTGCAGCAGCATTACATTGTGCACTATGTAGTGAGCACATGTAGTGAATACGTAGATAGGTGTTTGGGATTTAGTCTGAATTGAAGATGCAGATTTTATTAAGTGGATCGCAGGCAGGAAGTGTAAAATGGAATGAAATATCGGACACATGAGTGAGTAAATTAATAAAAACCGAATCGGAATCATTCGATTTTATGATAAAATTGCGATTTTGGCCCCTAAATCTGTCAAAAAAAAGGACATATGGAAAACAATGAAGTTTTTCCAGATATTTAGTATTAAAGATCGCTGTGCAGTATTGTCTGGTAAAAAAAAAAAAAAAAAAAAAGCCAGGATCATTCTGCAGCGATTGCGATGATTTTTCCACCCATATGTTCCTGTGCAAAATTATTGGCACCTGGGATGACTGGTGACAACATTCGGGACGTACAACTTTATCTAGTTTCCGCTTATAGGACATGCGCCTGCACTGTATCAGTGTAAATCTTAATCTAGGGAGTTTATTTTCAGTAAAATGCAAAGCATGTTTTATTGTGCTCAATCTTTCCAGTCAGCGAGGCCAGCTAGTCAGCGTGCAGTCGTCTGCTCGCCTATCGGTGTGTGTGTGTGTGTGAGTGATTGATTAGCATGCGCTTGGCAGGCAGGTGGAAGATCAGTATTTTTAGTGGGTGTTGGTGTATGAGGTCTCCAGCTGCTCTCTCTGGTCTTCATGGCGTGTTTGCGTGTGTGTGTGTGTGTGTGTGTGTGTGTGTGTGTGTGTGTGTGTGTGTGTGTGACACAGGACCCTGAGGTCCCCCCTGAGGACACTCTCACTGCTCTCTCTTCTCTTTGATGTGACAGCAAGCTCTCGGTTTTGGATGTGCTGAAGACATCTGTCCTGCAAATATTTCAACAACGTATAAGCAAGCAAAAAGCAAAATCTTTGGCAAAATCTTAGACCTGCGAGATTTTTCAGGCTTTTGTCTTATGTCGGGCCAGTAGTTTGGAGTTGTTATAGAATTTTGGAGGAAGATTTGTCAGTCTTCAATAGCGTTGTGTGCTCTATTTATTAAATGTTTTTGAGAGCATTATAGCAGTGTACCGTCCTTTCTTTCTTTTAAGACTTAAACAGCGCATTTATTTATTTATTTATTTATTTATTTATTTATTTATTTATTTTCAGCATCTTTGTCATACTTTGATTTCTAGCTGGCTCGATTGGAGGCTCGGAAATAGACAATTCACTTAAAGACACTTTAGTTCTCTTTCGTTATCTTTCTTTTTTCTGTTCCTTTTTTCGAAGATGTCTTTTCCTCACGTCCTCATTTTCCTCTTCTATTTCTTCGCCATTCCCGCTCAGGACGTGACGGAGTTTAGCGTTCGCTTTGTCCGCACCACCACTTTGTATCATTTGTACCTTTATTTTTTTTTCTGTCTTTAGACAACTTCAGACATATTTACTTTCATACTCCTCTTTCTGGACTACTCTCTAACTCACTACTCATCAGCTTGGAGTGTGTGTGTGTGTGTATGTGTATGTGTGTGTGTGTGTGTGTGTGTGTGTGTGTGTGTGTGTGTGTGTGTGTGTGTGTGTGTGTGTGTGTGTGTGTGATTTGAGTGTGTGATTGTTCCTCGGTGCTCCCTAGGGACCTGACTGTTTTGTGAGAGAGAGAGAGAGAGATGGAGGGAGAGGGAGAGAGAAAGATGGAGAGAACACGGCTGTTGTTTTCCTTTTGTGCAAGAAGAGAAAGAGAACGCCCCCAGGGAGGAGACCACGGCACCCGGCTGGAGTTGGGGGCCTCCGAAAAGTTTCTCAGGAGAGGGCAGGAGAGGGGAGGAGAGGTGAGGGTTAGGAGGGTACGAGAGGGGAGAGGAGAGAGGGGAGGAAGGGGAAGATGAATGAGAGACAAGAGAAGAGATCTGTATAGTAGTGTGTGTGTGTGTGTGTGTGTGTGTGTGTGTGTGTGTGTGTGTGTGTGTGTGTGAGCATGTTTTTATATCTTGGTGGGGACCAAACTGAAGATCCTGAGAAGGATAATGAGACAAATGTGTGTGTGTGTGTGTGTGTGTGTGTGTGTGTGTGTGTTCCACTTTTATACACTCATCCTCTCATTCATATTGTGGGTCTATTCAACCCTGTCATCACTAATCACTTGTTTTTTACTCTCTTGCTGTCTTTTATACTTGTAAAATATTTAAAACGAAGTATGACCATTAAACGTTAAACCAGATTAATTTGTTTTGTATTATATTTACTGTATTTTGTGTGTTAGGAAGACAACCTGACGATACGTATACTGTTCAAGGGGTTTCAGTTGTGAGAACACTGTTGCCTGGCAACTGGGAATGACTGAAGCTAACAATAAGCTAGCATATAGCCATCAAATCTTTTTTTTTACAAACAATGTAAAGGCAAAATGACAACAGAAACATGATAGAAATATCGGAAATGCCAACATTTTCCTCAGAAATGTTCGTAAAATTTCAATCAAAGGACCCCGTATGATTAAAATTACACTTACCGCATATCAACCGCTAACAGATTTCCATACGCTTAGAACCGCTTATGTTGCGTCAGAGCTAGCGATCTATGAGCTATCAGAAAATGTTGACTTCTGAGGTAGCAAATGGACTACTCAAAGACAAATAAAGAAATACTGTATAATGAGCACTGCTGTGTCCGTCTCTGCAGGATACCTTTAAAACTGAACAGCTTTAAGCGTCCATAGCTTCCCGGCTCATGAGACGATGGTAAGCGAATCGAGGTCGTGACCATTTCATCATTTCTACACGTATGAAGGTCTGTAGCAGACATTTCCCGCATGATCAGCATGATGTACTTAATAGTTTGATGTACTTCCCTGTTGAAACCATAGAGGTTGTAATGGTTTTAATGGGAATTGTATTGGTTTTAATGGAAACTGTAAAGGTCCCTGTGGGTCTCTACTGGTAATATGTTGCCTTCTATTGGTGGCATGTTATGTCTAGTGGATACCATTAAGGACTGTTTGTTGGTTTGTAATGGTATTTGTAGTGGAGACCATTCGAATTTCTGTGATGGTTTCTATTGTTTTGGGGTTTTTTTTCAGCAGGGTTGTCTTGAAATGAATCTCATGAGCAGTATTCTTTCAAATTAGCAACGGCACAAGCTACTTAGCTGTGAATGGTGTGGACTAGCGTTAGCTTGGGCGCTCGTTTCTGTTAATAGGCATTTTCTTACCGTCATAGTTGCTTATTTATGGTGAAACATCATAAGCTTACTAGAAGGGACTTGGCAAGTATTCTTACACATCCAGTGAACATCATTTAGCATTTGTAATGAAGACAAGCACTTTGTAAGTTTTCTGCCACTCAGTAACATGACAAGCTATAAACGTTTGTCTTATTAGCTAGCTAGCATGGAATCTACTACAAAGTTTTCTGATGGCTCATAGTTTGCTAGCCCTAACTTGTCTCACAGACGTTCCATAATATAAAATGTAACTATAAATGGTTAAAAAGCACAATGCGTTGTTTACTGATGAATTAAAAATGATATAATTGACAAAACGCTGAGGTATAATAGGAATATTAATTTATTATTGGAAAATAATGAACGCCGGGGTGGTAACAGTAACTCCACTTGGCGCTGGGTCGCATCACACCACTGCGTCGCTGATTATTTTCCAATAACCACACACCAAGCATGTTTTATTCCTTACACAATATATTGTAGTAGAACTGAAAAATGTAGAATCAATAAAGATGAGTGATTTTTGTCGTATATCACGACATTCATTTTTGGCTCACGTCAGATTTGGATTGTATGTTGATTTGACCATGACTTGTGTGTGTGTGTGTGTGTGTGTGTGTGTGTGTGTGTGTGTGTGTGTGTGTATAAATAGTGATCTGGAATGTGCGGTATTGGGGAGCGGGGGGTGACTAGAGTGGTGCCTGGGATAAGAGAGGCCTAGGCAGAGGGGGTGTGTGTATGTGTGTGTGTTTGTGTGTGTTTGTGTGTGTGTGTATGTGCGTGTGTGTGTGTGTGTGTGTGTGTGTGTGTGTGTGAAACACGATCAACAGCTGAAATGCACACACACACACACACACACACACACACACACACACACACACACACACACACACACACACACACACACACACACACATACAGGAACTGTTATAGCTCCTTATTTTAATCTTCTTTTAGGAAAAAACACAGCAGCACTTAAACATCTTGTCTCATCTCTTCATGTCCTTCCACTCGTCTTATTTTGTCTCGTTTGGTCCCATCTCCTGTCCTTTTTATCTCCTCTCTTTTCTTCTCTGTGCCTTTTTTCTCTTGTCTCATCTCCTGTTCTCTTATGTTGTCTTGTTTCATCTCTTTTCTTTCCTTTACTCCTACCTCTCTACTCTCCTCATCTCTCCTCCCCTCTCCACTCATCTCTTCTCCTCTTCTCTCCTCTCCTCCCCTCTCCTCTTCTCTCCTCTCCACTCATCTCCTCTCCTCTTCTCTCCTCTCCACTCATCTCCTCTCCTCTTCTCTCCTCTCCACTCATCTCCTCTCCTCTCCACTCGTCTCCTCTCCTCCCCTTTCCACTCATCTCTACTCCTCTCCTCTTCTCTCCTCTCCTCTCCACTCATCTCCTCTCCTCTCCTCTTCTCATCTCTTCTCTCCTCTCCTCTCCTCTCCTCTCCTCTCATCTTCCCATCTTTTGTTTCCTCTCCTCTGCTCTTCCCATCTTTTCTTTCCTCTCCTCTCCTCTTGTCTTCTTTTGTCTTCTCTCCTCTGCCCCCATTTCCTCTTATCTTGTCTCTTCTCCTTTTCTCTCATCTCCTCTCCTCTCCTCCTGTTAAAAAAGCAGATAGTGTGTCAGTTGTACCAGCTCTGTATCAGTGTTTAATAAGTGAATGTCTTGCTTTTTCTGAACGACGGAACACAAACGCTAATTTCAGCCCTAATTCTAAACGCACTCCAAACTCCTGCTGCTCAGGAGGCTGAATGTGTGATGTGTTATTTAAGGCCAGTATTTGGAGAGTGTGTTTAGGGAGTGTTAGATGTTCCGTTATTTTGTTCCACCGCTCTACGGATGTACAAGACCTCCCTCTGTTCCTCTGAAGGTGTGGGCCTGCCATGTCTATATCTGTGTGTGTGTGTGTGTGTGTGTGTGTGTGTGTGTGTGTGTGTGTGTGTGTGTGTGTGTGTGTGTGTGTGTGTGTCTCAAAGTATATATGTGTTTATATGCGCACAGACCTAGGAAGGTTTGGTTTGAAAGGCTGCCTGTGTATGTGTACTTGAGTTGTGTCTCAGCTATCAGAGTTTGTCTACATGGCTGTGTGTGTTTGTGTGACTTGACGCTGGTGTGAGTGTGTGAGTGCATTCCTTGTGCTTCATTGGATGATTAAACACAACGGACTGAAACGCAGCGTTCACGATGTGAGGTGTTGTTGGTCTGAAATATTTCTAGGAAGTATATCGGGGTCCAAGATAGCCTGAGGATTTCTTTCTACCTCATGTCCTTTACCCCTACACACACACACACACACACACACACACACACACACACACACACACACACACACACACACACACACACATACACACACACGATAAACAGCATTTGATAAAGGTAACCATTTGCGGTTATATATTAAAGGGAGTAAATGGATGTGTGTTGTGAAAGAGGCAATAAGGTCTCAGTGGGCCATAAAATCATTACACTGCTGGGATAAAAGTTCACAAGATTACAAACAAGGACAGAGAGAGTGTTAGAGTGTGTATCTGTGCGTGTGTGTGTGTGTGTGTGTGTGTGTGTGTGTGTGTGTGTGTGTGTGTGCATATGAGAGAGAGAGAGACACTTTGGACACTTTGATGTGTATGAGGTAATGGTGAATGAAATGATTGCAATAATGGTCTGATATAAGACACTCAGACTATCGGTGGCATAAAGGTTCATGTGTGTGAGCAGTGAGTTAAAACTCACTAATTACAGTAGGTAATTAATTAATCAGGACATGAACAGTATATCGTCTGACTGATAAAAATCAGGCTGTATTTAGGTACCACACTTTTATCTAGAAAGCTCCAGCGGTGTACTGTATATTTAACCCTCTGCTGCATGAATTATTACATTTACATTTAAAAAAAAAAGTTTTTATGATATTTGAATTTGATTTTTTTTTTTTTTTTGGGGTGGGGGGGGGTTGTGGGGGGGTGATAGTTGGTAAAATGTTTCCATATGTGCAACAATGTACAATGGTGGAAAGTATCATATAGTCAAAAATAACTCATAATGTATGAGATTACAATTACTCCATTTTCCAGACTATAAGCTGTAGAGTATTTTTTCCACTTAGTAAAATTATAAACGTTATATCTTCTAGATGGGAATCACAGTTGGAGAAAATGTGTGGATGGATTTACTCACTCAAAATACATACAAAAATGAGATCCGAACAAGTTTTGGGTGAAGCATCTTTTTTTTAAAAATTCTTTCTCTTGAAACATAAAATGTATAAAATAAGGTGCAATTGCACAATGTCTGGAATTACAACGTTTTTTCTTACTTTAAATGTGAAAAAATGTAAATATTCTATTAGAGAAGCCTGGTGTCTTCTTTGTTATGAGTTTCAATTCATGAACGCGCATACCCCAGTTCTATTATCGCATGTTGTTGCCATGTGGCAACAATTACATTTTTACCATTTCACAGAATACTAAAAATATATAAACTTGTTTAAATAACAAAAAATAAATCTCAGATAGTGTTGAATTTTTTTCCTTTAAGTAGTTTTGCTCATATATCTGAAAAATTAATCAAATTTTGAAAGCCCTCCGATGATGACCTTCATCAGGTCATGTGATTGCAGTGAAGGAAGTGCAAACAGCACTTCCTGGTCATGTGACAGGGCATTTTTTTTTTGTTATGTCAAAGTTAAAGCCCCCTTTTTACAGTTACATAGGAAAACAGTAGTTTTGTATTATTGCCTGTCAAAAAAAAAAAAGGAGATAAATTAATTGTTGCCATATGGCAACACCATGCAGTAAAGGATTAAATGTTTAATAGTGAAAACTGCATTTAGGAATGAGACACCATTTTGAGCTCTCAATTCTCAATTCTTCTCTTATTTCTCAATAGGAGAAATAAAACACTTTACTTTTAGGGATGGGTCGTTATTGGAAAATAATCAGCTTTGGAGTTTCGATTCATTACATGTTGATCAGTTTCCTATAACAGCTCACATCCAAGTGTTTTATTCCTCAACTATTACATTGAGGGACTAAGCACAACGTACAAATCATAGTAATTCAGTCTGATTCCTCATGTTTCCCCCCACAAGCCGAAGTCTGTCTACAGTTACAGACAGGCTGATTTGTTCATGATTCGTTCTGGATTTAGCAACGTGTTGTTCAGTAATTGGTGGCATGTACCAAAGCGCGGTTGTGGAAACGTGCCAGGTTTGATATGAATATCCGGCTCCACTTTTAGCCCTACACAGCTATGCGCTTTGAAGACAAGCTCCTCGGTTCTGTCCTGGATTCAGATCAGTGTTGTCGTTCCCTGAATTCGTTGCCAAGGTGTCATTCAGGCCACTTCCTCTTTCAATCTAGCATCTTAAATTCTTTTTTCTTGACGATTCTGTTAATCAGAATTGCCACATTTATCGCCACTGTTGCTTTCTGCTGCTGTCATCATAAACACCTGCCACTATATCTGATTCTCCATGACTTGTTTATATGTGCGGATAGGAAGTCGTACAATGCCAGCAGTCGACAAGTGGCGGCTTGGAGTGTAATTGATCCAGACGAAGCTCAACTTGGTCTGTCTGGTCTTTAAGCCTCTCTGAATAAGACTACCGGTAAATAAATGAATGAATCCATCAGTACCTGTATCTTGTAGCCTTTAGAGTTCTCTCTGGTACTGTGATGAATTGAATATACTTTACATGTTTACTTCTTTACTTAGGTCTTGTGCAGCTCAGTTTTCTATGTTGAACTCCTTTCTTAATCATAATATCACCTCAGCATGGCTTGCAGTCCTCCGTTTGTGCTAAATTACATGATGTTGCTCTTCAGGAGGCTATGAGACATATTGTATCCGAGTAAAAACAATTACACCCATCGTTCCAGTACACATTTGAGAACCAAGGCACCTCTCAGTTCATTACATCACAACACACTTGGTATTTTAGGAAAGGAAAATGGACGATCCTATAATAATCTGACTATTGTCTACAGAACTTCGCAAAAGACACTGTTTTTATTTCCTTCGCATTGATTGCCTCTGTGGAACGTTTAGGTTTTTCAGTTTGTTTTTATTAATATTTATGACTTTCACATTCACCGAGTCGCAAACTTAGGAGCGGACTTAAGCGAAACCAGAAGCTCTTCTCAGGTGTGCACTATTCTGACCGTTTTTGTCGCACGATATCGGCACGAGTGAGGATCGGCATTAAGTGTTTCCTTGAAACGTACGTTTTACACTTTGAGATTTTAATAAAATGTTTCCCACACTGCCGGAGCTTTGTCGTCGGCTGTCTCTGGTCATAATGGCACGAAATCGACAACACATGTCGAAAAAATTGTGTGATTTATGTCTGTGACGGAAAACAATGTCGATCAAAGAAGCCGGTTTAACTGGAGATACATTTGTTTAAAATCATATCAAGATATATAAGATGCATGAAACAGGGAGTAAAAGTGTAAACAGGGACAATAATATCTGGATTTTGTTCTGTTTCATGTAAGATTTTGTAGGTCACCGGTTCTGACTCTTTGATCTCGTACTCAGGCTAGACTGCTGCTCCGGTTGCTCAGGAACATGACGCAAACTGAAAAGGAGCGTGAAATTCTGCTTTATTTATCCGTAATCTATTGTACCTGATGATCATGGCAATAAACTGAACTTGAAGGGTGTGTGAGAAAGGTTGAGAGATGATACGGTAGTGTGTGTGTGTGTGTGTGTGTGTGTGTGTGTGTGTGAAGTGTACTTGTGCTGTAGGCTGTAGTAAATCTGCAGCAGCTTCAGCAGCCTGACGCTTTGATGTGGATGAAGTAATGTGGAGTGAAATGTTTGCAACAGTAATCTCATATGAGCAACCGCTGTAAAACGCTCGCTGCCATTAAGACGGACGAATTCGTCTGAAGTTCCTGTCTGTACGCTGTATTTGGAACTAGGCACCTTCATCTCCCTAGTGGAAGCGCGATTACGGGGTAAGTAGGTTATTGAGGAAGTGTGTGGGGTGTGATTTTCAAGGCTAGATCCTCGGTCTTACCAGGACGTCTCAGATTGCCTCAACAGGGAATCGGTGGAGCGTGCACTTCCGTCCCTGGAAAGGCTTGTGGAAGTAACACTACACCTGGTAGTAAGATAACTGACCTGACGGCTTAAACGGAGGGTTAGTTTGACGATTTTCCGATTCGGTACCTGTCCTGCTTTTTTCACACACTTGTAGCACAGATAATGGACAATTATATATGTGAACAAAGATTCTGCATAAATGAGAACAAATATCGCAGCATTTTTTGTTTATTGTATTTTTAATATAATAATATAAAACAAAACGGCGAGGACTAACTTAACATTTAGCATCTTGTTACTTTACTCCTCGGGCACTAATCTAACGATTCGCCCCTGTTTACATTAAAAATATGGGATTAAACAAAAACACGAGAAACATGAAATTTGTGGATTTAAAGGGATCTTTGTCTGTACTTCGTTATCTAGAACTAAATCACAGATGCTGCCTCATCATTAAGCTTAAACCAAAATGAAGCTGGCTTCATTTGGTAAACCACCACAATTAACTTGCTGCACATATTTTACTACTACATCAGAAAATCTCTCTCCTCTTCCATGATTCCCCCGACATGTCTACTTTGATCGTATTATGAATAAGGAAAAAATGATAATGCAGCCAAGGACAAATTATGAGAAACAGAAATGAGTCATTCAGCACTCAGCTGGGTCTTACGGTCGTATGGTCTTATGGTTCATTCTTTTGTCACGTGTCAGCCACATACCGGACCCGTCAGGATACTGCGGTTTTGCGATCCCAGAAATGAACGCAAAACGAGGAAACCTTTTCAAAATTTTCCGCAGATTTGGGCCAAGACGCGTCACGTGACGGCATCACAACGCGCATTCAGCCAAATCCCTCTTCGATTCACGTGCGTCGAACGTGAGTACAGCTAAAAGGTCTCATCTACCAATGAACATCACTGTGAAAGACAAAACAATTTCGTGCGATTGCGATTTCGCCGAATTCAAGTCGTTCTCCCGCAAAAAAAAAAAAAAAAAAAAAAACGCAAAAAAACAAACTCGAAGTCGCATCGCAAACTTCGAGAATGCAAAAAAAGCATTCTTTTGTCGCAACAGTAAGAAGGAACTCTGCGAAATCCTATATGGGCTGACATAGGCTATGTACAGGAAACAGAATTGATTAGATGGAGAAGAGACTTGGGAGGTGAACTAATCTTTTCTACTTCCTGTACACAGCCTGTGCAGTTTTGACATTACAGACGAATGAAAGGATGTTGCGCATGAAGCATCTTAGAAGATCTACACACATTTAGGACCAAACAACAAAACAACAACAACATCGTATTCCTGCTGCAGGGATTCATTTCTGAATGGCTTACTCCCCCCCCCCCCCCCCCCCTCTGTTTTTCATTTCAAACCGTCCCCTGAATCCCTCCCTCTGTTTCATGTTTGTGTTACACTTTCTTTCTTTTTTTTTTCTTTGTCTTTTATCCCCCTTTTGTCGTTCCCTTAATTATCCTTTTAGTTCAGTGGCCTGGAGAGAAAGAGAAGAAAAAAAGAATGTGAGAGGCTCTAAATGAGCTTTTGAGTTTGGCCTTACACAGCGCTTTGTTTTGTGTGTGTGTGTGTGTGTGTGTGTGTGTGTGTGTGTGTGTGTGTGTGTGTGTGTGTGTGTGTGTGTGAGAGAGAGAGAGAGTCCGTCTCCCTTCTGTCGGCTCTGGAATATTTTCCTTGAACTTTTTCCATGGTGTTAACATCTTAATGTTTCAAACACCAGGGGGATGTATCATGCAGACGCACACACACACACACACACACACACACACACACACACACACACACACACACACACACACACACATACATACTTGGCACTGTATTGTCCTGCATGTGTTGCCAGGTCAGAGCTGGCAGGACCTCAGACGTTTCACACAGTGCCAAATCCAAGTCAAAGCAAAAGATGTACTCAACATCATCATCATCATCGCCATCATCATCTCTCTCTCTCTCTCTCTTTCTCTCTTTCTGACCTGAGGGCGAAGCAAGTTACTGAACAGTCTCTCTACATGCTCCTCGTTCATGGATTTGCTCGTCTCGAACGTGACTGTGTAATCTGAAGCAAACTTCTGTTCTACTATCAGTTCTCCTGATAATTTCCCAGCAAAAAAACAACAACAACCAATTGTTCACTCAATATTTTAAATAAACAGTCTGACAAGTGCAGAATCCATATCAAACTTCAATACAAAAATAAACAGTAATTATATTATTATACAGATATTATTATTACTATTATTATTATCTTTTTGTCATTGATATTGCACGGGGGGGGGTTGGGCTAAACGTACATTTTCAAAAACTTTAAACTTTAAGCTATAGCATTTATTATTTGCCTTATTTTTCCTGGCAAGTTATTTTACATTATTTTTTTATATTATTCACTAGATGTGCTCACTACATGGGGTATACTGTAATGGTGTTGTGGTCCCTGTATAATGCACCGTAGGCCCGAAAGAATGCTAATCAGGAGTCACATACTGTACCTACTTTTTATCATATTTTAATGCAGTGTACAAAGTATTTACATACAATTCGCTCTGCTTTCACTAGATTTCAAGCACTGGCACCCTTGGCATCATCTGAGCCACTTGCTGTTATTACTTGCTGAGTAAGTTTTAGAGCTGTTGTGTCAGAACAACAAATCTGCGCATTTCAGAAAGCCTTTTTCCGTAGTCGATTAGGTAAGAATTAACAGCAAATTAACAGAATTGGATTGGTTTAACCTGAATACAATGTTGTATGAGTCAGGAAATGTAGTAAGCAGTGAATCTAGTGAAAGTAATGAAACCTTGTTATTTTAACTCTGTTGTTATTTTAATTCTGCTTTTAGGCATGTTAGTCTTTCCTCGACTTTGCTCACGGCCAAGTAAAACAAGTCTGAAGGCAGCACAGTGAGAGTGTGTGTGTGTGTGTGTGTGTGTGTGTGTGTGTTTCGATGTTTCTGTAATGCAGTACACAGAGTTCCACAGGCATACATTTTGTGTGAAGGCTCTTTAGCAGCTTTGATGCTTCCAGCGACTCAGTAACTCCTGTCTTCTGCTCTCTTCTGGCACCTGTCTAAAGAAAAACGTATTGTTGTTCAGTCCCCCCCCCCCCTCCCCCCCACCCACCATGCTGTGTGAAACATCACGTCTGGAAAAGCAGTTTGGCCTTGTCGGTGTGAGGTAAAAGGGGAAAAGCCTTGTTTAAGTGTCAGAGACTTTGGCAGAGATTTGGCGCTCCAACACCTCTCCAGCATCTGTTTCGTACCTTCATAAACACTTCATAACTCAAACCATAAACAAACGGAAACAAAGAACATTCCTGTACTTCGATCTGATGGGGCTTGAAAGTCGGTTCTCCCTACACAGACGGAGTGTTCGGCGTCCAAGTCGTTCTTCGTCTGGTATATTCATCACTGTGTGTTTCAGCTCGGTCCCTCATGGAGGTCGGCTCACTTTACTCTGAAATGAGCTGCGAAGGCGTATTTTTAAAGTCAGAACAGCTACGAATTGGTCTATAGGTCTGTAAAAATGGTTCATGAAATTTTTAAAAAGTATAATTTGGGCAGAAAATCAATGTTAGTGATTTGTCAGCTTGTCATTTTTTTTTTTTCAAGCTTTTGGGTTTTAATTGTGATATCACAATCGTCCCAGTCCTAGGTCATAAAGGCAAATGATGAGCATGCAAGGTATTAGAGAATATTTATATCACATTAAGGAAGGGGAGCGAAAACCTTTGCACTGATGTTCAAACTTTTTTCACTAGTAATATCTTAACATACATTTATTTAATTGTCACATTTTTGTAGAGTGATAATGAAGAAACAGTGAAATCTATCATTCCACACATCTGTAATTCAAATCTCCTTATCTTGTCCTAAGGGTGTGCAAACTTTTGCACTCAATAAGAACCTTTGAGTCCGTATTAAAGCTTTAAAGCTCTCGATTAAAGCTCTTGACCCCCCCCACCACCACCACCACCACCACCACCTTGTTTTTGCTCCTCCCCTGCCTCATGCCGCCTCTTTTGATGTGCCTTCATATCATGACCTTTGACCTGAAAAGGTTAAAGGTCGATAGACTGTCAGCGCCGATGAGTATGCTGATGCCGGTTAATGAGTACACACTCGGCGCCCTTAAGGGTTTTGCTCGGCAGGATTGTGCTGCAGCAAAGCCCTCGAGTGCACTAGAAAGGGGTAGTTATTGTTGTGTCGCCCCCCGAAGGGTGCTTCAGTGTGAAACAAAAGCAGATGGGAAGGATTTGGAGTCAGCGTTCACAAACTCTGCGCTCTGTCATTGAATAGCGAGGCTTGGAGTTTTTGTGTATACAACCGTCTCGGAGCCCTTTTATTAGCCAGCGACATGGAGAAGGACATAAAACACGACTGTACCTTTTCAGACACATCGCAAAAATATGCGGTGTACTAAAAATATAGTGTCGCTTCTGAAACGTACTGCTCTGGACCACATGGAAACGTTTGGAGGTTATAAACCGTCAGCATAGAGACTGGGTTTAGTCTGTCTCTGTGAGGCTGGGTGGTCAATGCTAAACTTAGCTACACACTACTAGGCAATAGGAAGCTAAGCTGTGTCTCAGAAGTCCTGGAGCTGTGTGGTACTTTTACTGACCTCTTTGTTAGACACCTATCCTTTTAGTTCACCTTGTAGGTGTGCAGTCAGAGACATGAGCTTATCTTTTCTTATACACCGTGTGTGTGTGTGTGTGTGTGTGTGTGTGTGTGTGTGTGTGTGTGAGGGGTCCGTTTCTGACCGGTGCATTGATGGTGGATTAAGATTTCTGCGTAATAGAATGTATCTTAACGCACGAGTGACATTTCTAAGTAAACTTGCGTATAGGTAAACGTGAGGCTGAAATCCAACTCATAGATTTTTTTCTAAACTGATGAATTTATGGACAGGATTCATAAATTTTGTTGCAGATGAAAATGTACTTAAAATTGATGGTGAGATTTAATGACATTTTTCTCAACAGGTTAAATTAGTTAAACTAAACTGTAAGCTAGATAAGTTTAACAACACTGTCAGTAACCAAAAATATTCTGTGAATTTCAGTTCACCAGTAAGTCACGAATCATTCATGTCATTTGCACCGTGTCACTTGTGCACGTGGTCTGTACACTCTACTGGAAAATTCATACTTATATACTTTCTTACTTACACACTTACATACTTTCATACATAATTAGTTACATGCATACTTACATACTTACTTAAATAAATACCTACTTGCGAGGTGTGGCCTCCACGGATCGGACTTATTTGTCCGGCACGTCCCACAGATGTTCGGTCAGATTGAGATCTGGGGAATTTGGAGGCCGAGTCAACATCTTGAACTCTTTGGCATGTTCCTCAAACCATTCCTGAACAATTTTTGCAGTGTGTCAGGGCGCATTATCCTGCTGAAAGAGGCCACTGTCATTAGGGAATACCGTTGCCATGAAGCGGTGTACTTGGTCTACAACAGTGTTTAGGTAGGTGGTTCGTATCAAAGTAACATCCAGATGAATGCCAGGAGCCAAGGTTTCTCAGCAGAACATTGCCCAGATCGTCACACTGCCTCCGCCGGCTTGCCTTCTTCCCATAGTGCATCCTGGTGCCATGTCTTCCCCAGGTAAGCGACGCACACGCACACGGCCGTCCACATGATGTAAAGGAAAACGTGATTCATCAGACCAGGCCATCTTCTTCCATTGCTCCATGGTCCCACACACATCAATGAGCCTTGGGCGGCCATGACGCTGTCGCCGGTTCACCGGTTGTCCTTCCTTGGACAACTTTTGGTAGGTACTAACCACTGCATACTGGGGACACCCCACAAGACCTGCTGTTTTGGAGATACTCTGACCCAGTCGTCTAGCCATCACAATTTGGCCCTTGTCAAAGTCACTCAGATCCTTACACTTACCCATATTTCAACTTCGAGAACTGATTGTTCACTTGCTGCCTAATATATCCCACCCCTTGACTGGTGCCGTTGTAACGAGATAATCAGTGTTATTCCCATCACCTGTCAGGGGTTTTAAAGTTATGGCTGATTGGAGTATATATACATACATACACATACTTGCATAGAAAATGAACATTAGCGTGTCGTTTTGTCTCTTGCTGATGTGTTCACACGTGTGATCAAGTTTGTGTTTTAAGTTTTAAGTTGAAATCAGATTATTAGTGTGTGATCGATTTGGCTCGATTTAGCGACTACGTGTTTGCACTCGGGACCAAAACACCCTGATGAACCTGCCAAGCGAGTGACATGTCCATCAGCGAGAGGTGGATGTAAGTAAAAATACTACATCAGAATGTCCCGAGAGTGTGAAGGCTATATCAGGCATGAAGAGAAGGAGGCAGAGACAGAAACTCGTACTAATAATACACCTCCATTCATCATCCAGGACAACAAGCAATTAGCACATTCCACCCTGACCCACTCGCATGTTCCACTACAGCCTCTGTTTGTGTGTGTGTGTGTGTGTGTGTGTGTGTGTGTGTGTGTGTGTGTGTGTGTGTGTGTGTGGTTGGTTGGTTGGAGAAAAACAGGAGTGTTTGTCTGAGGGGTAAGGGAAGGAAATGGTCTGTTCTCATGTGATGTTCACTAAAAGACAACTTGTGTTTTACGTTTGTTATATGATCTGAGCAGAGGTTTGCCTCAGTCTCAGTGCGGCTGCCGTTCCAAACGTATCCTTCCACTTACTGTGTATCCTTTTAGTTTAATAGATCCATATCAGTCAGCCGTAAATCACAGCGGCGCTGGAAACAAAATTTACAACCATCAGGGTCTACTGTCAGATATCCAGTATCATGAGAGCAGAGAAATGGAATACAGATACAAAAATATATGAAATATACATATTTTCATCAGCATTTGAAAATACAGTTAATATACACACGTTAATAAACGTCCAATATCTTAGCATTGTTGTTTAAATAATTTCATTTTAAATACTATCAAATGAGAAATTCAAACCAAGGAATAGGTGGAAGTGAACAAGGTTATTATTAAAACTTAAATTAATTTTTCTAATCTGTTCGGAAACACGTCACACGTTTATCTTCTGCACTTATTACTGCACTTGTCTATGTGTTTTAGCTACGGGTTTAACAACTTTATTCTTCATCTGTAGGATCTGAGTATGAGCAGTTTATACGTTTTACAAATATTTCCTTATTTAATTGCTTTTCTGTATCCTTTTATTTGGTCTGTGGCAATAATAGGGATAAAGTGCTAATATTTTCCCCTAACGGTACATTCTGAAGCTTTTTATTCCTTGTATACTACAGAGCTTGATCAAAATTATATATATATATATATATATATATATATATATATATATATATATATATATATATATATATATATATATATATATATATATATATATATCAATGAACAAGACTCCTTTATAGACTTCCATAAATGTTATGCCCCCCCTTATAGAAAACTTTGGTATTTCGATCAACACATTTCTATCTGTCTGTTATTAGCCTTCGAATATGTAGATCGTCTGCCATATACTGTAAGTCCCTGTGTATTAGCTGTTAATATACTACTGGCAGAAACGCGTTCATATAAACCTGTGATTTGAACCGGAATTACTGTCAGCGCTGCTGTTGTAGAGAATGAATCAACACCTTCTGACCAATGAGATTCAAGAATTCAACAGCACTGTGGTACTAAACTGTAATAACACAGACTCCAGCAATTCAAAACCATTTGACAGGCAGTGTGTGTTAGTGAAATCTAAATAGATCGATACCGGATCTGTTTTAAGGGTTGCCACACGCTATCCTGTTCCACCATTAGAGGATGTGGCAGGCGACTTCTCATGTGCTTCACACGCTCCAGCTATCGCCTTACACTCCTCCCCTTTTTAATCCTTCCATCCAAATGTCCAGTGCACTTAGTGTGCTGCGCTGGTTTTACTATCAGTGTCATGGTACATGCTGGGCAAATATTTTACAGCATTTAGGCATCGTCACCTCAATTTCTCAGCTTCATAAGTCATGATAGGTGTAACCCTAAGACATAAAAAAGACATTATTAGAATATAGTGCTTGGTGAGACTGGAGTTTGTTGTGCAGGGTGGTTTCACTCAGCAGTCCAGGTTTTAAAATACGCAAAGTCGCTGATACAGATTCATCAGGAACTAAGATCAAACTTAAGTGGCGTTTATTTACCAGTAAAATAGTTTTATTTACTTATTTAAGGAAGAAATTATGGCACGGCATGCTGTTGTACGAAAATAATCAACAACTAGGTGGTGTGAAGAAGCGGAGTTACTGCTACTACCTTGAAATCGATTCTTTCCCTATAATAGCACCTATAAAAGTGTTTTATTGTATTATCTAGTGTTTTATTATATTTATTTATTTACTTAGGTTTAATTAAAGGACAATACAGTACGTCATACTTTTTTATCTGTTTATAGTTACATTTACTGGTGTGGAATGTCCGGAAAACAAGTCAGTGCCCGCTATTATATTTTATGTTATAGCAGCTCCCTTTGTTGAATTTCTCAAGTAACTGCAAAAGCACAAACTCCACTCACCTGAAGACTTTACAATGGTAGAAAACTTAAAAGTTACAGCTTTTCCTCTAACTGTTACAAAGCGCTGACATTGGAGACTCCTTCCATAAATGCTAAATAAACATTTCTTTAACAGAAAACCTCACCACATTAACAGTTCCAAATGTTTTTTTGTTTTTTTTTAAATCCGTTCATGTGGAGCGTCCGCCATACAAAGATCCCGTGTAAGTTATTACTATAGAAATGGTTATGTGTTCGAATGTGCACATTAATCAACATCTTCTGGCCAATGAGATTCAAGAATTCACCAGTGGTGTGGTATAAACTGATATACTAATAAACGCTAATGAACATGAGTTGTGTGATTATTTTGTTAAACTGTCACTCAGAAAGAAGTTTGGCACCATGGGAAAAAAATGGAAAGAAATTTGTTATGTTTGCAGATGCATTAAACTGCTTTGAATAATAAAAAGAAATTGTTACATTTAACTTCTGAAGTGAAAGTTAAGTAATGTTTCTGTCTTCATTTCTATTTTGTAGGACCCTTTGAAGGAAGCCTGTGCTGAGGGTATTAGTGATGAGCACTATCGTTTAGAAGGTAAATATCACATACTCATCTCTTTCTATCTCTCTCTCTCTCTCTCTCTCTCTCTCTCTCTCTCTCTCTCTCTCTCTCTCTCTCTCTCTCTCTCTCAGAGCTGAAAAAGAGCACAGGGGTCACCCAGGTCACTCTCTGAATGAAGGTTGATCTCTCCATTAATCCCTCTGCAGGATTTCCCACGCATGATTGCTTGGGCATGGTTTGTTTGTACGGCTGGAAGGTCACTTAAGGTCGAGGGGCGAGAGCCACAATATCATTGCCCGCAAGCCTTTGTGATTGACCAGAGATACCACACACACAACTACAAATGCACGGGTAACATGTGATGTGAGACGTGATAAGCAGAGGAGGTGTTCACTCCGTCTGAGTGCTGATAAGAATCACTGAAGCTGGTTTCAAAGCTCGCGTCGTTTTATACGCCTTTAATCTTTCAGCACACGTACGGTCCCGTGAGGCAGACTTGCAGACTTTGCTACATGGTAGATTTCGGAACAAAACCTGTCCTCGAGACAGAACGGGGCCATATGACTTGCACTGCATCGGATATTATTCAGCACTTTTTTAAATAAAAAGTAACGCTCTCAAAACTCTCTGCGAAGCTCATCGTGTCAATATCTTCAGAACTCTGCTGCATTCGACTTAATTCAGAAATCTGGACTCGGCATTACGTTCAATTAGTGCAGTTTTATAAGGAAATGAGCTGGTAAGTTTTATTGAGCATCTTGCAGAACCAGCCACAGTTCTTCTGGACACTTTGACTTTCGCACTCGCTTCTTTTTTCTTTTCTTTTTTTTTTTTTTTTGCTGCAAAACCCAGCAGCCTTCATTGTGTTTTTTTTTTGTCTCTTACATAACACGCTGCTTTCTTTAATGACATACAAACATTTTTCTGGAACATTTAATTTTGTGCTGGAAAACTAATGTTTGGGAACCTAAAGTATTTTTGTACTGACTCGATAATGTAGAAGTCATGAAATTAAAATGCAGGAGGAATGCAGGAGGAAGTGCAAGAGAAAAAAAAGGGATAAAGAGACATCAAGAGAAAGAATTAACAAAAGAGCTAGAGATGGAAAAGGAAACAGAGAGAGTGGGATTCTCTGAACGTTCCGGGTTTTAAAGAGAGCAAAAGAGCAAAACCAGAGCTTTTCTGAAATTCACAGCAGGCAGGACCATGGCTGGTTGGTTCCTTCCGTTGGATGTGTGTGTGTTTGTGCGTGTGTGTCTGTGTGTGTGTGTGTGTGTTCACAACATGCTTACAGTGTCCTGTGCAGCATAAACACTGTAGGTGGTCTGATGTTTGCTCTGTTAGAGCCGAGTAAGCCAATAGGAACGGATTCTGAACTTGTCGAGAGTTCAGGACGTGTGTATGTGTGTGTGTTTATTTGTGTGTGCATAGCTACTGTAACCCCTTCAGGCCACTCATTACACTCATAACCCTCCAGATAAGAATCTATGAAACATGGTGGGCGTACAGGCAGATTTCTGCCCTGGCTCACAATGTTGCCTTTGACTACGTCGTCGTGATCAAAAGCCCAGAGCCGCCGCTATTTCCCTCAAAACAAGTCTGTAAAAGCTCCCAGGGACGATTTCTTTCATTCTCTCTCTCTCTCTCTCTCTCTCTCTTTATAACGCTCTTTTCTCTGATGAGGGACAGGACAGGTCCTCTTTGATCTGAGCTGATCAGCAGAAGAGAGAGAGAGACGAAGAAGAAAGAGAGAGGGAGAGAGACAGATAGAGGGAGAGAGACACTATTGTATGTGTTGATCCCTTTGGCTGGCACAACAAACACAGTTTTAGATTTGACTTTGCTTAATTAATTAGATATTCTGTTTAGCAGACGGACTGATCCTCGGCCAAACGGTTTGAGAACGGAACTTCAAAGCATGGGGATTGGGGGCAGGGGGGAGGATTTAGCCTGCAGGACGCAGCGGCTGTCTCCGTACACAGTTTTAGATCCGCGCGTGTTGGAGCGTATAGTCGGTTTCAGTGTCCAAATATAGGAATTAGCACATTGTTTAATTAATTCATGTTCGTTTAAAGTGAGCGTCAGTGATGCCGCAGTGCCAAAATCTTATTTTCCCATTAAAAAAAAAAACCCTGAATTTAAAAACTGACCTCTTTTCTCTTGTTACCAAACTGTACTAAAGACAGATTTCTTTCCTTTAAAGCGAGGACATAAAAAAAAAAATCTCATCGAGACTATTGCGTGGGTGCACAAACTTTAACCTCACCATCTTCGTTCCCAGCTGCACATACAAACTCAAATAAATATGGGACAAATTTTTCCATCCTTTTCTTTTTTTTTGCCATATCCGCTATATAATAATACATAGCAGATATGGGGAAAAAAATTAATAATAATAATAATAATAATAATAATAATAATAATAATAATTCATATAAGTTTCTCCTATCTATGGAGACTTTTGGGACAGTCTGTAGTTATTATGAATTATATTATTTTGTATTTTATAGCTATTAATTATATACTTATATTAGTATATAAGGGAACACTGTATTATAAGAAAAAGCTGTTATTAACAGTTACTAAAAAGAAAGTGTGCATGGAAACTTCTAGCATCTGCATTGTAACTAAACCTGTTCAGCTTTTTTTTTTTTTTTATCCCAAGCATTTGGTGGTTCCTGTAAAAACCTCATACAGTATAAACACAAACGAAACCCACAAAACCTTCCAAAAACTCCGGACCTCGATGAGTCCTGTGTCGTGGCTGGTTACAGCCATGCTCGTGATCGCCCTGATGTCCTCTCCCACCTCCCTCCAGCACTTCTGTAGAATATGTATTGTCTCTGAAACAGCTGTGACGGCTTCCCGTTTGCTGTTTGTTGCCTCTGCAGTAGCCCTGCCCCCTGAGAAGATTGACAGCTGCAGTGAAGAGAAGATGCAGGAGAAGGAGAGCTCTGCACCCACGGGTCCACACAAACAACTACAATTTGAGGTGACGCTCATACACACTCACTCACGCACACACTGTAAAGCAAGTGCTGCCTAGTCTTGTGCCCGGGCCTAATATGGTGTGTAACGGCGTGTTGTTTAGATGACAGTAGACAGATGTGTTTAGTCGGCGAGGATATTTTGAATACCTGCTGCTCCTGGCAGCTCTGATCTGAGCAAGAGAAAAAATGAAGTGGACACATGTAAATGTTGGTTGGGGAAATGTGTTCAAGCAACTCCAACACCTGATATCCCAGTTGTCAAATCTCACTCTAACTGCTGGACATTATCACACGTGGGTCAACCTGAAAGATAATGCTTTTCCACCAGACATTTGACAGACACCCTTATCCACTTACATTTATACATCTGAGGGTTAAGGGCCTTGCTCAAGGACACAACTGTGGTAGCTTGGCAGTGCTGGGATTTGAACTCACAATCTTCTGTTCTGTAGTCCAACATCTTAACCACTGAGCTACCACTGCCCACACAGCAGCACGACTCGGTTCGGTTCAGCTCACCATCTAGTAGTTATCCCAAATTGCTTCTTTTTCACTTTCCTTGCGCTCTACGTACATAGCATGTAACACAATGGAGATAAATGCCCCACCTAGTGCCCTCGCGAATAGTGTAAAAAAGAAATGTGAGATTCAGCACCTTGAATCTGCTTGAATGTGTTTTTTTTAACATCATCTGTTTAGGTTTGTACTGAAGCCCATGTGTATTAAAAGTATTGAAGTATTAAAGATTAAAGTATTGGCACTCTAGGCTGTGTTTGGGTGCCAGTCAGCATTTTATGAGCTGTCTTTTACACGATACTCGATGGCATAAATAATGTAAAGTAACAAAAAATGTCAAAAAATAAATAAATAAATAAAGCAAAAAACTGTATGTTTAAATCAAGCACATCAAGATGCCTTTATAGATTCTTTCTACTGGTTAAAACAAATTCTTTCGATTTCTGATTTATTCCCACGAAATATCCCACCACTACCTGTGCCCTAAAACAATTTGTTGTTCTCTCTAGCTAGTTTTGGGTAGACGAGCTCACTGATGCATGTGGACAGCTTGTCAATAGAATAAGCCACACCCCTAGTTCATAGTGACGTCCCTGACTAACCTGACGATTTCACTCCACGCCACCGGACGTCACCGTTACCCGAGTACTAACCCACTTCTCTTTTACCAGAGGAAACCCCCAAAGCCCAGGGAGAGCATGCAGACTCGGTGCACGCAGGGTGGAACTTCCAACCTCCAACGAACCTCCAACCCTTGAGGTTGGGAGGCTGTTCAATAAACTCTTGGACCATACACCCTTGTTGTATGATAGTGACACATGATTAATGTGTACTGTCATCATACAACTATTCTGGGAAACACTGTACATTCTCTGATCATTTCTGAGTTTAGACAAAAGAGTTTCTGTTTCATTTCTCAGTCATTTCACTGGTGCTGCTGTTTATTCAAAGACTCTGATGGGGTATGACTGTTTGATATCCAATCCCAGGCCTCGGTGTACATTTCACTGTATTTCCTCCAACATCTGCTTGGCATCATCAGCTAATTAACAATCCAAAACAACACTCAAATGTGTAGCGCAGAGACACTCCAGGAGCACTGGATTTTGGTATATTGATTACTGATAATGATTATTTATTGATCAGGAGTTGGAGTGTGCTGTATCAGTGGAGGAGGATAACAGGCAGGAGTGGACCTTCACTCTGTACGACTTTGACAACAATGGCAAAGTTACAAGAGAGGTAAGCCTGATGTATACAAGCACACACACACATATACATGTACACAGAAGGGTGAAGGATCAAGTAGATGTAATGTCTGTATTTAGAACTCCACACGCTCTCATACACACCTATCTCTCTATTAGGTTCTCTACAGGGCTGTCGATTTTCCACAAGGTGTCACTTCTGCATCCGAAGCTGGCAATTATTCTGCCGAACCAGTAATTCACGTCGTCAGATGATTTGTACTGGGACATACTAACACGTCATGTAACGGATGAGAGCGTTGTTGCATAGTTACGCACTCTGCGTGTCACCGTGGACAATCTCCTCGTTGCATTTCAGCTTTTCTTCATTCATTATTCCTTATATCATTTATACTATATACTTTAATATAGCATTCCCTTGATTTATTTTTCCACATTTCATTTACACCCCTCTAAAATGCGTCCTTACACTTGCTATCTCCTTTTCTAATCTCGTTAAACTGTTGGTTACCCCACACGGGCGGTGTATCAGCCAATCAGGAGGCAACTTTATCAGCATCACAACACTTCTCCTCCCTCCCTTGCGCAAGGGGTTGGCAATAGTAGACCATCCGGGTACCTTTGGGATACTCACTGCAACATACTACGATTTGGGACACACAAATTCTAATCTCAGATACTATTTAGGACGGATAGTACACGAACTGGGATGCAGTATGAGACTAAACATAAAATGTGCTGTTATTTAACAAAGAAAAACATATAGTTGTTTATACGACAGCGCTTTCCGTAAGGAGACGTTTATTTAATATTTATGGAAGGAGTCTCCAGCGTCAACGCTTTGTAAACAGTCCGAGGTAAAAGCGTTTCTTTATGTTTCCGCCACGGGAAACTCTTTGGGATGGAGGACGTTACATTTTGTAGTTTCTTGTCTTATTAACTTCATGAGAAAGGGAGCAAACACTTCTCTTTAATACGACTTTAAATGTAACTATAAATGGATAAAAACATGGCATGTTCTTTAATAGATAAAAATCTTAAATGTGATAAACTGATTTAGTATAAGAGCAATAAAACACTTCAGTAACTCCGCCTTCACTTCAGGCTGCATCACACCACCACACGAACATAATGGTCGTTGATTATTTTCCTCTAACAGCGCCCCGCCCCACACCAGGCGGTATATTCCTTAGTATTGTTGTGAAGTAGTGTGATTAGTCAAACCCTGTGTCTTCCTTTTTTTAAGGACATCACTAGTTTGCTGCACACGATCTATGAGGTGGTGGATGCCTCGGTGAACCACTCGCCCAGCAGCAGCAAAACCCTGCGTGTGAAGCTCTCGGTCACGCCCGACGCCAGCCAGAGGTGGAGGAACGGCAGTGGGACTCATGCCAACGCAGGTACCAGAAGTCTGATGCTTTATTTTTGCGTGTGATGAAAGTGAGAGGATTGAAAGAGAGAATGTGTGTTTATGAGCTATTTATATGCACTGTGTATCATTTGAGCAACGGTCTTTGATAACAGAGTCTTCAAACTGCATCAGATGCCGCTATATTAATGAAATGTGTGCATGTGCGTGTGTGTGTGTGTGTGTGTGTGTGTGTGTGTGTTTGGCTCCCTCAGTTGAAAATAGAATAAATGAAGCATTGTTTTTTCCCCTTTTATAAATCTTCAAAGTAGAAGGCAAGGAACAAAGGATTGTTTCTTTCTTTGGCAGGTCTGACTGTGTGTGTGTGTGTCTGTATGTGTGTGTGTGTGTGTGTGTGTGTGTATGCCGGCACGTGTGTGATGCTGAGAATCTCAGCACTGTTTCCTTTGATAATGGTCTCCCACCATACCCCCCAAACCCCACCCCACCCCACCCCACCCCACCCCACCCCCCCTCTCTCAGACATGCCACACCCTAGACTGAAAGCTGAAAAGTGCTTTGAGGAGCCCAAAAGCTCGGAGAAGAAGTCCAGAGCCCTTCTGAGGTACTGAACTTTCACTGTTCTCCTGGTTCTTTTAAACTAATCACTGCCAGCTGATGTCATCACTGTGCGCCTCTTCCTGAGTCACTTTAAAACTTTTCCATCAGTCATCAGCTTCCAGACAACAAAACTGGTGTCTATGGTTAGGGGTTAGGGATTAGGGTTAGGGTTAGGAGTTGGGGTTAGGATTAGGGTTAGGGATTAGAGTTAGGGTTAGGAGTTGGGGTTAGGATTATGGTTGGGGGTTAGGGTTAGGATTAGGGTTAGGGATTAGGGGTTAGGATTAGAGTTAGGGTTAGGAGTTGGGGTTAGAATTAGGGTTAGGGATTATGGGTTAGGGTTAGGAGTTGGGGTTAGATTAGGGTTAGGGATTAGGGGTTAGGATTAGAGTTAGGGTTAGGAGTTGGGGTTAGGGTTGGGGTTAGGGATTATGGTTGGGGGTTAGGATTAGGGTTAGGGATTAGGGGTTAGGATTAGAGTTAGGAGTTGGGGTTAGGATTAGGGGTTATTGGTTAGGATTAGGGTTGGGGTTAGGGATTATGGTTAGGGTTAGGATTAAAGTTAGCGTTAGGGTTAGAACTTTAAGTGATTCTAAGCTGAATTATATTTTAAGGACAGATGAAATCAGAAACTTATGGTAGTATGAAACATGTATTTGTTCCAGCACTGTTTTTTTGATCGCACATGTTGTTGCACGTTGTTGTTGATGTTGTAGGCGTCATCACAGTGACCATCACAACCAGCAGGGCTGCCAGAGACACTGTGTAGATGAAAACCTGGAGAGAAGGAATCATTATCTGGACCTGGCTGGCATTGAGAACTACTCCTCTCGCTTCGGGACGGGTTAGTTAGCGTTATACTTCAGTTTCAATTTCGCTTTTATAAACACCATAGTAAATAAGGGCCTTAGATTATGTTACGACCCTGTCAGTTAGTGACTCATTTACAATATGTAAGGAATAAAACGTGACAGATTACAGTTTTTAATTTATTACTGAAGGACACGTCATGCTTTTTAGCAGTGTTTATCGTTACATTTAATGTTGTGGAACATCCATGAGACAAGTATAAAGCTCTCATTTATGTTAAAGCCAGAAACTAGTGTCAGAGCTGCTGTTATAGAAAAGTAATCAACACCTTCTGATTCAAGAATTCAGCAGCACTGTGGCATAAAATTATTATAATCATGATGTTTTATCTAGTCATAACTAATCAAAACAAATAATTTATTTGTGAACGGATTATTTTATTTTGCGTAGTAGTGATTGTGCGGTTCACTAATGAATCATTCTTTTTGCTTCTTCTTTGTTGAGTCTTTGATTCACATCTAATTCCGAAAACTCAAATTCATTTTTTTTCTTTCAGCCGCGCCCACCGCCGAGCCGCCCAAACCCGACCACGCCTCTCGACCGTCCAATCAGACTCGCTCCCGCTCTCAGGAGCCCGAGAACGGACACGGCCACCCGCCCCACCACCATCGGCGCTCGCACACCATTTCAGCCGAGGCCCCCGTCCTGCAGGACAGCCTCTGTCTCCGCCCCCGAGCACAGGACTCCACCCACCACTCTCATGGCGTACGATCACCCAAAGCCCAACCTTCCTGTGGCAGAGTGATGAAGCGAGGCTCCGCCCCCCCTCCTGCTCCACCTGTCAACGCCGCACCCCATCAGAGCTCTGCGCCTTACCGGCGACACAAGCAGCGGCCCAGGGAGGGGCCTCCGGCGCGAGGGGCCGGGCCTCCGGGACGTGGGGCGGGGCCGGTTCTGAGTTCAGGACCGGTGATGGAGAAGGAGCAGGTGAGGGAGCTTCCCAGCGTCGTGCTGTACGAAGGCGGCCTGGCGCAGGTGGTGCAGCGACACGAACACCACCACCATCATGAGCACCATTACCACTACCACCATTTCTACCAGTCGTAAGCGGAGCGTAAGCGCGAGGCGAAGGAAGCAAAGGAAGCCGCGCAGGCCTGAGCATGGCCGAGCCGAGACTGACAGACAGCAGGCGCCATGTTGTCCGTGTGTCTTTGCATGTGTATGTAAGAAGGCAAGGACTGAACTGCAGACTAGGAAAGGGCTATATCTCTCTCTCTATTTTCTCTTCCTCTTGGATTACTTTATTGCTCGTGCTCTAATATGCATCACGAACACGGTCACGAGACATGTCACGGGGTTTGAGGTCATAGATTTTTTTTCTAAATCGTGTAAAAATTCTGCGTAATTATAAATTATGTGAACCCTTGAAAGGGTTACGACTGTTAAATGAAGTATTGTGAACTATGAAGGAAAGGGAGAGTTAGATAATCTCCTGTGTGCGTGTGTGTGTGAGTGAGTGTGTGTGTATATGTATGTACTATGTATGCATGTATGTACAGTATATGTGTGTGCCTAAATTGCCTACGGTGTCTTTTCGACGCCGATCCTGTGTTATTGCGACCCGATAACCACTTGAAAAAAGCACTTGTGGTGCGGCTCCATTCATTCTGTAAAGGACAGACGGCTCAGAACCGGTTCCCTTCACGCAATACAGGACTCAACTTCAGAGACTACGAGGGAAAAAAATAACGAAACGTGGAGAATGAAGAACGTTAAAGGAAGAAATCCTAATCTGCTGCTACCTCTAGTATTATTATAATTGTTGAGAAAATGATCATTTAGATAGTGTTTTTTCTTCTTATTTTTTTTAACTATTACACCACCAATCCACAGTTCTGCCATTTTTAAAATCGCATACATATGCTACAGACTTTGTTGTATGTACCTGTTTAACAAAAATATACCGTCGACATTGTAAGCTTTATGGATAACGTGATCTTTTTATTCATTCTGTAAAATGTATGTTCTTTCTCAGCCCTAGATTGATTTCAGCGTCTCAGTATTTTTATTTTTGTTTTGTTTTGTAAAGACCACTAACTACGAAAGATTTATAGCACAGTGAAGTGTAGTATATGATGATATAAATACTGTATGAAGATTTGCCTTTTCAAGCTATTTGAATCTGTGCAGGTGTGAGTCACTGAATGAGTGCAAAAGTTTGTACACTCTTGGAAAAATGTGTTAAAAAACACACACACACACACACACACACACACACACACACACACACACACACAAAGAAATGTATTTTATACCAGCAAGACATTTATGGTGTTCAGTTTCACAGATGTTCCTTCATTACATGTTTCCCAGAAAACACTGTCAAGTAACGTATGATAAGATCATAATTAAACAAAGGAAAGGATATCAGTTTAAAAGTTTGCACCCCTCTTTCTGAGTGATATAAACTTTCTCTACAATTTTTTGAATGTGATATAAACTTTCACATTCTCCAGACGTTGCTACAATTTGTCTTTTTAACATCCTCTAACATGTTTATTATAGTATAGTATAGTATAGTATATTATTTCTCTGTATCAATTTTTATTTCTTGTTTTTTTTGTATTTTTTTAATATAGAAATAATAGAAATGTGTATATATAAAAGTAAAAGTAAAATGTTCCATGATTTTACAATTTATTTTGAACCCAGAAACCATGGGGGATGCAAACTTTTGCACTAAAACCTGGAAATGGTGCATGTGAATGTGTGTTTGGGGGATATTTACTGGCGGGTTACAGTCTCCAACCATAACTCACTAGTTCTAAGCTTGCTCTCATATGTGTTTGTGTGTGTGTTTGTGTGTGTGTGTGTGTGTGTGTGTGAGAGAGAGAGAGAGAGAGAGAGAGAGATGCAGACAGGAAGAGGGTGTGGGGTGAAAAAGCAGTTTTTTAGCAAGGGTGTGTGTGTGTGTGCGTGTGTGTGTGTGCACATTGTGTGAGTTCACTATAGGATAAATTTTACTGTTGAATTCTGAATATTAAAAAAAAAAAAAAAAAAAAAATCCACATTGGAATATTTAAGATCCCACGTCTATCAAAACGTTTCCTAAACTCTTCTTGCCTAAACGATTTGTGTCACTTGATAAAGTAAAAGGGCTCTGTGGGGGGAAAATGTCATTTTTAAAAGCGTATTTTATTTTTTAAGTTCTTAATTATGTCTAAATTTTTTTTAAAATTAAATGTAAAAAGTGATATTGCATGTAAGTAGTTATTTTTCAATACACACTTATTGCTTACATTTTCTCTGAATCTTAAATGCTGTCGTGTTCGGTGAATATATATAGGTTTAAAAATGCTATCGTCTATGTAGTGAGCCTAAATAGTGAATATGAAGCCATTTGGGATGCGGCCCAACCCGATCGTTTTTGTGAAGACGGGTTTAACATGGCGGATTGTTAAATAAATGCTGCGAAATAAATGTCACATTTAGTACAATATCAACATCAATAAACCATTACTGTAATAATCTAAACCGATAACGTTTATGAAACTAAATATTAAGAATTCGTTTCCTTGTAGTTTTGCTTTTGTGTGATACAAAAATGCGAACTGTAGAGTCACTAATAATGTTCTGTTTGCAATAAGGATTAAATTAAAGAGTTTAGCGCTGAGCAAGGATTTGTTTATCTAATTTTATTTTAATTCTCAAGTTTCAATATGTTGCACCACTTCATTTTAAACACGGCTTAACAAATCCAATCTCGATGATTAAAATATTCAAATATTGAGCTGAAAACAGTTCTTGTCTGGCCTCCATGATGGAATCACCAAACTAGCATTTCCTTTCAGAGGCTCTTTAATGTTCAGTGCATATAGTTAGATGGGCTTTCAGTTTGGAAATGTAGCTAAGGTTGGCTGATATGATGGAAGTTAAATGTATCACACCATATGATACAGGTTTCCTAACAAACTACCAGCAAAACAGTAGTGTACAGTGAGGGGAAAAAAGTATTTGACTTGGCGATGGTCTTGTAGCCCATTCCAGCCTTGTGTAGGTCTACAATCTTGTCCCTGACATCCTTGGACAGCTCTTTGGTCTTGGCCATGGTGGAGAGTTTGGAATCTGATTTATTGATTGCTTCTGTGGACAGGTGTCTTTTATACAGGTAACAAACTGAGATTAGGAGCACTCCCTTTAAGAGAGTGCTCCTAATCTCAGCTCATTACCTGTGTAAAAGATACCTGGGAGCCAGAAATCTTACTGATTGATAGGGGATCAAATACTTATTTCCCTCATTGTAGCTTTTAAAAATAACCCCTTCAAAATGTTTTGTTGATACTTTTATTTAGGTTTAAAAATAAATACATAAATAATTATAATAATAATAATATTTAAGAAGGCTAAATATATAAAGTATAGAAAACTCCAGCTCAAATCAGTTTTATAAAGTTATAAAAAGATATCACGATACTGACGATATATCGGGAAGTGTATTTCGAGAAGAATTGATCACAGTATTGATAGTATATCATTATATCATCGCCCAGCTCTAAATATAGCTCACCTCTGCTGCTGGGTTCAAATTAATCCCCCAAGAACGTTTGTGGTAAAACTAAACCCAGCGTTAAACCATGACTTAAATGCAATCCTAATTATTTTGAAACAGGTTTTGAAGTTTGGTACAACTGGATTAAGATCCATTTTGATTTAATCCAGGTCTAAATCCTTTAAGGCAGGGATTCCCAAACCACTTAAACTGAAATTTAAAGAATAAATTTCTTCTTCTTGTGAAAATAATCCGAATATGAAAATATTAAGGATATTATTTAAATGTGTACAGTATTTATTTGAGACATTGAACTTCTGAATTGATCACACACGGAGCAAATTTATCATGTAACTTTAAATTAAAGTTATCATTAGATTTGAGTTGACTTTATTTATGAGTTATTGAGGTTTGGATTAAACCTGTTCGATTCAAGTGACCGAACAAACAAGTTAATAACTACAAGAACTTAAATATAAATATAATAACTTTGATAAATGTGATTTCCACTACTGTAACAAAATGGGGGGGGGGGGGAATCACAAACCCCTGGTGGTCCCTGGACCCCACTGTGAGAACCAAGTAATTCAAACTTTAATGCACGTTTTTAAAGGGTATGTATAATGATGACAGTCTGCAGTATAAGTGAAGCCTATAATTTGTTTAATGGTTAGCATGTTTGCTTTACACCTCTGGGGTTGGGGGTTCGAATCTCGCCTCTGCCCTGTGTGCGTGGAGTTTGCTTCGGGGGTTTTCTTCCGGGGACTCCGGTTTCCTCCCTAAGTCCAAAGAAATGCGTTGTAGGCTGGTTGGCATTTCAAAATTGTCTGTAGTGTGTGAACGGGTGTGTGAATGTGTGTGCAATTGTCCCTCACATTCCCTGGGATAGGCTCCAGGTCCCCCGTGACCCTGTGTAGGATAAGCAGTACAGAACATGGATGGATGGATATAAATAAATAACAAAAAAAAAAACAAAATAAAAATTCATATGTCAGGTTGGAAATGCATTACTTTGCACACGATTTCATGTCAACATTGTTACCAGACATTAATTTTCACATACGACCATTTTAGCATAAGATTTGTGCGTAGGAATGTCTGAAACTTCTTCCCTCTCTTCACTTTTCTCTTCTTGTAAGGAGGGAAGTCAGAAACGAGCAACAACTTAAAATGCCTGTCGTCTATGGTATGAGGTTTATGAGCTAGGAGAAGAGAAAGACTCACACACACGCACGTACGCACACACACACACACACACACACACACACACACACACACAGCTTCAGGGTGGTCTCATTAGGACTTATGTGTCATTGTTCTTTTCAGCTGTTCTCCCTCTTTCTCTCTGTCTCTCTGTGTGTAGTGTAGCCAGGCGTGTCGGCCCTTTCCTCCCTTTACATGAACAAGATTAATGGCACCATGTGCTACTGCGGACTGTGTGTGTGTGTTTGTGTGTGTGTGTGTGTGTGTGTGTGTGTGTGTGTGTGTGTGTGTGTGTGTGTGTTTTATCAAAGAAGTTTTTAAGTGCTTCTTGTCTCATGGTTAATGATACTGAAGGAAACACTCGAGACTTTTGGGAATCAATACATTATTATTATTATTATTATTATTAATATTATTATTATTATTATTGCTTGACAAAGCCAACATACTTTTCTGCTATTTGTCTATCCAACTTTAGAATTATTGGCACCCTATCTATCTATCTATCTATCTATCTATCTATCTATCTATCTATCTATCTATCTATCTATCTATCTATCTATCTATCTATCTATCTATCTATCTATCTCTACAAGTAGGAGAGAAGTCAGAAACTAGCAACAACTTAAACACAGGAAAGAGGAAAGAGAATGGAGCTAATAACCCAGACATAGAGACACACACACTCTTCAGTTAAAGACATCACCATTTATTGTAATTTTGGTGCACAGTGTAGTTACAATGTGAGAAATATTCACCATATATTATGGCTATATACTGTACAGTATAGCCATTATGATTGGATCGGCCATATTGGATTTTGCTATGGTCAGTAACTTCATGTTCTTTCAGTAGTGAGAGGTTTAATGCACTTCATCCCCAGCATTTCAACCTGAGACGCTCGAACTCCATGACCTGCTCCAGCGAACAGAAAGAACCTCAAGATATAATTAAAAAAAAAAAAAAAAAAAAAAGAAAAAAAAAGCAATCTGATGATAATGTACATCTGTTTCACTGTATTTAGGAGCTTTGAACATTTTCTAGTCAGGATAAGTGGAGGGTTTTTTTTTTTTCTTACAGTATCTGGAAACTTCAAAGCGGTGTTTTGCGGGATAATGGAAATCAGTGGAATATGCTTTCGGGCTCCAAAGCATGAAAACTAAAAAAGAGATAAAGATAGGGAGTGCAGCTAATTGATGATCCGTCCTTTAATGTACAAATGAAAGGTTGAAAAAAAAGTTTGAATTTTCAAGTTCAGTGAATTAGGACGGAAAGCCGCTGACACAACTTCCCTCATTCAGATACCACTGCTGTTTAAAAAAAAAAAAAAAAAAAAAGCGATGAGGCTGACATGTCTCAATGAAATGTTCTGTTACATTAGGTGAGTGTAGCTGCACACTGTGTGTGTGTGTGTGTGTGTGTGTGTGTGTGTGTGTGTGTGTGTGTGAGAGAGAGAGAGAGAGAGAGAGAGAGATCTCCCTGTTTCCCATTGACAATACTAATGACACGGAGGATGTACATGTCACCTGCATCCTATCAAGAATCTTTTCATCCACCAATTACTGGAACCACCAAGACATAAATAATCGCTGTTCAAAGGCTCTTCAACCTTCAGAGACACTGAATTAACTGCTGCATTCTGGAAACAGTCTCCGCGTGCTCAGCAGCTGCTCTTACACAAGTTCTCAAAGGAACGGAGCACAAATGCAATCTGTTTCAGAAGATTTTTCCAATTTATTTTTTTTTTCCATAAAGCTATTTCAGACAAGACCTCTTATCTGACCTCTTGTCTGACCTCTTGTTCCATAAAGCTATTTTTTTTGTACTTTTCAATAGTCACAGAAGATTTTATTCAGCTATGTTTGTTGGTTGCTGTTGTGTGCTGTTATCAATGAAGTCCTCATGCTGATTGTTATGTTTAAGATGTTTAAGATTCAGACAAGAGGTCAGCTCTACTTGTAGTTATCAAATTCTTTCTAAAATGACTTAATAATGTGCAAAATGTTTTGCATAAAACAATGATGCCTGCTATCTCAGTACTACCCTTCACCCAGAAATAACCTAAATTCCTAAGCATTTGTAAACACAAGCGTTTAAGGATGCTCTTGTAAATCTGCCTTCTCCTACAATGCACTAGTACAGTGGCAATGAAAGCATCTGATGCCTAATGAACAATAGCAGGTGATTTAGAGCAGAGAAAGAGGAGAATATCAGTGCTGCAGGGCAAAAAACAGCCTCCTCTCTAATTATGGCTTTAAAAAGGGAAATTGCTAACCATTAGTGAGGGAAAAAGTGCTGCAACAGGTTTTACTGCTCACATAAAAAGTGCAGGGCTGAGACGTTGGAGGGATGAAAGAGTAATCAAGGTTTAAAACATGCTTGCTGTATGTCACACATCCAAGTACACGTGTGAGGAGTAACTCCTATATTGCTGTGTTAAAATCAGGTCAGGGTTTTCAGTACAAAAAAAACAAACAAACAAAAAAAAACAAGCCCAAAACTCAAAATCTGCTCCCTTCAGAAACAAATCCTTTACACAAGTTCAACATCATGACCGTCATGTACGGTGGTGTGTAAGCCTAAAACGCACCAGCAAATCAGAAAACGTTAAATACAACCATAAAAAACATGACAGCAAACAAGTCCAAAAACACAACAGCAAACACGAAAACCAAAAAGCACAATCAAAACTAAATAAATACTGACAGCGGAAAATAAAAACACAACAGAGAGTGAAACCAAAACACAACAGCAAAAAAAAGCAGGATAACAGTAAAACGAAAATCATACAAGAGCAAAAAATCAATACATAAAATAAAAACAGCAGCAAAACAAAAAAAAGACAAGCAAAACCAGAAAACACAACCAGAAAACACAATACCAAAAACAAAACAAACAAAAAAAACCGCACAAAAACCCCAAACCAAACAAACAACGACCAAAAAACAGGAGCAAAACCAAGAACACAATAGAGAACAAAGCCAAAATCACCACAGCAAAAAAGGACAAGACAGCAACAAAAGTAAAAACACAACAGCAAACAAAACCAAAAACAGAACAGGCAAAACAACAACAACAACAAAAACCCCGTCCAAACAAACCAAACAAGCAAACAAACAAACAAAAAAAAAAACAGGAGCAAAACCAAAAATACAATCGAGAACAAAGTCAAAATCACAACAGCAAAAAATGGACAGCAACAAAAGCATGCAACAACTAAACCAAAAACCAGTAAACAATCAGAAAACTCTCCAATAAAACCAAAAACACAACAAGGAATAAGATCAAAATCACAACAGTAAAACAACAACAACAAAGAAACCCCTACAACACATCATACAACACATGCAAAGCAGCAAGAAAAACTGTTTTAATGTAGTTCTGCCCTATAAGGGTCGCATATTACTACATACTCTCCCTGAGCATCATGCAATTATTCATTTATTCTATTATCTAATCAGCCAATCATGTGACAGCAGCACAATGAATAATATCATCCAGATACAGGTGAAGAGCTTCAGTAAATGTTCAAATGATCAACAATCAGAATGGAGGAAAAATGGGATCTCAGTGACTTTGACCGAGGCATGGTTGTTGACGTCCAAAGGGTTTCTGATTTGAGTATTTCAGAAACTGCTGGTCTCCTGGAATTTTCAGAGCACAACAGTCTCTAGAGGTTACACGTACAAAACATCCAGTGAGCTGCAACAAGGAAGCACCTTGTTGATGAGTGAGGTCTGAGGAGAATGGCCAGACTTGTTCGAGCTGACAGGAAGGCTATGGTAACTCAGATAACCACTCTTTACAACCGTGGTGAGCGGAAAAGCATCTCAGAATGCACAGCATGTTGAATCGTAGGCTATTGATGGGCTACAACAGCAGAAGACCATACCGGGTTTCACTCCTGTCAGCTGAGAACGGGGATCTCAGGTCAGGATCACCCACAGGATCACCCAAACTGGACAGCCATGTGAAGATTGGAAAAAGACCAGATGATGGATTTGCATGATTTTATGCATTGCACCTCTGGCTGATAATTAAGAATTGATCAACCGATCGGTGGGACGCTGTAGGTATAGTAGGTGCGACGAGGTAGTGAAAATGGTCACATATGGGGGTTGATAGAGAAGGACAGAGAGAGAGAGGCTCCGAAAAAGTTCCATTGGTTTTTCGTAGATCATTGGGGCCTCTTTCTTTTTCGCAACATCAAAGGCGAGCATGGCTGCTTTGATGTGGCAGCATGCTGTTTAAGGTACAGCGTGAATGGGAGGATGTCAAGCTGCAAGGTGCCTCTGTATTTTGCGTGGCGAGCTGTGCCGAGCTGGAGATGAAAGGAGCAAACCGGGTTTGATAATGAATGTCCAACAAGTAGGAGCCATCTTGAGTGGCGGCACACCCAGCAGGAGTCAGAGCTTACGGTGAACCCTGCCCCCTAGACCTGCTCCTCTCTCTCTCTATCTCTCTTCTCTCATTCCTTCTCTATCTTTAGCTGCACCCTGAAAAACTGAAAAGAAAAAGCGTCTCAGGGAGTCAGCTTTAATCTTCTTGTCAATTAAAACTCAATACACACATACGTGCGCGCAGATGCTCATCTATACAGGACCTCCTTTGATTGCATCCTTTTCTCGTCAAGAGACATTTGATCCGCTCTTCCTTTTAAACCCTCGTGTCCCTCGGCTAATTGGGTACCAATTTTGCGGCGACTCCGGTCAATTAGGATGTCGCTTATCCGCTTCCCTGCTTTATCCGTTTGAAGCCATTGTGCCGCTCGGTCCGTTATTGGTGCCGACATCAGACGGCGAGACTGTCGACTCCGCGGCATCTTTGATCTTCTGTCGACCGTCTCAAAGGAGCATCTCTCAGATAGGAAACTCGCAATGTCCTGCAATGATGGAGAACTGCTGATATGCTTTTAATTTACTGTGACTGAAGGCTGATCAAACGACACCAGAACAAGGCACTTCTTTCCGTTTGATCCCACTGAAATGGAATTGTTGTGCTCCGGCATTGATTAGTTTGTGTCTCAGAGACTGTTGAGAGGACACGAATTAAATATTGTACAATAGGAGAAAGGATTTTTAACAGAGAACCCAGACTGATGGGGTAATTTACTCCTCCATTAGGTTAAAACTCATATTTTATAACACACTGACCCAATGGTATTGCAGCGTCACATCCCTGGTTCGATCCTGAGTTTGGGTTACTGTCTGTGTGGAGTTTCTGTTCATGTTCCTCTGGGTTCTCCAGTTTCTCCAGGTGTGAATTAGTGCGTGTGTGGTGTACTGCAATGGACTAGCGTCCCATCCAGCATCAACACCTCACGCCCAGTGTTGCTAGGAGAGGCTCTGGATCCATCATGAACCTGACACTGATAGTAAGTGAGTAAGTGAGGGACCAATGGGTCATTTGGGTAGATGGGCCACTTGCATTAGACCTTTATGTTCTCCAAATATTAAGCCATTGTACTTACTTCATTACATAATGTTACACAAATGTGATATGTTGAATAATGTTACATGACGGTGTTAGAATTACACAACTAAAGTAGTATGCTGGAACAGACAAGGTACTTTTAAAACATTTTGCCCACCTTTATTTCTTCACATTGTCAAGGTCTTTTTTAGTGTCAGTCATGCCTTTTGTTCCAATTCCTTTCAAATTAGCTACACGTGTGTTTTTTTTTCTTTCTCCAACTTCCCACTTCCGAGGTAAGTCGAATGCAGCACTAAGCGATCTCTAACCGGTGAAGCTTAAATATAAGATGAAACAGAATGAAGAAATGAATCAACGTTCTGCCATTTCTCTTCCCAGAAAATGTCTAAATGATCTAAACACCCTCTGACATTAAACTAGCATGAGTAATATTTCTCTAAGAGTTTTTCTTTCTCCCTTTTCAGATACGTGCCCACTGTTTTGATGAGTTTCTTTTACATCATGTGTGAGAGGAGAGGGAGTCAGAAACAGTCAGTGCAAATGTCAGTAGTCAGAACAGACATCGACTGTTAATAGATAGATAGAGAGTACTTTATTGATCCCCAAGGGGAAATTTGGGAAATGGAATGCAGGTAAATAAATACAAAAATGCAAGCAGAAACCAAAACCAGGAAATGACAGAGCAGAAATAGGGAAATAGAGCTACACAGATGTGGATACGTACACTTTATTGATTACAAAGGGAAAATTTGTGAACTAGGGGGAAAACACAAGGAACTACGAGACAAAACCAATCCCAACCTGCATGTTTTACAGTACAGTCAACTACAGAATAAATGGACAAAAACGATTGTAGAAAGTAAACCTTACGCACAATAATTATTATTATCCATTCAAACAATTGATAAAATCACTCATTTTAACCATTGAGGTGTAAGAGCATACCTAATAAAGTTCTCTTTCGTTCTCTGCCTTGGGCGTGATCCTCAACCTGTCTGATTCATCCTAATGGTCCGCATGGACACCCTAACGATTTTCACTCCCTAAAACATTTATGACCAAGCCTCATCCTTGCTTCAGTGTGTACTCTCGCCCTGATACTGTAGATCTGTGACTAAGAACTGCTGCTGAAATCATAGAGACAAAAGTCAAAAAGACATTCAACGATGCTCAAGAAGGCAACACGATACGTATATTAAGAGCCAGGGGGGTATAAACTTTTGAACAGGATGATCGATGTAAATTTTGCCTTCTGGGAAACATGTAAACATATTATGTAGCTTCAGAAGGGCAGTACTAAATGAAAAAAAAATAATAATAACAATTTACATCAATCACCCTGTTCAAAAGTTTACACCCCCCTGGCTCTTAATGTATCGTGTCGCCTTCTTGAGCATCAGTGAATGTTTGCACCTTTTGTAATAGTTGTGTACGAGTAACTCGGTCGTCCTCAGTGTGAAAAGATGGATCTCGACATCATATAGCCGCTGTTGGAAAGGGGTCAAATGTGCAGAAGATGCTGGAAAAGCAGAGAATGTGCAGGACCTGGAGGATTTTTCTGAAGAACAGTGGGCAGTTTAACTGCTCAGGACAAACAAGGGACTCGTGAACAACCATCACAGAACATAAACACAGTCGTCGATCATCCAGGTAACAAAACACAGTATTAAGAATCAAGAGTATGTAAACTTTTGAACTGATTCATTTGTGTAAATTCAGTTATTGTTGAGTCTTATGGACTACATGTAAACATCTGTTATGTGAAATATAACAGATTTATTTAGGGCAGAACTAAATAAAAAACCAAATGCAATTTTTATGATCCTTCGTATTTAAAAAAAAAAAAAAATTTAAAATTATTAACATTTTGTAGATTCTGCAAGGCGTATGTAAACTTATGACCTCAACTATATACTGCTATAATGAAACTAATTACAAGGAATAGGTGTAAACAGTGATCAGGGACGTGAACAAGGAAGGTGTGGAAATAAACAGGAAGTGTTCACGTTTTATATTTGTGGTAGATCTTGAACATATAAAGAAGTGTTGATAAGAAACAGGAAGGATAAGAGAGGAATAAGTCCCTGTGCATCCCCTGGCTGACAATAAAACACTCTCTAGTTCCCCCTTCACAACATCTCCACAGCCTGCAGTGATACACACGGACCACCAATGATGAAAGCCACATTGGACGGTTTTTAGTCGAATGGAACCTTGTAGGATTTTCAACAGCTGTCAGATGGAAGAATGCTCAATAGCGTACAACTGACAAGCGGTTAAACAAAACTGCACAAGCTTGCACTTCATGTGCAGTGTATGTGACACGGTCGGACTTAATTCCTCCCAGAGCGTCTGTCTTCTGGTTATAGCTGAGCGCATGTCACTGCCGGGCTACAGCTAGACAGATCTGTGAAAATGATTCATTCAGTTGTGGGTAAGAGAGTACGAACGGTCTCGGGACAGTGGAGCGAAGAAAAAAAAATAGCACATACGGCATGGAGACTGTCTCATCACTGACAGCGAAGAGCTGGTTTGAATTGTTCACAGCCTCAGTTCAGCCACACAGAGAACGCCATCTCTCACTTTAAAATGCCCACCCAGGACAATTGTTTTAAAAAAAATGCAAAAAAAATGACTCATTAATGTTACTTTCATTTAGCAGGACATGTTATGAGTGAACTAAGGCTATATAAAACCCAATTTTTGTATAAAGGCTTTCAAAATAAATATGTACCAGCGATAGGAATTGAAGCTTAATATGATTTTTTTTTATTAAAGTCAACAAAATCTCTAACTGTTCATGTTTATTTATTTATTCATCCATCTTCAGTAAGTGCCTTATCCCGCTCATGGTCCGGGTGGATCTATCCCGGGATCTAACACGCAAGGTGGAAATACACCCCTGGTGGGACACCAGTCCATCCAGCACCATGCACACACACACACACACACACACACACACACACCTAGGTAACATTTTATAGTCACCAAAGCACCTTCTGGCATGTTTTTGGGAGGTCGGAGGAAACCATTGAACCCAAAGGAAACCCACATAGACATGGTTAGAACATGAAACTCCACACAGACAGTAATCTGAACTCAGGTTCGAACCAGGGACCCTGGAGCCACGTTCCATGTTCAGGGTTTATATAGAGAAGTGCTCTGGATTTTTACACCCATGTTACCTTTATACATTTTCAAAAAATAAAGGGTACTAAAGGGTACTTTCCTTGGGACTGGGTGGCGCTCTTAAGAGTTCACCTTTTGTAGCGTTAGTGTATATCTTTTACCAGGACAGGTATTACTCTAAAAGTAACTCTAACTCTTAAAAGGTAAACTACAGTACATTCACATTATCATGTAATAAATACAGACTAAAGGAACAAAAAAGCACCCTTGAGTGACAAGGAAAGATCCCTTTAGTACCTTTAGATAATATTTTATTGTATATTCTGGATATTCTATATTTATTATGTATAATCTATAGTTGTGATATTACATTTGCTAAAAACAGATTTTGCATGACACAATGGTGACCTGGTGCCAATGTTTCCACGGTAAGCCTTAGCTAATAATTGAAAATGAAGGAAGTTTTCGGTCACCAAGTTTTGCTTTAACTTTCTGCTGCACAACACAATGCTAGTGCGCCATCTAGTGTATAATGTCAGTACTGCACAAAGTGTATCTGGAGCCCAGACACCCAATTTTCCTCAGAGGACTATTTTCTGGGGAACAACTATAAGATATGTTTCATATCTAATTGAAAGTTGAGTCATAAGTTATAGCAATTAGATTAGTTTTTTTTTTTTTTTTAACAGTGGGTCATTGGGTCACTTCAAGTCCTTAAGTATAGATGGAAGATATCGGTCTAAATGCTTTTGTAATTGCTTGCAAAGAAGAACACTGGCAAGTTTTTTTTTTTTTTTTCTAATTCATTGTGTGCCTATTAACGTTCGACAACAAATATGCAAATCTTTACATCTTTACGATTCATAACATTTCCAGTTGACTGGAACTTCTTAATTATTGCCTTGATGGTGGAAATGGCCATTTTCAATGCTTGTGCTATTTTCTTATAGCCACTTCCCATTTTGTGAAGCTCAACAACCTTTTTCCCCGCACATCACAGCTATATTCCTTGGTCTTACCCATTGTTATGAATGACTAAGGGAATTTGGCCTGTGTGTTGCCTCATATTTATACCACTGTGAAACAGGAAGTCATGGTTGAACAATTTCCTGTTCCTAGTCACCGGGAATATACTTCAAATATAGTTTTCTCATATGAATTCATATGGGTGCCAATAATTGCTGCACACCCACTTCTCATATATATATATATATATATATATATATATATATATATATATATATATATATATATATATATATATATATATATATATATATATATATATACAGGTGCATCTCAATAAATTAGAATGTCGTGGAAAAGTTCATTTATTTCAGTAAATCAACTCAAATTGTGAAATTCGTGTATTAAATAAATTCAATGCCACAGACTGAAGTAGTTTAAGTCTTTGGTTCTTTTAATTGTGATGATTTTGGCTCACATTTAACAAAAACCCACCAATTCACTATCTCAACAAATTAGAATATGGTGACATGCCAATCAGCTAATCAACTCAAAACACTTGCAAAGGTTTCCTGAGCCTTCAAAATGGTCTCTCAGTTTGGTTCACTAGGTAAGCCACAAACATTCATTGCCAAAGAAGCTGGCTGTTCACAGAGTGCTGTATCCAAGCATGTTAACAGAAAGTTGAGTGGAAGGAAAAATTGTGGAAGAAAAAGATGCACAACCAACCGAGAGAACCGCAGCCTTATGAGGATTGTCAAGCAAAATCGATTCAAGAATTTGAGTGAACTTCACAAGGAATGGACTGAGGCTGGGGTCAAGGCATCAAGAGCCACCACACACAGACGTGCCAAGGAATTTGGCTACAGTTGTCGTATTCCTCTTGTTAAGCCACTCCTGAACCACAGACAACGTCAGAGGCGTCTTACCTGGGCTAACGAAAAGAAGAACTGGACTGTTGACCAGTGGTCCAACATCCTCTTTTCAGATGGGAGCAAGTTTTGTATTTCATTTGGAAACCAAGGTCCTAGAGTCTGGAGGAAGGGTGGAGAAGCTCATAGCCCAAGTTGCTTGAAGTCCAGTGTTCAGTTTCCACAGTCTGTGATGATTTGGGGTGCAATGTCATCTGCTGGTGTTGGTCCAATGTGTTTTTTGAAAACCAAAGTCACTGCACCCGTTTACCAAGAAATTTTGGAGCACTTCATGCTTCCTTCTGCTGACCAGCTTTTTGAAGATGCTGATTTCATTTTCCAGCAGGATTTGGCACCTGCCCACACTGCCAAAAGCACCAAAAGTTGGTTAAATGCCCATGGTGTTGGTGTGCTTGACTGGCCAGCAAACTCACCACACCTGAACCCCATAGAGAATCTATGGGGTATTGTCAAGAGGAAAATGAGAAACAAGAGACCAAAAAATGCAGATGAGCTGAAGGCCACTGTCAAAGAAACCTGGGCTTCCATACCACCTCAGCAGTGCCACAAACTGATCACCTCCATGCCACGCGAAATTGAGGCAGCAATTAAAGCAAAAGGAGCCCCTACCAAGTATTGAGTACATGTACAGTAAATGAACATACTTTCCAGAAGGCCAACAATTCACTAAAAATGTTTTTTTTATTGGTCTTATGAAGTATTCTAATTTGTTGAGATAGTGAATTGGTGGGTTTTTGTTAAATGTGAGCCAAAATCATCACAATTAAAAGAACCAAGGACTTAAACTACTTCAGTCTGTGTGCACTGAATTTATTTAATACACGAGTTTCACAATTTGAGTTGAATTACTGAAATAAATGAACTTTTCCACGACATTCTAATTTATTGAGATGCACCTGTATATATATATATATATATATATATATATATATATATATATATATATATATATATATATATATATATATAAACCTGTGTTTTGTTTGCAATTGTTTGATATCCATGAGAGCAGAATATTTTTTATATGTTTTTTAATATTTTTTTTTAAACAAAAGATCAACAAATAAAGACAAAATACGTAAAAACAAACAAACAAACACTTATAATAAGTAATAATAATAATAATACTAACAAGTAGAAAATACACTTTTCATAGCACTTGGTCTTCTCATTTCCTATTACGCTACAATGTAGACTTGTTGTGGTTTCACTTTCACTTCATCCCTAACTACAGTAACGTGCATCAGCAATCCGTGTTATCACACGGCGAAGAAGCACGCGGGTTATTATTTTAATATCTGACGAATAAAATAAATATAGACTTTTGTGCAATAAATAATCCAAATACGGATAGGCTCACTTCAGTCCTGGAATGAGGAAGAGAGCTCAGAAGAGATGTCACCCACTGGAGAAGGTAATATCCCCGGATAAACAGCCTGAGTCCTCTGACCTTCTGTTACACGAGCCAGACATGGTGAGCAGGTATTTCACTCTTAAAACTGTATAAAATTCAAATGCTTGCTGATTAGAGAATCCACGAGTCATAAAGTGAACTTTTATAGTCCATAGTTATGTCAGACGGTGAAGCCTGATAGGTCAGTAACGTGAGGCGTGTAAACATGTCAACAGTCCCTACAATCAACACACTGAAAGACCAATGGATGTGTTTTTTTTAATAATTGGAAGAGAAATTAAGGTCTTGATCTAGTTTAGCAAAATTGGGTATGTACATGATGTGTCTTTTTTTTTTGTCCAACTTTGGCCAAAATGAGGAAATGCCTTAAACACACCGTTTACTATAGCGCGTGAGAGAGAGAGAGAGAGCGAGAGAGAGAGAGAGAGGTATGTCGTGATAATTTAAATATGTGTTGGTAGTTTTGATTTGCCTCACACTTCTGTTACTTCTGTTTGAATAGACTTAACATAAAAACATAAATACCCGTCTGGCCCTTGACATGGAGCTGAAGAAACTTTTAGATGTCTTGCGCAAAATGAATTAAATGTCTAAATTAAATTCAGTCTTAAATAATCTTTCTTTTGGTCTAAGTAACCACCTTCATTTTTTTTTAACCTTCGGTCAAAAGGAGGACTGTTACCCGATGTTACCTGATGCCACGGACTTCTGATTATCTGCTGTTCAGCTTTCGAGATGGACCTCATGGAACTTCTGGACCTGTGAACTTATTTTCGGCGAAAATAAAGTTTACCGATTAGATGAATTCTTCAAAAAATTTTGGACCATCCTAAATGTAAGGAGGTTTCTAGACTACATTCGCTGTGGTCCATCTGTTGTCAAATGGAAGACTGTTACTTTTCTGATAGTTTGGACTTATCTGGTGTACGTCTCGACATGGAGTTGAAGTGAACATTTTTAATTAAAATAAATTTTATTTGATTTATTTATTTATTTTTTGTTTGTTTTGGAGCAACCAAACTTTGAATTATTATTATTATTATTATTATTATTATTATTATTATTATTATTATTATTATTTTTATTTTTTATTATTTTTTTTTTTTTTACACCTTTTAAACCATCTTCATTCAAATGGAAGACTGTAATTTCTTGATGACATGGACATGATTATCTTCTGGGTGCCTCTTGTCATGGAGAAGAGGAGGCTTTGAGATGCTTTATTTCTGGTTCACACTGAAATTAAGTATCAAATTAAATCTTCTGATATAGTTTTCTTTTAGACTATCCTAAATGCAAGTACATTTTTGAGGCCACCTTTCCCATCTGCTCTCAAATCTAGGACTGTTACTGCTTGCAATTATGGACATAGTTGCTTACTTTCCACTCTGTGCATGAAGCTGAAGAAGCATCTTTATGCTGATAATAACTGTCTAAATCGTCAAATAAATCTTCTTGACCAACCTGAATTTGAAGACCTTCTACAATTATATATCTGCGCCAAATGAGGATATAGGGTTGTGCAATATTGTTTGTTAATCGTTACTACAGCCTCGACTGTTGCAGTACAGTCATCAGAGAAAGCTGCAATGAATATTATTGAGTCATTCCATCAGAAGGGTTATTATGCAGTCCTAGAAAATACCCGATACTACTGAAAGCAGCATATGCTACATGAGTCATGTGTGCACAGCAGCTGGTGCTAAGACAGAGAACAGAGCTGTTGGGGGCATTGTGCTGCGGTGGCACCGCTGAACCTTTGGATTCTGTGCTTGACCTGCTGCTGTCCTGGGACGTCCTCGTTTGGGAAGACTACCAGAATGTTCAGGATCTCACTAAACCTCTCTGCTCCAAAACCAGATACCTTCTGGACTTGGTGTACACCAAAGGAGAGGAGGCCTGCAGTCTGCTGCTGGCAGCTTTTGATTATGTCTTACCCGAGGCTCAGAAAGCTGGACTTTGCTTTGGGAAAGGTAATTCAAGGCAAAGGGACATCAAGAAGACTCCCATAAGCGCCAGTGAGGCTTTGTTGATTGACAGACCAGCACTGGTAAAGAAGATTCGGGACCATCTTGATGGAGTGTTGGATGCTCTGATGGAAGCTGGTTGCTTTACTTCACAAGACTGTGATGAAGTGCTGTTACCCGTGTACACACGTTCTCAGAAGGTAAGCGATACCTACACAGATTGGACCAGTCCTTTCTGTGGACGCCTGATGTATGAGATTTTATTGTCAGAACTTCTGTTACATTTACCTTGTGTTTCTGGTCAGGTTAGAAAGCTGTTAGATCAAGTGAGGTTCAGAGGGGAAGGTGCTGCCAATGCTTTACTGCAGTATCTACAGCACATAGACAGTAAACCACAACATGTGAAAGAGGAGAAACTCTCGACTGGTATGTATGTGGTTTTCACTTGTTATGCTCATGTTTGTGCTCCCTACTTGACTATCAAACAGGATCTTTGACTACAATAGACTGCTGTTGAAGTTATACACTTCAAATGTGAGTTTAAACAGGAAAACCAGCACTGTCACCTTTGAATTACTAACATTGAGACTGCCTCAATACAGGCACGTGCACACCTAGACAACAAAGGGGGCTTGAGCACCTGCCCTTTTTCTTCCTCAAGAGAAAGTGCCCTTTTTTCTGGGGTGCTTTTATATATATATATATATATATATATATATATATATATATATATATATATATATATATATATATATATATATATATATATATATATATATATATATGTCTGTGCACGTCCCTGCCTCAATATATAATAAAAAATGCAAGGGAATTTATAAAGATCACTATCCCAGGGAACTAGAGAATGTTGATACTTTAATACTTATGATTTATTCATGCCTTTGCTTCTCTTTAAGTTAAGTTCACATAGCACTGACAGGGTGTGTACTGTAGGAGAATACACTACCTTTTCTATTGTACATTGACAGCAATGTTACATACTTATTGATTTATGATTCACCACTCCCTTCTCCAGAATGCCTCCTCTACCAGAAGAAGCTTTGCAGCTCTGTTGCCGCTCAGTCACGCTTTCTCAGCACATATGGTGGAACAGGAAGATTTTCCCTAGATGATATCTATACTGATGGCCTTCTAGAAGTGGTGCAAAGTGAAAGAGAGGTTACAGCTCTGGGGCTACAGGATTTGGTGGGTCTGCTTGGGACTCTAAATGAGGAAGCCGATACAATACTTGTTTCTGGTGAAGCAGGTACTGGTAAGAGTACCTTGCTGCAGAGGCTCCACCTTCTGTGGGCTCGAGGTACCTTGTTGACAGACGTTCTCATGCTGTTCCCTTTCAGTTGCCGTAAACTGAATGCTGAGCAGAAGATGCTCTCTTTAAAAGAGCTCCTGTTCCTGCACTGCTGCTGGCCAGACCGGGGTCAAGATGAAATTTTCCAGTTCATTCTTGACCACCCTCACCTAGTCCTTTTCACCTTTGATGGGCTTGATGAGTTTAGGCAGAGCTTCACAGATGAAGAGCGCCATTGCTGCCCCACACAGCAAGCACCTGTACACACTCTGCTTTTCAACCTGCTTCAGGGTACCTTAATGAAAGGGGTGAAGAAGGTGATAACCAGCAGGCCCCAAGCAGTGGGTCCATCTCTGAAGCGGTATCTCCGCAAGGAAGTCCTGGCCAAGGGTTTCTCTCCTGTGGGAATCGACGACTTTGTTAGGAAACACCACAGTGATGTCACTGTAGCTACTCGGGTTGTAGAGTCCCTCAAGACTAACACAGCTCTGTTTGGGCTCTGCCATATTCCTGTCTTCTGCTGGATTATATCAAAGTGTTACAAAGAGTTGCTCGGATGTGGAGAAGGCAGCCCTCAGACGGTCACTGATGTGTACCTCATGGTTCTGAAGCATTTCCTCCAGAAGCGGGTGCCTCAGCAACACAGGACTTTGGGAAAAGGATGGCTACAGGTACATCTAGAGCTGGTGAGAAGACTAGGACAGTTGGCACTGGAGGGTTTAGACACTTCCTGTTATGTATTCACAGAGACAGACTTGCAGAAATGTAGTATCACAGAGCAGGACCTTGGTCTTGGATTCCTTATACACTGTAAGGACCTCTCAGACTTCACTGACTGCAAACACTTTGAGTTCCTGCATATCACCATGCAGTGCTTCTTTGCTGCTCTCTATATTGTTCTCAACAACAATGGCAACTGCTCTGTCATCGTGAAGTTCTTCCAGTCTCAGTGCAAGCAGCCAACAGTTAATCACAACTGTCTTGCACATTGCATGAAGCCTGTAGTTGATGACTGCAATGTAGCAGAGACCCCAAACCTGCAGATCACCTCAGAATTTGTTGCAGGACTTCTGTCCCAGCGCTATCGCAATCTCCTTGAACAGTCCTGTTCTGTTGTCTTGCTAGAGAAAAAATCTGAAAAAGTCATGAAGTGTTTGTCCAAGGGTATGCAGAGGCATTTCAAATCAATCCCACCACCAGTGAAGGGTGAAAAGAAGAGCATGCATGCCATGCCGAGTTTCGTTTGGCTCATTAAGTGCATCTATGAGATGCAGGAGAAAGACATTGCTAAGGGTGCAGTGGCCAAACTAGAAGTAGAGCACCTGAAGTTAATATACTGTAATATTGGGCCAGTGGAATGCACTGCTCTGGCTTATGTCCTGAGGTACCTGCAGAATCCTGTTGGAATACAGCTGGACTTCAACTCAGTGGGGGATGTGGGATTGGAACAACTCCTGCCATGTCTTCATATCTGTCACTCCCTCTAGTAAGAATGTAATTTTATTGGCAAACCTTAAACTGAATTTAATTAAATTATTATTGCATCACATAATCATTGTATTTGCTATTTGATGTATCAGTGCCTTCCTATAGTACACATTTGGGGAAAAAATTGTTCCTTAATGGTTTTTGGATAGTTTAAGGTTCTTAGCTTCTGAAGGGGGTTCTAAATAGAACTTTTATGTGTTCACCCAACATGGCAAACTGAATAGCTCTTTTGGGCTCTAGATTTAACCTTTTTTCTTTTATGAGTTTATAGTAAGTATTCAAAATGCCATACTTTTTTTGTGGAAAACCTGCTTTCATTTTAACAAACTTACAATCTTGGAAAAATGGGGTTCATAAATGGCTATTTGAATGGTTATGGATGGTTATTCAAATGGGAACCCCTTGTTGTAGGGTTCTACTTATAATCTAGAGTTCCCCCAGACAAACTGAAAAACTCTTTAGGGTGCTAGAGGGAACCATTTCTTCTCTGAGTGTAGGAATAAACAATCATTTTAAATCAGAAGTATTAAATACACTCTCTTATTTGGTATCTTCATGTAACCTTGGACATAAACACTTATAAACACAAACAATAATCAACATTCAACATGCAAATTAATATTGCAACTTAAGTATAAGTCTGCATACACTCACTTTAAAGGGTTCTATAGTTTGTCTCATTGGGGGAATCCTGATGGTTTCCCTTCGAGAAAATATCCCAACTAGAAACTCTTAAGAAAAACAAAACTGTTCCTTGAGGAACCTTTTTTCTAAATATGCATAATATTAAAGTTCATAGTATTCACTCAATCAAACACATGCAGATTTTCTTTTCTATTTATTACAATTTTGACAGCTTGAGGAACAATAACATATCAGATGAAGGAATACGCAAACTTGTTGAGAAGGGAGTGCACTGCGAATGCTTCGTGAAAGTAGCGTGAGTTTGTAAAATAATTCGATTTTTAATTCATACTGTCTTACGACACAAGTTGTAATGCTTTTTTTTTAAAAAAAAATGTATTTGCACAGGCTGTTCAACAACAAACTAACAGATGACTGCACAAAGTATTTTGCCTGGCTGCTTAAGACAAAGAAGAACTTCCTTGCATTAAGGTATTATTTAAAAAAAAAAAAAAAATGTGCATTTGTTGATTTTATGAATCCACATTTCAATCATAAAAATATAGTGTTTAAAGAATTTAATAATAATCACAAGATTTCAAGTATGCGTTTTATAAACCAGTGAACTTGTATGTCTTTTGATGTGTTTGAAAAATGCATCAACTAATGAGGACACTGTTGCTAGGCAACTAGGAAATATGGACACCAAAACATACAATAAACTGCTGAATATAAAAAACAATAGAAACCCTCATAGAATACTTTTAATGGTTATAATGGGTATTGTATTGGTTTTAATGGAAACTGTAATGCTCCCTGTGGGTCTCTACTGGTAGTTAGTTGCCTTCTATTGGTGCCATATTATGTCTAGTGGATACCATTAAGAACCAATAATGGTTTGTAATGGTATTTGTAGTGGAAACCATTAGAATTTCTGTGATAATTTCGATTTCTATTTCTATTTCTCAGCAGGGTTAGTTGTAAGTTCCTGGTTTATATTTATGAAACAATTATCTGCCGAGTTTATTTAATCTAGGCTGAAATTCTCCTGTAATCCCGCCTATAATGTCTAGACTTGGAAACAATAACATCACGTCACAGGGGGCCGAGCAGCTGGCTGAAGGGCTGCGGTACAACAACTCACTGAAGCATCTTGGGTGAGATACACTGAAATATCTTTCTCATATAAAAAAAAATATTATTTTAAGTAAGGGCGAGTGCCGAAGCTTATCATAACCGTGCCATATTCAGTATAACCGCACGATTACGAACGCGATATTGTTTTTATACAACAGTTCTATAAAGAAGAAATTAATATCGAGTAACTAACAATTCAGACACAATATGGCGAAATGTTCTGTTTATTTTTGCTCCACTTTTTATCTCATTGACTTAACTTAAGCCGCTATTAACGTAAGCGCTAACAGGAACAGATGTTTCACAACATTAAACAGTATGAGAGTTTATTTACTCTTTTATGAAATGTAACATAATATTAAGCATTACAAATAGACCGTAACTGTACAGAAGTCGTGAACAGTCAGCAATTATCAATATAAGCGCTATATTTTAAAAAGCAATATACGGTATGTTCCGAAATTGCAGTATCCTATGCAGCTTGTCGATATTTTATTGCCGATATGTGTTTGATTTTTGCGTTTTGTCTTCCAGGCTGTGGGGAAATAAGATTGGGGACAAAGGTGCTGAGGCTTTAGCAGATGCACTGAAGGACAGCACCGCATTGATATGGTTAAGGTATGAGTCATGTGATGCGATGGACGGGAATATACATCGGATGAGATTCCAGTCCATCTCAAAGAACCATGAACACACACACACACACACACACACACACACACACACACACACTCACACACATAAACACATTTACACCCAAGGGCAATTTACGGAAGCTAATTCAACAACTGGCATGTTTTTTGTGAGGTGGGAGGAAAATGGAGAACCCAGAGGAAACCCTCAAGGTCGTAGTGAGAACATGTGAAACTCCACACAGACAGTAACCTGAGCTCACGCTCGAAAAAGGGAACCACCATCCTGCTTACCCATTGCTTCCTATCTATTTAATATTATTCATTTTGTATTTATTATTTGTACTTATCATATTTACTGGACTTTGGAAAAGGAGGAACATTTTTACAGTATACTTTTGTCATACACTACAATAACAAAGATTTAATTATAGAAAGGACCATAACTATTTTTCCTTGGTATAGAAACCTCTTGTCTCCTTATTCCTTGATTGGGTCATGGCCAGAAAAATGTAGAACTATGGAGGCAAAGAGGCATTTTTTTTAGGGCTTTGGGATGCACCTAATATTTTGGACAATCATGAATTGTTAGTATGGAGGCCTACTTGAGAATAATGTGATAACATCACTGTATTTCTGTTCCCCGGTCCCTACTACGTCCGAAGCCTGGCGGATAACAATGTAGGCAGCGCAGGAGCATGTGCCTTAGCGGAGCTTGTTAAGAGAAGCACAACACTTCTGGAGCTCTGGTGAGCTGATACACATTTTTAAAAAAAAAATGCTTGGAAAATGTATTTACTTTGAAAATGTACCGTATCCTTTTTACTGTGCCATTCTTTCATGTTACTACCTCTACCTGCTATCTACATCTCAGGCTGAACCAAAACTGCATTAAGAGGGATGGCGTGGAGTGTCTAATTGAGGCTTTGAAAGTGAACTCTACTGTTAAGGAATTGTGGTAAGAGCCGATTGAATGCAATGTAATTAAGCTCACAGAGTCTAGACAACATTGTTCACACTGTAAAGGATTATGGTACTGAAAACGATTCTGAATCGACGGTATGTCGTAAGATTTCTGACACTGAAGCACTATGGCAGATGTACCAGGGATAACTGAGAAGTGTGTGTCGTTCCAGGTTGAGAGGAAACAACCTGAGCGCAGAGGAGGTGAAGGAACTTAGTGAGCAAGAAAGCAGACTCATCTTCTAAGGGTGAAAGAGTCAGACCGATTCTTCGGATTCTATAACCGGTGTGCTGTTTATCCGTTTTATTTAAAATGAATCTTTAAACACTGAATGTAAAAAACCAAAAAAAAAAAACCATGTATTTAACCATTACAAAACGCATTAACCCATCTTAGGGAGGAATATCTTCTTCTTTTTGTAATACAAGGTTTCTTTTGGTTTCTTTTCTTTTTCCAGCATTAGCAAACATACCAAACGCGGTTAACTAGAAAACATGCTTATGGCAAGAGGTCTTCCCAGTGATTTACACCGCTATTACTTTTTAAAATGAATCATTTACTTTGAATCTATCATTTGATTAACAGAGCTGTTCTTTCTAAGCGACTTCATCGGTCAGTATCACAATATCACTGAAAATAAGGAAAGAAGATTAAAAAAATTGAGCGAAACAAACTCTCCTCTTCCCCTGACCTTTAGGAAATTCAGATGATACTTCAACATCCTGTTGAACAGGTAAATTGTGGAATATACCAAATTTTCCTAGGGGTGAATGTGTTCGGGTAACAGTGTTGAGTAAATTTTGTGGTTCAATGAAATGTACATAAAATACAATGGATGAGTCATGGAAAAGTATGTTTCAAAGCATGAGATATTACACATTAAGGCAGAAATAATACACGTTTTTGAGGTATAAAGAGTAAAGTGTAGTTATAATGAGCTGGACCATGCAGAAATAGTGTTTTCTAAGTGCAGTAGATTTGGTACATTGTATTTATAAAGTTATTTATCTGAAACGTGTGCATAGATGGTTGTGAAAAACACTTTATCTGTATTTAAAATATCGTTTATATTTGTTTTACACACATATTTGAAAATGTAATATCAGTGTAACGCAGAGGGCACCCATATATTATCAACGAACATCCAGTTATTTTCTAACACGTGGACCCCTGTAGTCGGTTTACACCAGTGTTTAGCCGAGAGAGTGTTATCAGTATTCTACCTGTGCATGCTGTTACAGAAACTAAAGACAGAAGAATAAAATATTATTGACTCAACATACTGCACTTATTGTATGTTGTACCATGTTACTTTATGTGGATTTATGTGGATTGTACCATGTTACTTTTTATATTTAAGTCATTTCTATATTGTTTTTCTATATCATTTTTGCTTTCACCGTATTTTCTCCCTCTAAGCTGGCGGAATAAATGCTGTGTGATCTTTTTGTATAATAAACATTTTTCAAACGGCATAAAGAGCATGGGAATTCTGAGTGCACAAGTTTACATACATTGAAATTCTGAAACCAACAAGACATTTAAAGTGAGTTGGGTTATCACAAGTAACCAAAAATGGTCAAAAACTACAAGTATGTGCTGATATTAATAGTACAACAATTGAAATGATATTTCTGACTGTACATTAATGTAGACCTTTATCCCACTCATCTCTAATGACTTTTTAAAGTCTCTCACTGTTTGTTTGGGATTTATACCGATTCTCTGGTACTTTTTTTTTTTTTTTTTTTAAATATTGTTGTTCTGTTATTTTTCTTCCCCTTTTGTATTTGTCTTTGTGTCAGTTTCTTCCATTCCTAAATGATGGTTGTCACTGTTGGTAATAGTCTCCCTAAACACTTTCTAAAGCTCTGTTAAAGATTTTTTGTTGTTGTTGTTTGTTTCAAGCCTTCCAAGAGGTTGTATTAAACCTACAAGATCAGGTATTTCAAAACCATCAGAAGCCTTAATAAAGCTAATTCAAATAAGTTGACAACAGGTATGAAAACTGCATATACTTTTACAAATGTTTTTGCACTCAACTGTATTTAGAGAAAACTGATATACAGATATAAAATATACCTTTTTCAAAACAAACAAAAAAGAGTCCTATTGATGCATTACAAATTAGCCTAACGTTGCATGAATAATACAGTATCCTGGGAGTTTATTTATTTATTTATTTTTAATCTTGCTTCTACCAAATAATACTGTCGTAATGGCTGAAACCTAATTGACTGCCTTTTGGACAAATAGTGCACTATATGGGACGTAAAAGTCATTAATGTATGCACTCGGTAGTGCACTTATCTAGCGAGGCGTCATCTATTTTGGATTCAGCCAATAGGCTGCCGTAGCTCTTCAAACAAACCTAACGGAAAACCCCAGGAGGTGGGACATACGCGCAAACAGCCAATCAGCACTGAGAACAACGCTTTTTGACCAATCAGAGGAATATATGTATCCGACTAAGCTAGGTTTATATAATAATACACATTATAAATTATTTATATTTTTAAATAATTCGCTGCCCTTACGTCATTATTTTATTTCGGCGCAGTTTTATTTTAGTTAAAACGCTACCCAGTTAAAACCAAATAACGCTAGTTGTGGTTCTCTACCTACCTAGCGACATACCTAGCTAGCTAGCTAGCTTTCTTAGCAACTTAACCAGAGACCAGTACAGTGCTAGCGGTTAGACTGGTAGGTAACCGCAGCTAGCACGCTAGCTAGCCGAACCATTCATGTTTTGTATGTAAACCCCAGGAATAAGGTAGCGGTGAGATTTCCACATCGAAGACGAAGACATTTTCATTCACGGACGAGCTCCAAGAAGGTATTTATTTATGTCATTTAGATAAATAAGAGGAAAGTTGTTTCTAGCTAGCTGGCTAATGTTTTCACCTGCTTAGACTTAACGTTATTCCTGAAAGTCTAAACAGCGCAGCTACAGCAGCATGTCATTATTGTGTTATTTCGATGCAAACTAAATCTTGCTTTGGTAGGTTGTGATGTTAGCCAACTGACTACTGGACAGATGTTTAACTGTAGTTAATGACACAGGTGATTTAAATCTCCTGTCACTGTAGATGCAGGACAGATGTGGTGTCATCCCGCTTAGACACTAGGCTTATTTATAGCACTACTGATCAGCTTATATATTTATATTTAAGCAAATGTATCCTGGCATGGTTTTTGTGATTAAGGTAGATATCCAGGTACATCAGATATTCTCCAAAAAATATATATTTGAAATCTCACAGTAGAGGAGAGATGATGATGTTTACACCATTTTTTTTTCTTCACCCACCCATTTGGGGTGTCACGATTTGTCACGATTTTCACGATATTCAAGGATTTACAGCAAATCGGTATTAAAAAACAAACAAGCAAACAAACAAAGCCCTCCTTATAAATGTTGTTTTCACCAGGACGTACGATGACAACCTTTACAAACAGAGGAATGTGCAGTGTGTTAAAAAAAAAAAATCCTGATATGATGAATTCATTCATTCATTGATCTTCAGTAAGCGCTTTATCTTGGTTGAGGTTGAGGTGGATCCGGCGTGTGAGAGGTCAATAGTGAGGAAACCCGGAGAACACGTGAAGCTCGGGATCGTATCGTTGTGAGGCGGCACGATACTAAAGATATTAACGTTGGAGTGACGCCATCGCGTCTGCTAGGTATGAGCGATATGGACATAAAAATATATCACGATATTTCGTGGTATTTTTATGCTGTGACGATATAAATGAAGATATGAAAACTGTAACGTTCAACGCTATCTTTTAGGCCATACACTTGTTGACGCTTCCTTCTCACGCAGCTTCTGGCTTTCCTCATATTCTGGTTGGTGTTTTTGCTTGAGGTGGTGGAACAGATTTGTTCAGTTTCCGCCGTTTGTTCTTACAGGTTTTACGAATCACACACGTTTGATTCGCACCCGATCTTCTGAAGCCGCTTTTTGGGGATTAATTCTCCTTCCCCGTCTAGGGTTGGAACTCCGGTTACACGGCACGTAAACACGTCATCGACTATATGACGAATGACAAGTTCTAGTCATGGGGAGGAACTGTACCGGTATGTCATGGATGATACGATTTGGCACAGTCCTAGTATCAGCTTTAATGACTTTTTAAAATATCTTTCTTCTAAGCCACGTTTACCTGCATGAGCTGGTTGTCGGTTGATTAAAAATCTCCTACGACCTCATCTGAATGTGATTGCTGGGTTACTGGGGCTGTGGATTGTTACTGGCTGTTATTAAGCAAAAAATAAATAAACAAACAAACAAACAAATAAATAAATAAAGTGAGTACAGGAATACACTCAAGACTAGTACAGGATGAGTCATCAGAACATTTCCCAAAAGTGACGAATCATACAAACCAAGAATATCTCCAAATCTTTTATTATTATTATTATTATTATTATTATTATTATTATTATTATTATTATTATTTTCCATTTTTACCTAGATATACGCCCGTATTGGTGTCTGTAACACTAAAGGACAGGTAAAAAAAAGCTCTGAAAGACAAATTATGATTAAGGTCACTGTATATCTAGAAAAAACACACACAAACAAACACACACACACACACACACACACACACACAAATAGTTGATAGATAATATTCTTCATTTAATTTTATAGTCTCAGAAAATGTAAATTTTTATACATACATCTTGTATTAGTTGTGTCTTCTAATCAATGAAACGCTCCCAAGGATGTATATGTCCCGCCCCTGGGGACGCGTCTTACTCTATAGTAGCAGCTCGTTAGCAGTAACGACGTGCTCCGTCCCAATTCGCCTACTCACGCCTACCACGCACTAAAAGTATGTTCTCATTTCGTGAAGAAAAAGTACATACGTTTTGGGCGTGTAGCAAAAGAGTACGCAAGTGCTGGGACATACTAACACGTCATGTAACAGGACGGAGAACGTTGTTGCTTAGTTACACACGCTGTCCTCGTTGCATTTCAGCTTTTCTTCATTCGTTATTCCTTATATTATTTATATCATTTAATTTACCATTCCATTGATTGATTTTATTTTTTTTCCACATTTCATTCACACCTCTGTAAAAATGCGTCAGGTCGAATTCGGCGAAGCAAACCGCCACAAAACCCCTCCTCCCTCGCCCGCGCAAGGGGTTGTGGGCAACATTAGCTGAAAGTGATCCACACTTTCGAAAATCTACCGGAAATAGTGGACGTTCCGGGTACCTTTGGGATACTCATTTGAACATACTACGATTTGGGACGCACTCATTCTAATCTCGGATACTGTTTAGGACGGATAGTAGGCGAATTGGGACGCAGCAATGGATCTTCAGATGGTATCGGCTTCGCGCACACTACTGCCTTTCCCTTTTTTTTTTCCAGCGTAATATTTAAAATTATTTATAAGCCTACTATTATGACATGTCAGGTGTCTCCCGGTGACGATCCTGCTCTCGGTCAACCTCATCGCAAAACACATGATGCATACGGCGTGTACACATGGCAAATTGTTAAAGCGAAACACGTGTGGGTGAAGGGGGGTGAAGGGGGGTGGGGGAGGGGGGAGTGGGGAGTGGGGGGTGGGGGGTGGGGATTAAGAAGTCAGTGTTTTCACCGTTCTTCATATCGAGGTATCCTGGGTACTGATAAGTTTGTTTAAATATGGCGGCGGCGGTGGGTGTGGAGCGGCGTGTCTCAAATCGGTGTACTGGCTGTTGTGTAAATCAGTCAAGTGCTTCAAGACACTTCCTGTTCCAAAAGGAAATACGTCAACATACAGACTCGATCACGAGACGTTTCAAGGGGGCACCTGTGAAGACTGTAATAGACTGAAATGCTTTTTAATCTACATTTTGAAACAGCAAACCGTCAGATCACACACACACACACACACACACACACACACACACCGCCACTAACCGGGATGGAACGATCATATCGTGAAAGTTTATGACGCTCGTATGTATGACAGTAGTTTGTTTTGCTGGCAAACTGCCAACAGAACTGAAGGAAAATTTGTCTGCAGACTTGTACCATTTTAAAGATTCACGAAACCGAATCATCTGCTTCCAAGGTCCGTTCAGTTTGTCAGTTTATCACGATATTATACCGATATATCAGTGCTGCGTGTCTCCTAATTTGAACGCCTCAGCACCGTCCTTCCGTATGATACGAGTGAATACAACCGTTTTCTGTTTCCTACTTTATTACAGACTCCAGAAATGACTGCATCAGATATTGCTCCTGAAATTACAGGACGGTTTGATTTAAAAAAAAAAAAAAAAAAAGCATGAAACACCACATCTTTTGCATGCGATCCCTAGTTGCATCGTCCACCCCGCAGTGTCTTACCGTAACATCGTGACAAACAAAGATTCACCCAGACGGTGAGCCGAAAGTGGTTCGATATTGTTAAGCAGGGAGTGGAAATTGTATGTGTGTGTTTGTGTGTGTAAAAATCCCCTACAGCTTCCGTGACACAGCCTGCGGCAAGAGGGGAAACCCAAGCATCCACACACTGCGCGAGTGAGTCAGCGTGGAAGTCTGTGTGTAAGAAACACACATTATATTTGTTCATCGTCGTTACATAAATGTCGATCTTGGCAGTGCTTACGCTCAGAAGGCTGCAATATGCTAAAATGCCTCCGATATGACTCGAACGTACTGTACGGTTGAAGGAATAGTTCAGTGTGTGTGTGTGTGTGTGTGTGTGTGTGTGTGTGTGTGTGTGTGTGTGTGTGTGTGTGTGTGTGTCATTGATCGCACAGCTGTATCATCTCAGAAGGTGTGGTTTCGCTGTGACCTCGCAGTCAACTGCCGTTGTTATTCCTCGGTGTTAAGGCGGAGAGACTCGGTAAAACCTGTTTCCAGTGAGCGCCTCGACGCGTATGTAATTCATGCTGTTCGGAGCGAGAGTTCACTTTGTTCACTCCGTTCACTCTCGACCGTCCGGCCGGACACGGGCGCGTTCTCGCAGCACAGCGCTCAGAGAGCGCAAAGCGTCCCCCTTTCTGCGACTGACAATTTGGTTAGAGAGTATAAAATATAAACGTTAATGTCTCTTTCTTTGCTTCTCCAGCTCTGGATGCGCGGGTGATCATGCGAGTGCCTCCTCGTCCCCATCCACGCGCTCGCTGACCCGACACGTTTCGACCCTTTGATTGGGCTCTGCGATGCAGCCATGAGCTCGGTGCTGTGGAGTCAGGAGAAGGGGGCGGGCAGCCCGCGGGATGACTGGCGCTTCTTCATGCTGCTGAAGGAGTGCGTGGTGGAGAAGGCGACGCAGAAGGTGGTGCGTGTGCCGCGTGGCAGCCTGGGTCAAGTCTGCCCCGAGCGCACCAGCCTGGGCCGCCCGCTGCCCCCCACTAAGGGCAAGCGCAGCCTGCGAATTCTGGATCAGAGCAACGTGGTGGCGAGCGTAGACGAGCGGGACGCGCTGGAGCTGGACGAGGCCCTGGCCGAGCTGCTCTTCCCCATCACCAACTGCGAGGAGCGCTACGGGCTGCTGTGTGACACGCCGCGTCTCCAACGGGCTCGCGCCATCCGCTGCGGCTCCAGGGTGCGAGTGCAGCTGCGCTCCGGCGACCCGCCGTTACCCGGCGTCGTCAGGTTCAAAGGAGCTCTGCTGCCTGACCGCGCCCTCTCCGGGATCTGGTTCGGCGTCGAGCTGCTGGTGAGGACCGGGTTTGGGTCCTGGTTTTGTTTCGTCTGTTTTACTTTGTATGTTTTTTTATACTAGTGGGTTGTTGTCTTATTTATTATTTTATCTTGTTTTGTCTGTTTTGTTTTGTTTAATTTAGTTTTATTGTGTTTTATTTCATTTATTTAGTTTAATTAACATTATTTGTGACTAGTAATTTGTTTGTTGAGGTTATAAGGACACTTCATTTTTCTTCTTCCTATTAATAATAATAATAATAATAATAATAATAATAATAATAATACATTTATAGAACATGTATTGATTGTGTAAATAAGGCAACGATTAAATTTAAACCCAGATGTGATGTGTGTGTGCTGTGATGAGTGTGTGTGTTGTGATGAGTGTGTGTGCTGTGATGAGTGTGTGTGCTGTGTTGAATGTATGTGTTGAATGTGTGTGTGTGCAGTGATGAGTGTGTGTGCAGTGATGAGTGTGTGTGCAGTGATGAGTGTGTGTGCAGTGATGAGTGTGTGTGCAGTGATGAGTGTGTGTGTGTGTGTGTGTGTGTGTGTGTGTTCTGATGGTTGAGATTCTGGGCATGAGCAGAAGCAGGGTGAGTAACCGGGACAATACTGTGTTTGTGTGTGCCGTGCCGGGGGAGGTGCCGTGTTGAGGACACTGTGTCCAGCTGCACTGTGTGGAAGCTCCACTGTGCGTGCACACACACACACACACACACACACACACACACACACACACACACACACACACATGCAGAGCACACTTATGCAGTAACAGTGTTGATTTTGGGCCTGATGAAAGCCAGACATGGAAGTGGTGATCTCTGTGTTTCTTATGGAGAAGGATGAGTAAGGTTACTGTGTGTGTGTGTGTGTGTGTGTGTGTGTGTGTGTGTGTGTGTGTGTGTGTGTGTGTGTGTAAAGGGAAGACAATGAGATCATGTGACACTGGTGATACATCAGTGACGTTTTTCACTGGTTTCGTGATCTAAGGTTCGTTCTTAATTAGAAAACACCGAGAACAGCGTTTGTTCCACATCAGATGTGTGAACTTCCTCAAAACCACCTTCAGCATCTATATTTAACTGAAGCAGTGTTGAGATTTACTTATGAGAGCGCTTACAAAATCATTTACACAATAGTTTGTTGGGTCGATGGAAGCGAATAACGAGCCACAATCACTTATAAAAAAAATCTTAACATGAAACACAACAATGTATCCATCCGAAGGATTATAAGAATTTTGTATTACAATGTAACGTTCAATTATTATTTATTTAAAAAATAAAAATAAAAATGGAAAGAATCTGTGAATCAGTATAAAACATTTATCTTTTAAGAATTTTTAAGATTAAGTCCAAAATCTTAACATCACACCAGCTTCACAATCAGTTGTCATTTGGTGGAGGGGTGGGTGTATTGTTAAATAAAACATTTTATGTAAATAAAACTTAAATATATAAATCATAAAAAATAAATAATTTGCTACTGTTTTTGGTAAAATATGACCAGGCAATAATGTGCTTATTTATTCTCTGTGTCTGTCTGTCTCTCTGTCTGTCTCTCTGAATGTCTCTCTGTCTTTCTGTCTCTCTGTTTCTGTCTCTCTGTCTGTCTGTCTGTCTCTCTGTGTCTCTCTGTTTCTGTCTCTCTGTCTCTCCGTATCTGTCTTTCCATCTCCGTCTCTCTTGCTCTGTATGTGTCTGTCTATCTCTCTCCTTCTCTCTCTCTCTCTCTCTCTCTCGCTCTCTCTCTCTCTCAGGAGGAGGGTCGTGGTCAGGGTTTTACCGAGGGCTCGTATCAGGGCCAGCAGCTGTTCCGCTGCGAGGACGAGTGCGGTGTATTCGTTGCTCTCGATAAACTGGAGCTCTGGGAGGACGAGGAGCTGGAGGTGGATCACCTGAGCCTGGTGGACAACGAGCCGGATGTGGAAGGAGATTTCCCCCCTCTGGAGCTCAACTCTCGTGTCCTGGTGCAAACACACGAGGGCCCCGAACGCGGCACGGTCATTTTCTGCGACCTTTTACCTGGCAACGAGACCCTCGGCTATTACGTCGGTGTCGATATGGTAAAAAAAAAAAAAAAAGGCCGACGATTTTCTCGCTTACGGATTCACTAAGTAATACATTTAACACGACTTTATCATGAGACTCGTATAAGTCTGTTACTACAGAGGTTTGCTTTTGGAACTTGACTGTTAGACTGTTTAACTTTTTCTTCATGAGCGCACACAGGGGTGGGATTGTAGATCGTTGACTGTTAAAATGTCTCCTCGATCTGTTTTCACAAAGAGATTACGAGTACTGTGATACTAAACACTTTTTGTCAGTTGCATTGGAAATGGCACCGCAAGTCGTGTTATGAACCAGATTTTACTTTATTCGATAGTCCAGCTCGCAGTCTCCTTGACAGACACACAAACGAACCAATAATAACGAAGAGTAGGCGGCTCCTTAGCTTACGCTCCCTCCTCGAAGGACACTGAGGAGTCGTTATCTAAAAAAAAAAAAAATACACTCACATCACATCAAAACAGTGGAAAACGAGGGTTCGGAAAATCGCTACATTAAGACGAGTAGCAAATATTTCTCTGTCGCCGCCATTTTTCAGCTGATCATATCGTGGCTCGTGATTGAGCCTGAAAAAAAAAATCATCATCATTTTTGCCAGATCACCTACCCCTAGCCCCATAACTAACCACTAACCCCTGAGTAAAGTGGCTTCGATCAGCTTCCAGGTGAACTGATTCGATTACAGTGAGAAAGCGATTCGACTCCGAATCGACTCGACTGCAAGAAGCGAATCGAACATGCCGAGTATTTTTCGTCATGCAGAAATGCGCGGTTCTCAAAAAAGAAAATAATGGTGGATGCGATGCACAAATAGTTTTAATCTGGTCACGTGCTAATTTATGGGGTGCCGACTCTCTGTGCTCGGGTGATTTTTGTGATTCCGTTACGTTTTCAGCCTTAAGGGGCGGTCACACTAGACTTTCAGAATGCAAAATTTCCTCGGAGACCGCTGCAAATATGGGCGGCGACCGGATACGACATCACACGCCAAGGCGTTGGGTATTATTTTACAAACACATAAATAATTTTACAAATATTTGTTTCAATGTTAAAATAAACCATCTGTTCCTGTACGCAGCGAGACCACAATCCACGCAGCTTTTGATGTTGATTTTATATTCTTCTAAAGCTGTGTTGTATAAAACGGGATGGCGCGACACCGCCATAATCGGTGCTTCCTCCATCTTGGATTTTCTGAAGAGATCACATCCGTGACGTGTCAGTCTTCTATCGTTCACACGTCTTCACGTGATACGAATTCGCAGGTCAGAGTTCACCAAACTCGAACTTCGGGACGCAGCGACATGCGAAGCTTCTCTGCATGAGCTCGTGTTTTCCAGTTTCGGTGTTTGCATGCGTATGAATGGAAGTCAATGGAACAAAAAGTGTAGTGTGACCGCCACTTTACATGCCCCTCAAAATCCTGTACTATGTGCCGAGGGAATCCGAACCAAATCAATTAGCGAACGAATCATTTTTGCTCTCATTCAGACTTTGCAGAGGGACTAATAGGTGTGAAAGCACACATAGAAGAGGGAAATGGTTGGGAAATTTTTGTCCAAGGACTAGACACACATACTACAGATGCAACAGGTCGAGCATTCCCTGTTAAATAGGAATTATTTCCTATGCATAAATGCAGTTTTTTTTTTTTTTTCCCCCCCATCACTGTTTGAATGCAGTGAGGTGCAATGACTAAATGAAGTAGGTCACCGAGACGTGTCTGAGCGTGCGAGATGCTCCCTCGCCTTCCGCGTGCAGCCGGCCAGCGGCCCACTCGCACGTCGGCCCGAAACAAAAGAGCAGTCACACTTCAAAGAGGGGCGGATGGAGGAATGAGAAGGGAGAGAGAGACCGAGGGAGAGCACGAGCAGCGTTGTGGAGGGCAGCCAAACGCTCGGACAAGACACTGCCATCTCTCACACACACACACACACACACACACACACACACACAGTGGTTTCAGGCGCAGCCCTTCAGCACAGAGCAGAGATTGTTTGCAGAATAGTTTGGTCTCAGCAGGAAAGGTTTATTCGATCTATTTGTTAGAGAGTAAAGTCGTATGAAATTGGTGATTAATTTAGAGCTGAGCTTGTGCGACGTTCACTCGGTCTTGTGTGCATGTTGGGACAAATCGTGTAGCTGTCACAACAATTAAAATGACAGGTGTTTGTCATACCGTTGTGAGGAGTAGATTCAATTTTTTTAAAAATTAATTAATTAATTCATTAATTCATTAATTAATTATTGTAAAGGTGTAGCTGCTGATGATTTGAAGCAGAGCTGTAGCCAAAGCAACAAGAAGAGCAGGATATAGCGGCAAAGCTCTCTGGTCGGTGTGTCTTATTTATTTATTTTTTTGCGTGTAAATTATCCGAGGCTTTGAGATCAGGGCTTGAGAAGTAAGTGAAGGGTGTGTGTGTGTGTGTGTGTGTGTGTGTGTATGTATGATGAGCTAGTCCAGCGTCAGTAATAGGGTGCTGTACGTCTCACCCTCAGGACAATCCCATCGGAGACTGGGACGGCGTGATCGACGGGAAACTGCTGTGTAATTTCGCCAGCCTCGAGCACACCCGTCTCGTGCCCATCGGTGATGTCATGCCAGGTGAGTACTTGCCTTACCTTTTGAATTGTTGTGTGTGTGTGTGTGTGTGTGTGTGTGTGTGTGCTCAAGCTACTTTGTGTTAATGCTTTTTGTAAGAGTGTGTTTCTGTCTTTTATTCCCTTGTATTTGTTGACATGGCGAATGAAAATCCACAGCTTAAGTGCAAATGTTTGCAGAGTTTCATTGTTATTTAATATTGACATGGAAACATTTTCTGTAAGGAGACATTTATGTAGCACATGCGGAAGGAGTCTCCAGTGTCAGCTCTTAACGAGAGTCATAGGAGAGTCTCCAGGACTGAGCAGTTTAGTTTTTTTTTTTTTTTCTTTTTCTTTTTCTTTTTTTCTCTCGTCCTATTAACTTTGAGAGAAAAACACAGAGGCTGGTGAGGAATAAATTTAAATAAAAATGTTGTATCTGGATTTCTGTAAAGCTGCTTTCTGACGCTGTCCATTGTTTAAAGCGCTATACAAATAAAAAAAAAAATAAATTAAATCGAACGAACGTGTATAGCTGTTATTCCAGAACATTCATGGTAACTATAAACGGATAAATAACGTGACTGGTGGTGTTACGGTTTGGTATGATAACTTTGTCTTACAATATCACAGTTTCATTGTATCACGGTACATTTTACATTTACACAACGATGAAAATGTAACGACATACTTATTACAGATTGTCTGCGCGCCTGTAGTAATTATAAGCGATTAGGATGGGATAGGCGATCTCCGTGTGAATCACAGAGATGGGCGTGTCTTCTCGTCACACGGAAAATTCCATGCGTACTACACACACACACACACACACACACACACACACACACACACACGCACGCACTCACATCATTTTATTCCAAACTAATTGTTCTGACCTTTATTATAAGTGCTTGCTGTAGAGTTTTTGGTCACACTTGATAATTAGTTGGTCATGTGACCATGAGATGTTTGTGTGAGGGAGAGAGAGAGAGAGAGAGAGAGAGAGAAGTGTTTGTATGTGACCATGAGTGTGTGTGTGTATGTGTGAGACACTGTGTTAGCCTTCAAACAGAACCGCTTTTGTCTAATAGCTTGTTTTTGAAAGTGAAGAGTCTGAGGCTTCAGCGTTGTACGTTCAGTTTTCCGTGCACGCGTATGTTTGTGCACTTTGTGCGACGCTTACAATGTTTCTCCGTAGCGTGAAGGCAAGTAATATTGTTTCGACAGCATAGCTGAGACTTCTGAGATGTGTAGGCCCACAGAATGCAGACTTTTGTTGATCTAGAAGATAAGTGAATGAACAGCTTTTCTGTTGTTTGTTTGTAACTGTAAGTCCACCCCCCTCCCCCCCATACACACACACACAGTCAACTCTGGAGTTACTGACACTAGTCTTGTGTGTGCATTTCCACCATTTCATATTGAAGGAGAGTAGTATAGATAAGTAAAGACAGAGTGGTAATAATAATAGTAACCGTGCAGTCGGGAGCTGCTTGCTGGCAGTGGCAATTGTGAAAATGGTTTTTAGATGATTGTCTGGGAAACGGTTAACGGTTACAAATTGGTTGTCTAATGTCCCCATGGCCAACATTTTCACTCTTCTGCTGCTTCTGAATCTGTTTGAACGTATCTGAGCTTTACATTTTTAGAGGCATCCCTAATAAACATATCCTAGGGAACTGATGTTGAACATACACTTGCCTAAGGTTGTGTATGGTTGAACTTACAGATAGATTGATAGATTCTTTTTCACATTAACGAACTCAAAATACTCTCCGTTTACATTTGTAGAAAGCGACTGAGTCCAGAGAACACGTGAGATAGTGGACAGGGGGCGGGGCTTCCAAACGGCGCCACTTCAAGACACCTATGAACTGTCGGTCGTTACAAATCCGTGTGTTAATTTCAGAAAAAACCAAAGCAGTTTTTCTGTAGAAGGGGACAATCCCAGTCTTTCTGCACCTCCTGGATGACTTTTTATACAGGATTAAAGATAATTTTCAGACTTTCTCTCACTTTCTAAACATAGTGAACATTTTGTGCAGTGTTTATACAGTTCATGAAGAGTGTCATTAGTTTTGGAGCTGACTGTATGACGTTATGACTAGAAAAAGAGCAGGATGATCTGGTCTGATTTGGATTTAGGAATTTACATGTGTGTGTGTGTGTGTGTGTGTGTGTGTAGAGTACTCCATGCAGGACCCGAGGCTGTCCAAAGCCAGCTTTACTCCCAGAGGGAGCAGTGAGAAGTCTGGCAGTCAGAGCAAACCAAAGAGCAAAGGTACTACAGCCTGCGTCCTCGCTCGATCTCCTCACGGCCTGGCTCTAAACTAAATTACACACTACCCCTACTCCCTTCTAATCCGCACGTTTGTTTTTTGCAACCGCGAGTACAGGATTCCTCATGAATGTCTCTGTTGTGGACTTTAGAAATGAAAAATTTCCCAACAGCTCCAAATTCATACATTGTAATGCAGCATTGATGTCTCAGAATGGCAGCGCTCACAAAACTTTGATTAGCGGGTGAAGCTAACTGTAATTATAGTGTAATTTTATGTCTTTTTTTTTTTTTAATAGATGTTTAATTTTAGTAATACAGATTAAAGTTGCCCCTCTGTCCTTGAACTGTCCGTGAAAGTTCATTTGAAGCCACTGTAAGTCAATTAAAACATTTTGGAAGTGACAAATTTTAGCTCAACACAGTTTCAACCTGAAAGCTGGCGTGGTGAAAAAGTTTCAAACTCGAGTGTGCATGCTAGTCTAAGAGGCACTTTACCCACGCTGTGCTAATGTGGCTAATGAATAAAGGAAAGCTGGTGTTGCTGATGCATATCGCTGTTAATGTTAATGGTAAAATGAGCTTTTTAGCCTCATTAGCACCATCTAGGGAGACTATTACAGTAATGTTAGTTGACATGAGGCAAAATTTAAATCTGCTGATGAGATCTATCTATCTATCTATCTATCTATCTGTCTGTCTGTCTGTCTGTCTGTCTGTCTTTTTCCATACTTACTATTTCTTTCTTTCTTCCATATCTACATGTCTACCTATCTGTCTATCTATCTATCTCTTCCATACTTACTATTTTCTTTCTTTCTTTCTTTCTTTCTTAAAATGAAAGAAAAAAAAAGTTAAATAAAAAAGTTAAAATGCCGACATTATACTGGGATATAATTTTATGTTAAAAGTTGCTTTTCAGCTCGACAACGTGCCTAATTTCAGCAGTCAGCCGTGTCATTCGGATCTTTTTACTCTCTTGGGAGGCTTAATTTTGCCCCTTTTTCCTTTGTCAGTTTTGCTGAAATGTCTTTTTTTTTTTTTTTTTTCCCCCCTCCTGAGCTCCTGGATCTAATGAGCTACCTGCACACAGCACGTCTCCGGAGCATTATCCCTGTCTCTGACACACACTCAAATACACTCCAAATGTTTTAATGTCATGTCCATGTTCTTCTTGCTGCTCTGAGGTGGGAAACCAGGCTGTTTCAGATCTGTGCTGCATTTTTATCTGCTCTTTTAACCAAAATATATTAACGCATTGGGTACAAAATAAAATCCGGATGTAACCGGAGAAATTCAGTATGGATCACTCTCATCGGACGTGTGTTGCACAACGACATACACCGATCAGCCATAACTTTAAAACCACTGGCAGGTGAAGTGAATAGTACCTGCCAGTGGTTAGTACCTAACAAAAGTGGTCATGGGCAGGCTAACCGGTGAACCGGAGACAGAGTCGTGGACGCCCAAGGCTCATCGAATCATGTGGTAAGTGAAGGCTAGCCCGTCTGGTCCGATGCCACAGAAGAGCTACCGTAGCACAAATTGCTGAAAAAGTTAATGCTGGCTATGATAGAAAGGCGCCAGAACACACAGTGCATCACAGCTTGCTGCGTATGGGGCTGCGTAGCTGTAGACCGGTCAGAGAGCCCATGCTGACCCCGGTCCACCCCTGAAAGCTCCTACAATGGGCATCAGAACTGGACCATGGAGCAATGGAAGAAGGTGGCCTGGTCTGATGAATCATGTTTTCTTTTACATCATGTGGACGGCCGGGTGCGTGTGCATCGCTTACCTGGGGAAGAGATGGCACCAGGATGCATTATGGGAAGAAGGCAAGGTGGCGGAGGCAGTGTGATGCTCTGGGTAATGTTCTGCTGGGAAACCTTGGGTCCTGGCCTTCATCTGGATGTTACTTTGACACGTACCACCTGCCTAAACATCGTTGCAGACCGAATTCACGGTATTCCCTAATGGCAGTGGCCTCTTTCAGCAGGATAATGCACCCTGCTACACTGCAAACACTGTTCAGGAATGGTTTGAGGAACATGACAAAGAGTTCAAGGTGTTTGACTCGGCCTCCAAATTCCCCAGATCTCAATCCGATCGAACGTCTGTGGGACGTGCCGGACAAACGAGTCCGATCCACGGAGGCCCCACCTCGCAACTTACAGGACTTAAAGGATCTGCTGCTTACGTCTTGGTGCCAGATACCACACACACCTTCAGAGGTCTTGTGGAGTCCAGGCCTCAATGGCTCAGAGCTGTTTTGGTGGCACAAGGGGGACCTACACAATATTAGGCAGGTGGTTTTAATGTTATGGCTGATCAGTGTATACGTATTTATTTGTTTACGTGTTAATTTGTCTAATTTCTTAAGTCTTTTAGTATTTAGTAGGCAGTAGTGTTTAAGCAGCAATAAAACTTAATAAAACTGGTCTGGAAAAGTATAGAATTCAAACACACTCATTTCCAGACATTCCCATTATTTTCTGTGCTAACACACACAATCCCTAATGCATATCACGGTTAAGTTTTTCTTTTGAGATATAGGGATTTTTAGAAGGATTTTTTTTTTTTTAAATAGCAAGAAAAATGGAAAATTGGGGGGAAAAAACCCTGCAAAATGTTTTGGAAGTTTTATTTTTAGTTCTAAAAATTTTAGATAGTAAAAAAAGCTCCTGTACTGGATTAAAAACAAACATAAATGAAAACTAACAAACCAAAACTAAACAAACTTAAAAAACAAAACCAAACAAAACAAAACAAAAAAAAAACACTGACCAAAAGTAAGTAATAGTCAAATGGTAAAATTCTTTCTTTCTTTCTTTTTTATTTTCTTCCAGTTTCCCTGCCTCCTTCACCTTAGTTTTGCATGGTTTTTCTACTGTCTATTACACACACACACACACACACACACACACACACACACACACACACACTCTCTCTCTCTCTCTCTCTCTCTCTCTCTGACGCTGTGTGTTGAATGTGTTATTTAGGGTTAGGTCTGCAGGCTGCCAGCAGGAGCAAGTCTGAGTTTTATTATACGCTAAACGGCAGCTCTGTCGATCACCCGACCCAGTCCAAATCCAAAAGCACGTGGTACATAGACGAAGGTAAACAGCAGCCAAGAGAAATATGAATGATCAGCAGGAACGCAGAAAAGATAACTCGCAAATCTTATCAGCAAGAGAAGAGTTCGCTCAGCTAAATTCCTACCGATCCCACATTTAGATTCGCATGTGAGACTTTTCACGGCCGGATCTTGCTGCTAAGATTTTCTCACACCGCTTCACATCACTGTCACGTCAACCAGTGTTTCCCAAATGTCCCTCACTTTTTCCCCATGACCTGCATGAAAATAACATTCGGAGGGGTTTCCATGGGATTGGTGGCTAGGTTCATGTGGGCGTAGAAAGGAGACCGACGTTGGGTTGCATGTTACATGAATCACTGCATTGCTACACTTCTGGTTCCTCACATTCTGCACATTTCTGCTTTTTTTTTTTTTTTCCCCCCCATCACATTTCAGCACTATTTGACTAGAAAACTTTCATGCATCCATGTGGAAAAGTGCTCTCAGTACTCAAAGTCACTTCCTTCACTTTATTGTCTTTTACTCCAGTTTTCATGAGAGCGATATCTATTTTCCAAAAAAAGTGAGTCACAGAGGTCAGTTAAATCTTTTAATCAGGTTGATTTCAGTTGGTCAAGTCCATTTCTGTCAGGTAGAAAATAAAGAAGAAAAAATGCATAACAAGTTTTTTTTTTTTTTTTTTTCTCTTTATTTTTTGTCCGCAGTAGTATGTCGAAAATGTTTACTTATTTTAGGATTCTGACTTTATATCTCAAAAGCTTCGGGTATTAAGTCAGATGTTTGAGATAAGTCAGATTTTTGAGAAGTCAAAATTCTGAGAGAAAACAGAATTTTACAGTGTCAATTTTAAGAAGTAGAAATTCTGAGTAAAAATTTTGATATTATAAAAAATTCTGAGATTATAAGACATTTTTTAAGATAAGTAATCAAAACTGAGATAAGTCAGGATTCTGAGATCATAAGACAATTTTTTTATTTTTATTTATTTATTTTTTTTGGAGATAAGCAATCATGCTTGAGAAGTCATGAGAAGTCAAAATTTCGAGATAAGTAAAAAAAACCTTGAGAAAAATCAAAATTCTGGGCTAATAAGTCAACATTTCTGAGAAGTCATAATCCTGAGATAATGAGTCGGTTCTTCCTGGCAGAAATGCACTTCCACCGTTTAGGAATCTGTGAAGTCACAGTGTTCATTTTCGGTCCACTTCTCCACACTGGTGCAGTGCTCATACATTATTGGATATTCCAGGTTTTTTAACTGAATGTTAATTGACTCCTCTCTGTTCTCCCCACCTGCCAGTGGGTGAAGACCCAGCCAAGTCCCTGACGGAAACGCCCCCCGACTTCAACCAGGCCTCGCCGCCTCCCCGAGCCCCGCCCACCGCCCCCTCACTGTCCAGTGACAACAAGTTCCACTCGCTGCCCTTCAGCCTGAGTCGCAAGAGCGGCCCCAATGGGAGCATGAGCCATGGGCCGCTCTCACTGTCCGTCCAGTCGGTGATGGGAGAACAGCAGGAGGCTCCGCCCCCTCCGACAGCTCCCTCTCCGAGGCCACCGTCGCCCCCTAGAGGTCAGCCGGGGTTAGAGGTCGGGTCACTGGTAGAGGTGAAGGAGAATCCGCCCCTGTGTGGGGTGATACGCTGGGTGGGCCTGCCGCCTGGACTACTGGAGCCTCTTGCAGGGCTGGAGCTGGTTAGTGTGTGTGTCTGTGTGATTGATGTCCTTAATCAATATTAATCTGAATCATTTTCGAAATGTAAGCCATATAAGTAATAAATAATACATACATTTATATTTAATCACATGTAATTTAAGTTTTCTTTGATTTAATGCCTGCTTATCATTTAAGAATAAAGTAGGATTCTAATTATTATCAGTGTTGTAGTAGTGATAATATAACTAGTAATAAATATTAATTGATGCATAATTCATCATTAGTTGACATTAATATAAGTTGATATTAATATATAAGATTATTTATATTGATAGTCAGGTATGAATATATGGAATTTTATGTTTAAATATCCATATTTTAATTTTATTATTATTATTATTATTATTATTATTATAGACAACACATCACCTGCTAGTTACACTACAGCTCTGTCTACAAAAAAAATTTATGTTGTGCTGTGTGTGTGTGTGTGTGTGTGTGTGTGTGTGTGTGTGTGTGCGCGTGCATGCTTACAGGAAGAGGAGTGTGTAGGATGCACTGACGGTACTTTTAAAGGCACACGCTACTTTACCTGTCCTCCAAAGAAAGCTTTGTTTGTGAAACTGAAATGCTGCCGACCAGATTCTCGCTTCCCTTCACAACACCATTCGCCCAATCCAATCGAACGCTGCAATTCTATAGGTTACACACACACACACACACACACACACACACACACACACACACACACACACACACACACACACTCTCTCCTCCTATACAACCACAGAGAGTGGCAACTTTTATTTTACATGCACTTTTATATCTGTGAACATAACATTAATGTAGGTTTATTGTGTGTGTGTGTGTGTGTGTGTGTGTGTGTGTGTGTGTGTGTGTGTGTGTGTGTGTGTTGTAGCGTTTGGTGGTTATCTGAGTGAAGTAGTGAATGAGAACACTCCTCCTCGTACAGAGAGTGATGGCCTGGACATGATGGTCGGGAAGAAGAAAGGCATTCAAGGCCACTACAACTCCTGTTACTTGGATTCAACGCTCTTCTGGTACACACACACACACACACACACACACACACATACTTTCACTTCAACACTCCTCTAGTACACACACACACACACTCTCTCTCTCTCTCTCTCTCTCTCTCTCTCTCTCTCTCTCTCTCTCTCTCTCTCTCTCACTCACTTCAACAGTCCTCTAGTACACACACACACACACACACACACTCACACTCTCACTTACTTCAGCGCTACTCCTGGAGTATCTGAGCATTTTTAGAATGCAATTCTCATGAACATTCCCTAGTATCTTTAATATTGATTTTGTTTCATTTACTACTTTTTACTGCTCTTTACGGTATTTTTTATTATTTTTTTTAATGTTGAAACCTTTGATTTCATTATTTTTGAAGGCATCTTTGCTCTACAGCACTTCTTTGCATGTGCCTAAAACTTTTGCACAGTACTGTACATCAACAAATGATCAAAAGGTTAAACAATAAAGATAATTTTTCACAGACTTCTTTGCTCATATTTACCAAGAGTGCCAATATTAATGGAGGACTATGTATGTATGTATGTATGTGTGTGTGTGTGTGTGTGTGTGTGTGTGTGTGTGTGTGTGTGTGTGTGTGTGTATATATATATATATATATATATATATATGTATATGTATGTGTGTGTGTGTATATGTATATATATGTGTGTGTGTGTGTGTATATATATGTGTGTGTGTGTGTGTATATATATGTGTGTGTGTGTGTGTGTGTGTGTGTGTGTGTGTGTATATATATAAAAGGCGAAGTCATAAAAGCATAAACATGTTCAGCTTCAGCAATGACATTTTGTAAAGACTAACTTTGCCTTTTCTTTTTCTTGGTAATTTGTGTGGTTTTTTTTTTTCCTTTCTTTTTTTTCTCTCTCCTTTTTATGTTCTGTTTTTTGTTTAGCACCTTTTTTTATCCTTTATTTATTTTTGTTTTTTACTTTTATTTTTTTTTCCATTTTTGCTCTTTTATTTTTCTTTTTGTTCCTGTTTTCTATATCCTTCATCTTCCTTCTCTTTTCAAATTTTATTTGCCTTTTTCTTGTATTTTTCATTACATTTTTAAATTAATTATTTAAAAAATGTAATGAAAAATTAATTAAGTTATTTTTGTTTTGCACTTTTCTTTTTCATCTTTTCTTTTTTCTTTTATTTACTTTCTATTGTTTTCATTTGATCTTTTCCCCCTTGTTTTTTTGCCTACTTGTCTCTTTTCTTTTGTTTTTTCCCCTTTCTTCATTTTGTTTTCCTTTCATATTTTAAAATGTTTTATTCTTTTTTTTCACTTTCTTTTCACTTTATCTGTGCTTTCTTATCTTCCCTTTTTCTGTTTTACTTTTTTCTTTTCTTTGTTTTTTTTGTTGTATTTTTCATTTTCTTTTTTTTTCTTTTATGTTTTCTTATCTTCAATTTTTGTCATTCTTCTTTCTTTCCTTTTTTTTCAATTATGCACTCTTATCTTAACCTTTTGTCTATCTTTTCTTTCCTCTCCTCTCCTCTCCTCTCAGTCTGTTCTCGTTTAGCTCGGTGTTGGACACGGTGTTACTGAGGCCGAAGTCTAAGACTGATGTTGAATACTACCTGGAGACCCAGGAGCTGTTACGCACTGAGATAGTCAATCCACTGCGGATGTGAGTCTCAGATGCAAACACACACATTTTATACGCGTTACTCCTTCACTGACACCCAATATTCATCATGTATATTTATGTATTTTTGTTTTTGCATATTAGTCATGGTTACGTCTGCGCAACTAAGATCATGAAGTTGCGGAGAATTCTAGAAAAGGTGGAGGCTGCGTCAGGATTCACGTCTGAGGAGAAAGGTGAGGATGTCTGCCTGTCTTACACTTTCCTCACGCTCACTTACAACTGATCTCATTCTCATTATACGATGCTGAGCTCCAAAGTAGTCAGACTGTTAGTTAATTGTATGCTCAATGTTCTGTATAGTAAGTCAGATGATTATGGATATGTCGCCCCCTACTGACACTAAAGTGAGGAAACGGGCCAGTGTTGTGGGCGACTTAATGACCTGCACTGAGCTGAACTGAACTTTTTTTCCCCCTTACTAAAGATCCTGAAGAGTTTCTCAACATCCTGTTTCACCACATCCTGAGGGTCGACCCTCTGCTTAAGCTACGGTGAGGCTGAATTTTTTGCTAAACTTGCAATATTCAACACACACACACACACAAATTGCGGACCTAGCAATGTATTTCAGCAGATCAAGCTAAAATACTGTAGCAGAAGCAATCAACATATGAAAAAAAAAAAAATCTAAACAAACGCTACATGGAATATTGCCATTGGAACAATTGACGTTCAACTTTAAAAAAAAAAAAAAAAAAAAATTAAAGCGAAGCCTCCATTAAAATCTGGGACCCACTTATGACGTGTTCTTAGCCCTCCCCATGTACTCCATAATATATTACAAAATATTTTATAGAACTCATCTGTAACTAGTGTTTGTACTCTTGTGCAGACCAACTGCACAGTACTTGTCTTGTTAGTCTTGTTAACCTATTATTAATTATTATTGCATTTATAATACAACCATTACTCTGTTATTATTTGATCGGTGTCTGATTTGTTTATTTGTTTGTTTGTTTGTTTTGCTTTCTGTCCCCCTCACTTGTTGTGAGCGATGCGTCTCTTTCTTTTTTTTTTCCTTTTGTTTCAAATGTAAGAAAACCAATAAATATAGAATTGAGGGGGGGTGAAAAAATCTGTAGTTCAACGACTTCAGCTATTTTTTTTTTTATACAGGGACCACCATGGCTTCTGTAACACATCCTCTATTTAGCTTAAAGCATCGCTTAATTTTTTTTAATACATTTTTTTCATATATTTATTTTATTTATTTGAAGTCGAGTTTATTCTCTGCTTCAAGTTCAAAACTTGTGGCTTTAGACCGTTAATGCAGAACAAAACGTAAATAATTATGTCTTGTTTATTGCCATGAACTTATCACTAACGGTTAAACATTAAAAGGTAACTTTTAATGCTGTGCTCCTTTTTATGCGTTTATCATTGCATTTAATGTTGTGGAACGCCCATGAAGCAACTTCCTGTTGTCGTTATCGTTTATCCTTACAGCAGCTATAAACACTCGTTCCCTCACTAGACTCCATTTTTTTTTCTCTCTCTTACCGAGAGCGCTGACACCGGAGACTCCTTCCATAAATGTTATAAAGGTCACCTGACAGAAAACTTCACCATATCATCAATTACAAATAAACGTTCGTCTTTGTTAAATAACAATTTGTTGCTATAGAAACGATAATGTATTAGACGGAGCGCATTGATATAAACCTGATAATACTAACTTAGATTAATCAACACTGTGTGTGTGTGTGTGTGTGTGTGTGTGTGTGTGTGTGTGTGTGTGTGTGTGTGTGTTTGACAGCTCTGCTGGCCAGAAAGTTCAGGACTGTTACTTCTACCAGATCTTCATGGATAAGAAGGATAAAGTGCTCGTGCCGACTAGCCAACAACTGCTGGAGTGGTCCTTCATCAACAGTGACCTCAAGTTTGCTGAGGTGAACACACACACACACACACACACACACGCACACATGCACACGGAGCCCATTATAGTACTAAAAGTGGTCTTTTCCCTTCTCTTCTAGGCTCCCTCGTGTCTCATTATCCAGATGCCTCGCTTCGGGAAGGACTTTAAGATGTATAATAAAATTTTCCCATCTCTGGAGCTGGACATCACAGATCTTCTGGAGGACAGTGAGTCACTGAGTGACAGTTATTTAGTTGTCGGTCTGCCACTTTGGCAAATATTTACTCTTACAGCTGTAGATTATGTAGAGTCTTGGTTTACCGTTTGGTCCTGTATTCTTTATATCATATCGTATTGTTTGGTCTGTTATGTGGAGCAACACACTGATTCAATTCGATGCCGCATTCGATTTACATCGGAATTGGGAAGTTGGATCCTAGCATTTTCGACCTCCACGCGTTCAAGCTAGTGGGGGGAAAAAACTCGCAGACGCCTCCATGCTCGTCTTTTGTTAACCACAAGCTAGCCAGCTAACTGAGTGATGTCTGTTTACCTCCTCAACACTGTATAGTCAAGTGTTACAGATTTAATAAGTGAATATGTTGATTGATCTAAAGCAAATACTTGAATATACAGTATAACTCATTTAAAGGTGCAATAGACTATTTTTCTTTTTATTTCTTACTTCTCCATTCTATGTCGCAGGTTATTTGTACAACCATATTCGATAATAAAATAATGGCTGAAGCCATGACCTCAGGACAAAGGTATAATGTGGCTGAGAAAACCCATTTGGAAAACTGACTTCCGGTCCTGTTTGTGTTTGGATGGACCTGCCATTAGTCATTTTGTAGACACACTACTCTATAGGTCCTGGGGGCGGAGCTTTGCGAACACGGGAGGGAATGGGGTTTGGTTCGGCTCAAGGAGGCAAAAAACAACATTCAAGTGTCTAACCCAGCTACTTACCTGTTATAGAGCTAATCTTGGGGGAAAAAATGGACTTATCTTTCCTATCGCACATTTAATAGTGAGAAGTGCTGCTGATGCTGTGAGCAGCCATGTCGATTTGACAGTCACTTGTTGAACTCGGGGTTGAGCAGACCGGCCCGAGTTCCAAAGCAGGAATTCCAAGTTGAGGGGGGCGTTTCATAGTCGGAGGTCGGACCTTACATTTAGTTTAAGTGTGTGTGTGTGTTTGTGTTTGGAGTCTGTTTTGTGCCACAAGTGTTACCGAATTACAAGATCTGCAAGCAAAACTATCAACTACTTGAAATATTACTTTTTTCTATCTTTGAAGATTTGTTTTGTAGATGTTTTGTCAGTGTGTTACATTTTATTTTAAATAAAAGTCAGCAGCAGATGCAAAATCTACAAATCAGGAAGTAGTTTAATAATTTGTGTTTGCAGAGTCTAATTTTATTCTTTGGCGCTTTACACTTTTCTTGAGGTTTTTTTAATTTTTAAATTTTTTTTTTATTTTGAGGAACAAAATTGTAAAGCCTTTCCTGAAGTAAAGCTATTTCTCTTAGCCAAACTGCAGTATTTAACTATGATGCTATGGTCATTAGTTAATAAATCATATGAGAAAATAGTGTTAGTTAGTCTTTAAAATAACAGAAGTGGTATGTGTGTGTGTGTGCGTGTGTGTGTGTGTGTGCGTGTGTGTACACTTCCAGCACCCAGAGAGTGCCGTATCTGTGGCGGTTTAGCTCTCTATGAGTGCAGGGAGTGTTATGAAGATTCTGACATCACAGCAGGAAAGATAAAGCAGTTCTGTGAAAAGTGCAATACACAGGTAAAACACACACACAAACACACACACACACACACACACACACATCATAGCACTCTATCACAGTATTTGGTGATATTGTAGTTTGTAGTATTTGTCATGAACACTAGATGGAGACTGCTTTACAGTCTTTATACCTGTATAGCTATAGACTTTTACCAACTTTTAACGTATATATTTAAAAATGTGTATATCTACAGTGCTGTGCATATGTAAAGAAATGCTGTAGAGCAAAGATGCCGTCAAAAATAATTAAATTAAATGTTTCTACATTCGAATAAAATGCAGTAAACGGTAATAAATGAAACAAAGTCAGTATTTAGTGTGACAACCCTTTGCTTTAAAAACAGTTAGTAGTCTCAGGTACTGTTCGTTCAGGTTCATAAGGAAATGAGCTGGTAAGTTTTATTGAGCATCTTGCAGAACCAGCCACAGTTCTTCTGGAGACTTTGACTTTCGCACTCGCTTCTTATTTTTGCAGCAAAACCCAGCAGCCTTCATTGTGTTTTTTTTTTTTTTTTTTTTTTCGTCTGAAAAGTGTCTCTTACGTAATACGCTGCTTTCTTTAATGACACACAAACATTTTTCTGTAACATTAAATTTTGTGCTGGAAAACTAATGTTTGGGAATCTAAAATGTTTTTTGTACTGACTTGACAATGTAGAAGTCATAAAATAAAAATCTAGAACATAGTTTGTACTAAAACAAAAGATAGGGTGCCTAAAACTTTTGCACAGTACTGTATATATATACACTCACCGGTCACTTTAACAGGAACACATGTACACCTGCTCATTTATGGTACAGGTGTTCCTAATAAAGTGGAAGGTGAGTATGTTTGTAATTTATTATTGTTTTATGCTGTAATTTTTATTTAATCCATCATGAAAAAGTGGTACTGGTTGAAATTAAATTAATATAAACATGTAATATCTAAATTATTTTGCGTAATAGTTGTATGTATAATTTAACAATGGTTTATTATAATTATTGTATAATTGTAGTTAATATTTCATTACATCTATTAAAGTAATGCTTTAAAAGAAATCGATTATGATTGATTATGATTATGGTGACCGAAGCAGAATCTTTCACGAGAGAGCTGTGATTCGTCAAATTTCCTTCCTCTGCCTTAGTTATCTTTTTTTTTTCTTTGAGAAGTTTGTAGATGTTTAAGAAGAATACAGTAATGGCCTGAGCACTTATTCAGAGAAATAATACGCTGACATAATCGCCTAGAGAACGCTTATGTCGTCGCTGGTCAGAGAAAAACACTTTCAGGATGAGGTAAAACTTTTAACCCTCACACAGAATTTCTTTAGATATCAGCATGTGGTCAGTGGTCTACACACCATGCCAGGATGTTACAGATCTTCTCAGGACTGAGATGTTTTTGCAAACCGCACGCATGATTTCTCTGCTCGTTTTGTTCTGTTTTGCATGTTTCATATATGTGTGTTTTTTTTTTAATCGCATGACTGCAGGTGCATCTGCACCCACGGCGTAAGAGTCATCGCTACAGTAAGCTCTCGTTACCTAAAGAGCTGCAGGAGGGCACGTGGAGACAGGCTTCGTTCCCCCGCCAGCAGATGGAGCTGTTCGCCGTGCTCTGCATCGAGACCAGCCACTATGTGGCCTTCGTTAAGTACGGCTCATCCCCGTCCTCCTGGCTCTTCTTCGACAGCATGGCAGACCGAGACGGTACGCCGTTCAAAAACGGTCTCTGACTCGTAGCTAATATCGTCAATGCTAACTGTCAGTTTTAGGCAAAGCTTTAATTTATTTATTAATTAATTAATTTATTTGTTTGTTTGTTTGAATTTGACGACTTTGTTTCAGTAACTTTGGAAATGTAGATATTTTAAGCCTCGTGTTCTGGATGTTCCATTGAACAAGAGCATTGCATTAGATTGCATTATTATATATAAATTATTATATATTATTAGATTATATCATATTGTATATCTTCTTATTTTAGAGCAGTAGTATGTAATAACCTATAGTTATTGCTGTAGTACTGATGGAAATAGATCAACAAAGCGCCTTCACATGTATGCTCCTAATGACGTGTGTGTGTGTGTGTGTGTGTGTTTGTGGACAGATGAATTCCTGAAGCAACTGCGTCGAAGTCTGAATGTTTGTTAGCAAGCTTAAACGTTTGCATAGTAATGATTTAAAACTGTTTACATGAACTTAAAAGAAGTTTTTAAAAGAAACAGACGTGAACCCTGATAGTCGAGGCAGTGAGATTTAGGAAGATCTAAAATTGAAGATATATAAAGATAACAAGACCAAAGAGTGGAGCAAAAATTAAAAACCTCCATAAGTGCTTACAGGGAAGAGGAATAAAAGTCCAAAAAAATATTATTTTAATTTCTTCACTATTAAAAAAAGAAGAAAAATCTGAAACAGACTTTCTTATAGGCAAGTGAAAGGAATGTCAGTCAGATAAACTGTCTTGGTTGCATTAGTTAAAAGTAAGGGTGTGCAAACTTTTGCACTCAACCATGTGTATATACAGTAAATGTTAAATACAATGGAATCTTTATATACATAGGTGGTTGCAACTAATTCATTCTCTCTCTCTCTCTCTCTCGTGTGTGTGTGTGTGTGAGAACAGGTGGCCAGAATGGCTTTAACATCCCGCAGGTGTCCCCGTGTCCTGAAGTGGGAGCGTACCTGAAAATGACCCCTGAAGAGCTCCACGCCCTCGACCCTAAAAACATCCAGGGCTATGCGCGCCGCCTGCTCTGCGATGCTTACATGTGCATGTACCAGAGCCCTACCATGAGCCTGTATAAATAGAAAGTGAGAGAAAGGAAAGAGAAGGGTAGAAGGTGGGAAGAGACGACGAGCAAAAACAAAAGAGGCGGAGATCGAAACTGACATTGGGACGGAGAAGGACTTCATCGCACAGAACCAACACTCCCTGTAACTGTTACCGTTATGCCTGATTCTCTGTGTATATAGTCAAGTATGAGGAAGAGGAGGGGAAGAAAAGCTGATTTGCACTGTTTGTGTGTGTGTGTGTGTGTGTGTGTGTTTTTATTTGTGTGTGTGTGTGTGTGTGTGTGTGTGTGTATATCAGAGTATATCGTAATTTTAGGGGCGAACAGTAACCCGAAACGGTGTCGTCTTTTTGTTTTGTCACTCCAGGACAGCAGAAAGGAACTGCTGTACCACATACTGATCCGAAACCTTACCACATGCTCCGTACTTATTCTTAATAAATCCAGCTATAAAACACATCCAGCGCACGGTCGATTCGAGTTTATGATCTGTAGCGTCTCCGCCGGCTTCCGTTTTCAGCCTCTGTATTTTGCTGTGACGTCTGTGTCCCGTGTACCGACCTAAAAACGATCTGAAGGCACAAGAGAAAGCTTTTATACACTTACTGAAGTGAGACACTGTTCATAAAGCACACAAGTTTTTTTGTTTGTTTGTTTGTTTTAAAATCATGGCAAAGCTTTGCGCATTCTACATGAATTAAAGCAGGAATATTGGCTATACACTATGCTGTATAATATGCTATGAATCTGCCTACTATAATACCAGCTAACAGTTCATTGGTACACATGGCGTGATGCGTTCCCACCCCGAAGTTGATCATTTTCCAATAACAGCAGGGTTTTATTCCCGTTACACCGCAGCGATTCGCCAACGATTAAAATGTTTCCATTGTTAAAGAACGTTACGTCATACTTTTTAACGTTGTGGAACATCCACAAAGCAAATTGGTTCCTGTTATCACTTGAATTATAGCAGCATCAGTCCCTTTTTTTTTTTTTTTCCTCTTTCCTTTCGTGAAGTTAATAAGACGAAACATACAAAGCCCTCTGTCCTGTTCATTGCAAAAAAAAATAAAAAAAATGACATCTGAGCAAGTGAAAATATCTTGAATATAGTCAAATCCATCTAGTATTTCCTATTATTACATTACAGTAAACCAAATCTAAGATATTAAACTTGTTTTTAGACTTTTTCTTTTTAAATTTCAAGCTTAAAATCAGTTTCTAAAGAAACAGAATTATCTGCTGATAGAATAAGAACATTTAAAATGAAATTAGCAAAAACAAAAAAAGTCTAGAAATAAGTTAATAATCTGCTATCTGTTGTATTGTAATCTTATAATGGGAAGTACCAGACAATATGACTATATTTAAGATAATTTCACTCTTAAATATCATTCTTTGCGGTTACATTGCAAAAAAATGATAGCAAGTGAAGAAATGTAAGACTGTTCAACCCATTTCTAGACATATTTACTCATTTCAGTCTTAAAATTCGATTCTCATTGTATTGGCAGATGATTTTGCTTCTTTCTGGAACTGAATGCTTGAAATAACCAAAATAAGCTCGACATTAGTAAATATGTCTAGAAATTGGTTTAGTAATCGTATATTTGTTTAAAAATCAAATCTAATAAAGTTAAATAATTAGTTGAAGTTGCTTGTATTCATGATATTTTTTGCAGTGTAGCTTTACCTCTGACTGTTACACCGTTAAAAAAAAAAAAACTCTTAATAAACATCAAGTAAAAATATCTTGAATACAGGCAAATTCAACTAATATTTCTCTTCATTACGCTTTTTAAAAAAAAAGTGTACCTTGGATCAAAGTAATAAAAAAAAAAATTCAACATGTTGCACTTTTTTTTTTTTCTCTCAACTGAAAAAATGATTCTGTAGCTTTTTTTTATTTGAGAGAAACTAACAAAACATCGATGCATTTTTTTATACGTTTAGATATGTTTTTAAACAGATATAATATTATTACGCATATTTCTACTGATGTCGAGCTTGAAATGATATATTTTTTTCAAAAATGGTCTGGCAGTGTTTATTTCTAGAATGAAGAAAAAATTAAGCAAAGTTAGATAATAATCTCATAACTTTTCCTTGTTTCACTTGCTAAGATATCATTTATTTATTTATTTATTTTTTTGCAGTGTACAAAGCATTGACACTGGAGACTCCTTCCAAGAAAAAGAAAAAAAAGTTAAACATCTCATAACAGAAAACGTAACAATATCAACGATTACATGATTTTAAAAAAATATCCGTTTATGTGCAGCCGGAGTTACATTCAGAGCTGCCGTTATAGAAAATTAATCAACCAGCCTTCCTTCCTTCTAAACCAATCGGATTCGAGAACGCAACAGTGCCGTGGTCGGTGTGTACTTTATTAAGAAGTGTGCACATTTCCTGTTTCTGCTCGAATAATGCAAATTTTCTGAAGGTATTGGGACAAAGATCAGTACATCTGCCATGTGGTTACACTTTGTATGTTACGTCAGTGCACTGCTTCACTCCCTGTCACAGTTTGCTGGTGGTCATGTAGTCGGAATGATGTTTTCTACTGAGCAAAGCCTAATCAGCATTGTAGCAGGTGTAGCTTCTACACCACTATCTCGTTTCTCAGACATCTTAATAATCTGAAATTTGGAATATTGGTTATCCCAGGGTTTGCTAATGTATGTGCGTACAATTCTGAGAGTGCCAATGACTCACGGATTTTATATCTCAAATATAAAGAGAAGTTCTGTGTACTGTTTAAGTGTCCAAGTCTGAAGTCGGATATCATGGATGAAGAACGCATCGTAGGTCAACCCTGCTGATCTCAAATTTTTTTTTTTTTTTTTTAATTTAATTACATTTTTTTTTTTTTTTTTTTAAAGGAAAGATTCCCATTTCTTTCAGAATTCAGCTGGTTTTATGTGATGTGGAATTAATAATCATGCATTGTGCACAGACTCCTTTGATGGTTGCACTGATTCAGGTGGTGAACTGTAAAGGCTTGTGATGGTGCTTCAGTGTTGTACAGCCGGAATATGCCGTGTCTGGTGTACCTGTTGAACTCGAACCCTGGTTTTGTTTAGTTGTGCTCTTCTCATGAATGTTAACTAAATTAAAACCCCATTTCCAAAACAATGATTTGCAAGGGAATGCTTTATGTGTGTTTCCCATTTCCATATTATTGGCAAACCATGTGACTAAATGAAACGTATGTATGTATGTATGTATGTATGTATATACAGGTGAAACGCCGTGATTTCAATCTGTTTACACTGCAAAAATAAGCAAGAAAGAATATCTTGAATATAGGCAACTGTATTTAAGTTTTAGTCTGTAACTCAACTGATATTTTTCTTAGTTAAACATATATAAGATTGTTAACTCTGTTTCTAGCTTAAAATTCTTATTCTGTCGCCAGATAGATATTTTGGCTTCTTTCTATAAATAATCACTTGAAATGAGCCAAAATGATCAGCCAATAGAATAAGACTAATAGAATGTGTCTAGAAATAGCTTTTGTAATGCTATATATCTTTATATAATGATCTTATATCGAGGAATATTAGCTAACGTACAAGATATCTTTCAGTGTATTGTTCCAAATATTCTTATCTGCACAGTAAAAGGAAAAAAAAAAAGACATCATAGTAAAAATAGAAGTAAGAATATCCTGAATAGAGTCAATTTTCTTGTATTGATTAGAATAAACCAAATATAAGATTATTAAAAAGATCAAAATTAGCAAAATGATGTGCCAGTAGAACAAAAGTAATATTGAAATGTGTAAAAATGCATATAACTCTTCAAGATTATTATTATTATTATTATTATTATTATTATTATTATTATTATTATTATTTTACTCATTCAGATTATTGAGATATTTTTACTTCTATGCCACTTTTTTACAGTGCGGAAACAGATATGAATATTTGGAACTTTAGATTGTTGATTGTATTCACTTACGAAGATGGGCGTGGCCTAAACCAGAAGATTATTTTTGTTTGTTTTTTGAACCCTACCACTAAAATGCAGAGGTAGAAAATGCCAGCACTATCAGCATGTCGTCATTAACAAACACTTTGAATGCATCACGCGGTGATGTCATTGTCCCGCATCTTTATTTTATTTTATTTATTTATTAATTTATTTTTTTAGCTTGGTGGTGCTGGGGTTTGATATGATGTCTTTTTCCTGCATGTCCATTGCTGCTGATATTTCGCAGGTGTGGGTGTGTGTGGGTGTGTGTGTATTCACTGCTGGCGATGCTTCTCTCACCTGTCTTTAACATCATGTCACGACTGGACATCTGGGACAAATCTGACCCGCAGACACGTTCGGCAGACGGACCTCCGGCACGTCACACACCTGTTCCAGTCACAGGTATGTTATATGCGCATCTGTGTACGTTTGCTATTGAGAATGAATGCAAAGAGACAACGTCAGGTCAAGAATGTATGTTTAACACACATCTGCTGAACACGCACACCTTCCCCTATTAAAAGTCACTGTCACTCGTGCCCAGCTTGCCTTGCTGACTGCACAAGTGCAAGTATTTTTTCAGCACAGCAGCTGGTGCACAATGCCCTCTTGTAGCTTTATGCCATAGCATATGCCTGCCGTGCGATATGTGCTAATTTAGCCCTGCGCTGCTACCTATACTAACAGATGGAGCGCTACATTGTCATTCTCACCCCCAACCCCAAGCCTCAGGGGGAATACGAGAAATAAAAAACCAGGCATATGGAGCTTGATGTCGCTATGCAGTTGGGAGAATTTATGATAAATACAAAGCTGCACCTTAATACACAGGGCTTCAGGAATGTAGTCTTAAGCCTTCTGGACTTTAAACTAACTTCTAACGTTACATATCCTTGCATTACGTCGGGGTTGTCATGTCAGCGGAATGTATGCGAATAGATATAATACCAGGAATATTTTACACATATACAGGCTCATCAAGGCCTGTGGTTACAGTCAGTAGAGGTGGTTTTAAGGGCCCGGGTGACGTCCTCTTCACAGATCACAGTGGATCATTCTGAAGCGAACGGTCATGTCTTTTCTTTTGTCCACCTTGAGACAGATTTCGGTTACACCACTGAGTCTTCTCTGTACATTTGCTCATTGTTGTTGCTGATGATGCCGAACACTGTAGTGTCCCGATGTAGTTTAAGTTGTTTTATTTGCAGTCTTTAGCGTGAACAGCAGTGGACCGAGTGTACAGCCCTGAGGGATGCCGGTGTTGCTGATCCTGATTAGTGACTAATGTTCAGGCCCTGCAGGTTCAATTTCAACTTCCTCAAACTGTAGGAATGTAACCTCATACCAATACATTATTCTGATTGAACACATGATGCGCTGTAAATGAATACAAATACACCATTTAAAAATTTTATTTTTTATTTTTAAGAAAGATTCACCAGAAAGGGCATCTGGTTAAAACTTGAGGTGTGCTTCGGGACTAGGATCCCGAGACTAGGATACAAAGCTCAAATGAAGACCATGTTTATTATTATTAACGTAAATGTATGGTGCAGTGTGATGCATTTACAGCATCTCTAGTAACTGCAGTGGTTTAAATTAGACTACTAGTTTGTTTAAATTTTGTGAAACAGAACCAGCTACAGAAAATATTTCAGGCAGGTATTAAGTGCAATTTTAAAAAAACAAATACAAACAAACAAACAAAAAAAAAAAAGGTCCCATGCAAATCTTTTGAGTGATGTAGGCTACATCCACATTAATCCGGATCAATCTGAAAACTGCACTTTCGCTTTAAAACGTTCTCCATCTACACTGGCGTTTTCGGACGTTTTCCAAAAGTTGCTCGTCCGCACCGAAATGTCTGAAAACACTCACATCCCTATACCGCGCGTGCGTAAAAACGTAAGAAGCTTTGGCCTGCGTCATTTCCGTCAGGCGTTTATTTGAAAAATGCAGTCTATAGGTTGTGACATTAATCTTTAACAGCGCTATCAAACTGTATAGCAGACACAGCAACTGCGGTACAACATCGTCCAACGGTTTGTTTTGAGTTGAACGGGTCACATGACTAAAAATACCTCATCGTTTTTGAATATCTCCGTTGTCTCGGTCCACACTACAAATGAAAACGCCGTTTTCAAAAAGATTCATTTTTTCACTAGACAGAAACGCCATTTCATTGTGGGCAGAAGGCCAAAACGTAGAGAAAGCATTATCCGGGTTTATGTAGACGTAGCCTGACGTGCTGTAACTGTAGCTGGGTCGTTTCCAGTATTTCCAGGGGCATTATTGTAGGGTTCACATTTTAAAAACACAACCAGACAGACAGACACACACACACACACACACACACACACACACACACACACACACACACAAAAGTCTGGTTTAGGCCACGCCCACTTCGAGTTTAGATCCGGATACAGATCCGAGTAATTATAGCACTAAATAGATAATGACACTGTGTCACCCCCCCCCCCCCCCCACTAAACTGTGTTCGACAAGCCATGCTAAAAACATGTTATCGTTAAGTATACTTAACTGTACATGCTACAAAGCTATAGATGTACTTTATCTCATCTACAATAAAGCTATCCTTAAGAGAATCACTACAAGCTCTAATGTACATCCGTGCATAATTCATTTGGGCTAAAGATTGGAACTTTGCTATATTTTATAAACTAAAGAACAGAAATTTGCACCTGAAGACGGAAGCAGTTTTAGGGCTGCCGTAAAAAAAAAAAAAAAACGGTTAACACTAAATAAATAATGCAATGTTCTTTGACACACACTGCATTCTATTAAAGACAAATTAACACACTCATTCATTTGCATTCATTTTACAGAATCAAATAAATAAATAAATAAATAAAATAAAATACTGATGTGCCAGGCCATGTTACGAAAATAAAACCATGTAGTGTTTATTGCCACTTCTCCTCTGTTTGATCTTTAATTTAGAAGATGGAGATGCAACCAACTTACTAACGGAAAATTTAATTAAACCGAGTTTGCACAACACTGATGATCATAAACAACACCAGTAGGTGAGTGTGTTGTGTGTGTGTGTGTGTGTGTGTGTGTCTGTGTGTGTGTGTGTTGATTCTGAGCTTTTTAACACTTATAAAGACTGAACTGCACATGCTACACGTTTATCCGTTATGAAAACACACTAATAATATGGGGACTAGGTGCGATTTGGTTAATCGGCTTGTATCATAGAAATTCCATCAAACCGGCTTCTCCTGTTCCTAAGGAGGGAAAAACAAACACATCGCACAAAGACCATCTTTCACTTTATCACCTTAAAGGAAATCACTGCTTTCTTGTTGTCTGAGTGAAACTGTTTCGGTCGACCGGTCGAGTTCGGATGAAACAATTTCAAGCCAATCATCAGTAACACAACGCAGCACTTGGATTTGCTTTAACTCTGTCTGATAGCAGCTTTCATGCTCAGCCTTCAAAACTCCAGTGATTATCTGGATTACGTCGAGGTGGTCAAGATTGATTAATGGCATTAGCTCGGCTGCTATGTGTTTAGCCGACTGGTCTGAAAAGTCTTTCACACCAATACGACGTAATGTCTGCGATTTGGCTTAAATCTGTTATTCCCTGTATCCAAATCGAAATGTATTACTCGCTTGTGAAAAGATCTGCTCTGCAGCAAAGATCACGATTCGCAGTTTTATAGATGACGTCGCAATCGAAATAAAACAGCACAGACACGCAAACGCATACAGGCAGGTGACAAATTAAAGGAAAACAAAACCCAGTGGCTCCATTATTTTTTTTTTTCCCCCCTGGTGTGGTTTGGAGCCACTTGTCCCCTTAGAGGGAAGAATCTGCAAATTCCTCTTTCACCTTTATCCTATGATGAAGCATTACTATCCCGATGGGCGTGGTCTCTTTCAGGATGGAAAAAACAAAAACAAAAAAAAGATGAGATCAAATAGTAGATTGAACAAAATGAACTTCGTGATGAAGAAGTAAATCCTTTCTAAGCTGAACTTTCTTTCTTCACATTGTAGTTAAGGAGATCAAGGTAAGAAGATGGAGAGATGAGAGGAGAGGGAGAAGGAAAGGGAGAGGTAAGACAGGAAATTTGAGAACACTGAGGAGATCTATGAAGAGGAATAGATAACGGAGGATGGAGAGGCGAGAGGAAGGATATTTTTTAATAAGTAAAACACTTGGGGGGGCATGCTGTTATAGGAAATTATTAAACGACAATTAAGAGCAGTTACTGATACCACCGCGACGTTGATTATTTTTCAATAAGATCACATCCTGAAAGTGTTTTATTCCTCTTATACCCAGCAATTACTTCACATGTTTTATTTATTAAAGAATGATGTAATACTTTTTATCCATTTACGGTCACATTTAATGTTGTGTAGCATCTGTGAAACAAGTTAGTTCCTGTTATCACTTATGTTACAGCAGCTATAAACAGTTGTTCCATCACCAGTCTCATTTTTTCTCTCTTGAAGTTAATAATAACCTTTATCTCTGAGCGTTACAAACTGCTGACACTGGAGACTCCTTCCATAAATGTTAAATAAACATTTCAGTACAGAAAATGTCACCATATTAATGATTAGATTTTTTTCTTTTGTTAAATATTGTCATTTTTAGGTTTTAGTTTAAAAAAAAAAAAAAATACATTAATGTAGAGCATCTGCCATACAAGTCCTTGTGAATTTGCTGTTACTAAATAAACTATAACGTATTGGAACGAGCGCATTAATATAACCTGAGCTGTATTGTTATAGTAAGTTAATCAACCAATCAGAATCGAGAATTCAACAGTGCGGTGGCATAAAACAGAACATCATATCATTTAAATGGAGCTATTATCATTATCAAATGTCATATACTGAAAAAAATAGCTCTTTTTTTCTTCGTGACGCACTCCTTAAATGAACTCTTCCATGCATAAATTGCTTTAAAAACATATCCAGGTTCGTTATTTAAAATTTCACATCATACGAATTTAAACTTTTTCTAAATATCACTTGTATTCAAAAGTAAATTGATTGTCCATGTTTAGGAATGTTATAAGAAAATAAAAAGATGAAGCATTATACCTGAAATAAAAACAAAAGCCTTCCAATGTGTTTATGAACAAAAGTTGTTAACATCCATGTGGAAAATATTTAATATTGATGACCAGAATTATTGGGAATATGATTTTTATTAACAAAATCTAGAAATATTCCTGACAAAAAATGGATGCCGTTTAAGACCGTTAAGACAATGCAGCTAATTCTACTTTCCTTAATTCTACTTTGTATAAAAAAATAATAATAAATAAATAAATAAATAAAGCTAAGGCATTCATTGGAGTCTGGTGCAAAAATATTTGATTTACATAATTTGGGATTTTGTGTAGAAAGTGCGCACAGATATACCAGAGATATGATGCATTGAGTACGTTAAATAGTCTGGAGGGTAAAAGGAAACAGGATAATGATTTATATTACATTATTGTAGTAGTCTCAAGTGATTAGGAGGTGATTTGCATCTTATATTTTACTAAAACCAGCCGTAAATCGGCTGTCTATAAGTGTGGACGCTGTGCACGAAAGGGTTAAAGTGCTCTTGTCAAAGCCACGGTGTAAAAACATGAATTATACTACAGGTTTTATATTGATCAATTTCTCTGATCTACAGGCAGTAATCCTTTCTCAAAGCCCAGCGTGAAAGGAGGGAAGACTGATCCGAGTTCAGCGTAGAAGTGCAGAGGGTACCTTGGCCTCGGAATCGAGTGAGGAGTCGTTAATGAGCTCTGGAGCAGATGCTGCAGCTGGCTTCCCTCCTGAGGAGCAGGTGTAGCCGAACTACATATGCAGCAAACACACGTAAAATATTTAACGTCATATCTGCCACCTCCGCCAAGCGTTTTTACTACTCGTCACCTGGAGGGAGGGAAGGAGGGATTTCAGGTTGGGGGGGGGTTGGGGTGGCAGGTTCTGAGGTTGTCGTAAACACAGCTTAATACACACCAACTTTAAAATGTTGCTTTGAAAATGCACAACATGTATCAGATGTTATTTGGTGTGCGTACGGTGTTAAAGGGAGAGAGAGACTCACAGGGTGTGACTCGAGATGGGACTGGAGTGTAAGCCACCGCACCTGTGCTTTCCTCCTTTCTCTGTCGATGTCTCTCTCTCTAGCGCTCTCTCTCTCTCCCTCCCTCCTTCCATCCATCCATCCTCCTTTCGTCTGTCTCTTTTAACGCTGCATTATTTACAGGTGTTCACTGCGGCACGGCGCAATCTGCTCTTCAGATAAAAGTACACGCATGTGTGTAACAGATGCACGCTAACTCCGCCGGATGTTCGGAGGTAATCTCTATCTCCTGTGCGCTCGCTGCTTCATTAGGCCATAATGCCTAATGAACGTGTATAAATATTCATTTGTTGCCGTGTCTCATTAGTGACGGGGAGCAACACCAAAAATGCAGCGAGCTACTCTACAGCAAAGCGACAGTTCCACTCATCTTATACAAGCGATGTTGACCTCTCAAATCTGATTGGTCAGAAGTTGTTGATTCATTTCCTATAGCATCAAACAGTCCCTCGTCCCTCCAGGATTTCGCGGTCGCAGTAATTAACGCAAAAGCAAGCAAACGCCACAATATTCCGAGGAGCTTGCAATTTTTTAAAAATTTACCACAGATTTTCCACAGATTTGGGCAAAGATGTGAAATGTGGCGTCATCACAACGCGCATTCGGTTAAAGCCGCCTTCGATTCACAAAACTCTGCAAGTTGCATCGCAAATTTTGAAAAAAGCTGCAGCAAGATCGAGCATCTTTTGGCCGCAACAATCACAAAAAAAACTCCTACACGGACTGATCAACCTTGATATGGTGAAGCTTTCTGTGAGTCTTTAGCATTTATGGAAGGAGTCTCCAGTGTCAGCGCTTTGTAAAAGTCAAAATGAAGCTGAAGTTTTCTGCCACAGGAAGGAGGCCATTTATGTTTCTCCAGAAAGAGGAAAAATGAGGGGCTGGTGAGGGGCTGGTTTTGTGGATGTTCCACCACATTAAATGTAAGTATAAAAGGATAAAAAAATATGATGTGTCATTCTTTAATACATTAAAAAAATTAATAAATAAAAAATAAATAAAAATAATGAGCTTCAGGTTAGTAACAGCAATGCCACTTTGCATCAGACCACATCTCACCACCCTGTTGTTGATTATTTTCCTATAACAATATGCTCTGTCGTGTGTTGTTCCTTAGATAAATAATTTCTTCAGTTGCTCAGGTAGTGTGGTTTGTTTGACCTGCTGCAGTCGCACAATGTTTGAGCAATTTTCAGTACACACGCACATTTCATTGACCAGCTGATATCGTTATATTTAAACTACGTCATACTTTTAATTACAAGACTACAAGACAGAGCTCTACCACCACCATGTTTCACATAAGTTAAGGATAATTAAAACATTAACAGTAAGTGGGTTGCTTATTTGAGGGTTAGCTAATTCCATCGCTTTTTCCAGTGCAGTGGTTCATTTGGAATTGTTTAGGAATCCCGTGGGCAACAAAAATAAATACAGAAGTTGTTGCGGATCTGTTTTGGGCCCTTTGAAATCTTCTTAGCCTGACAGATATGGGAAAAAAAAAGCACTATATACTTTGTAATACTTCATTTTGAGTACATCTATAGAGTTTTGCCCTAGCGGACCTACATTTGGAGGACGCTATGTGTGGAGAGAGAGAGAGAATTGAATTGAATTGAGAGAGGGAGAGAGGGAGAGAGATGCAGTGCTATGACGGGTGGTCCACCTCTCTGCTGTGAGATAAATCTCATAAACAGAGCGTGTACAAACACAATAGTGTCATTTCACACCACTGGCAGCTCTATTGTGTAAAAGATGGCAGGCGAGCGTGCGATACTACCGCGTCTCCCTTCTCAGGCCCGTCGTTCCCGGCATGTGCGCTTTTCTCTCCACCTGGCAGCTGTCAGCCATGATAGTGCTTCCGAGCTCGCGACGACGACATTATACTTTCCCCACTTTACCTCCCTCCCTCCCTCTCACGCGCACGCGGCATTCCTAATGAGATGTGCCATTTTCACGTGGATGACACGACGTCGCCTCTCGCGCGGCGGCTCCAAACTGTAAACAATTAATAGTGGCACTCATTAACATGGCTGCCAGGGTGCACGCTCAGCCATTGATTATGACATTGCGTCGCAAATGGATGACCCGCGTGCCTGAGCAACTTCATTATGGATTGTTATGAATACACCACCCCGGAAGGTTATTAATTGCACAAATTAGCACAAGTGTGAAAATCCAGTTAGAGGCCTGTTTGGTTCATAATAATTGATCCGTTTTTTTTTTTCCCCCCCAGTAAGCATTGCCCTGAGATATCAGCTCGTTAGCGGATGTTTAATCCTCGTCATAGTTCATGAGGCGCCTGGTGGTAAGGTCGCCTCTGAATGTCACGCACAGTTACAATTGATTAGTGTTAAATTGGATCAATGTCATGTTTGGTGGAAAACAATAGCAGTTAATGGATGGAGGACTTGAGCGGGTCCCAGAGAAGCGGTTGTTTGTTAGCTGTGTGTGTGTGTGTGTGTGTGTGTGTGTGTGTGAGGGAGAAAGATCAGGACAGTGTTGTTCAGCTGTTCTCATAATTCATCATTTGTTAATAAGGTCAGAAGTTTGCTAATTAGCTAAAGGTTTGTCAGTGGATTGGTAATTAAGCCTCAGAGAGACAGAGAGAGAAACAGAGAGAGATTGGGGTTTTCCATCCGAATTGCATACAATTAATCTGTATACTCTCTTAAAATGTATCTCAGTCATCCCGGATTGGATTTAGATCAGTTTGAACACTCCATGTCATGCCGTTATAGTAAAATAATCAACAAAGGGGAAGCGGAGTTACCCGAAATGACTCATTTTCCATCAGCTGCACATCCCAAAGTGTTTTATTCCTCTTATACCACAGAAATTTGCCAACGATTGCATATTTTAAATGTATTACATAATGAAACTCAAACTTAAAAAAAAAAAAAAAAAAAAAAAAAAAAAAAATCCATTTTAGTTAAATATATTTCAATGTTGTGACGCATCCGCAAAACAAGACGAAGTTAGAAAGAAGTTTATCATGTTACTGAAAAGCAACACAAACTCCTCGGGCCTGAAAAACATCTGTCAGAAAGCTCACAGCTTTACCTCTGAATGTTACAAAGTGCTGACACTGGAGACTCCTTCCATAAATAAACATTTCCTTACAGGAGACTTCACCATATTGACAATTAGACATGTTTTTTTTTTATTTTATTTTTGTTATGACTTGTGAGTCGTTAGTGACTCTTCTTATAAATGAATCATCCTGAATCATCCAACAGGAATTTCTGGATCTTTTCCTTATATACATGCACTTAACCTGTTCCTGTTTAATTACCGTTAAACCCGTGTACAAATTGCATGTATGAAAGCAGGTTAATACGGGAGCTAATTAAAAGAAGATTAATAATAGTATTTAAAACAAATCACGCATGTGCTTCACGGACAGATCATTTATTGCATCATGTGTGTGGATGTCCATCCCGTCGTCTGTAGGCCTCCATCTGTTTGTCTCTCCTCATTTCATCCTCTTTGTTCCAGGAGCCTGAGCATTTTCCAGCAGTGACAAATCCTCTTGATCCATTACAAAGCTGAGGAAGAGAGAGAAAGAAAGAGGGATTTTGCTCACTGAGGCCAACATATTGAGCACCTGGCCATCATTTCTCTCTCTCTCTCTCTTTCTCTCTCTTTCTCTCTCTGTCTCTCTCTCTCTCTCTTTCTCTCTGTCTTTGACTCCCCTAGCCCGGAAGATCGGCAGACGTTTCCATCCAGAGGAGTGTGAAATTTCACACCCGTTTTTCACAACACATCTTTTAATATGCACTGTGCTTTCCCCCCCCCCCCCTCCATCTTTCTCTCTCTCTCCCTCTCTCTCTCTCTCATTCGCTTTCACATATGGAATCTTTTCGATCTTCCTTCACCCTCACCGAGGCAGTCCTGCCAATCACCACCTGAGTGACGGCACATACAATTTTCCGCTGCCATTTGCACCCCTTAAGAGGAAAATTGCTTTGGCTATAACCTCTACCCAGAGAGAAAACATCAACAATAATAAAAAAAAAAAAAAAAAAAAAAAGAGAGAGCGAGAGATAGAAAGAAGCTACAACTGTAATCTGGTGGGCTGCTGTCAGTTCTCTGGTTTGGACAGATGGAGAAAAAGAGAAAGTAAGAGAGGGGCGAAAGCTGCTTTAACCAACTCCACTCTATAATATACACACCTTAAACATAACTGACTGCCTTTACACTGAGATGACTGCTATGAGAGGTGCTCGTCACATACGCTCAGGGAAAAGGGTGTGTGTGTGTGTGTGTGTGTGTGTGTGTGTGTGTGTGTGTGTGTGTGTGTGTGTGTGTGTGTCATTTATTATATGTTCCTCGTCTTGTCAGCATGTGTATTGATTTGCTAGGTCACTTTGATCGGTGCAGGAATGGTGGAGAGCTGACATTCCATTACCCGAGAAAAAAGCAGCTCAAAATAAAGAGGAATATGTTAAGGGATGGCAGGCGGCGGGCCGCTATGACTGTAATTAAGCGCAGGGACGAGTGAAACAGGGAGAGGTGGAGGAGAAGGAGACGTGTGAGAGAGAGAACCCGCCGTGGGAAGCTATTGTCTGCAGGAGACGAGGCATGTTGCACTGATATTACATGCTTGACCTTTCCTCTACTCCTCTCTTCTCTTCTCCTTGAGCTCGAGGCCTCTCCTCTCCTCTTTTCCCCTTTCTCTCTCTCTCTCTCTCTCTCTCTCTCAAAGTTTCTTACTTTTTTAAGTCCATACACTTTAAATTGCAATGAATGAATACAATTTCCAACTATCACATCGTTCTCCTTATTATTATTATTATTATTATTATTATTATTATACATCAGCGCTATTGAATTGTCAGTTCTGATTGAAAAGAAGGTGTTGATTCATTTTCTAGAACAGCAGGTCTGACATTAGTTCTTGCTGTGAGGCAAATCACAGGTTTATATGTTCCAGTGTACTCGTTTAACATGCTGCACAGAAACTATAGTACGGTGGCAGTCCTAGGCCTATAATAAATGGAGAAAACTGTATAATTATTAATACGGTGACGTTTTCTGGAGACAATTATTCAACTTTTATGGAAGGAGTCTCCAGTGTCAGAGCTTTGTAACTTTAAGTTTGCCACCTTAAGTCTTCAGGACAGAGGATGTTGTTCTTTACCGCTTTATTTCCCTGTCTTAATAGTGAGGGAACGTCTTTTCCGTCTGTATAGCTGCTATAATGTAATGGATAACAGGAACTTGCTCTGTGGGCGTTCAACATCATCATATGTAACAATAAATGGATAAAAAGTATGATCTGTCATTGGCAAATTGGCAAAGAGAAATAAAAAAAAGGAGTATACAGTGTATATTAATAATATAAGGAATATAAGAGGAATAAAACCCTTTGAGGCATGCTGTTATAGGGAAATAATCAACTTCATGGTGGTTACAGTAACTTTGCGTCGCCTCGAGCCTCATCACATCATCCTATCCTTGATCATTTTCCTATATCAGTTTAATTCCTTATATAATAATGTTCGCAAACCAACGATGTATATTAAAAAAATGCCACTTATTTATATAAATACTTTGCTGTTATATTTATCGTTATAATTTATATGCAATTTTATTCAAAATTGATAACACATAATAGCTGCTATAACGTAAGTGATAACAGAAACTAACTTGGATGTTCAAGAACATCAAATGTAACTATAAACGGATAAAAAATGATCATTTGATGTTGGCAAATCTCTGTAGTATAAGAGGAATAAAACACTTTAGGACGTGCAGTTATAGGAAAATAATCAACTCCATGGTGGTAACAGCAACTTCACCTCAGGCCTCATCATACCACCCTGTCGTTGATTATTTTCCTATAACAGCACACCGCAAAGTGTTTTATAACTTATTTAATCTTATTTATTACTTACTTTACTTACTTATCTATCTTATTTATACTAATAATGTTCATGCAGCAGGAATGCATTTGAAAATAGACACTTATTGTTTATTGTTATAATTTGCTAGAAATTCTATTCGAAATTCTAATTAATAAATGTTTATAAAACATTATAAAAGAAGACTTTTACTCTTTGGAAAAGTGATTGCAAGTATGTTCTAATGTGTAAAAAAAAAACCTCTCATTTAGGCTTCACGTATTTGAGAACTTCACAAATTTCGTTCGTCCTTTGACAGCTATGACCGTCTGCAAATGGTACAAGTTTTCATTTTAGCCCCGCCCCTTCACACGTCGTAAGCGACTCGTGATTCGTTATGATTCTGAAGGATTTCTAATGAAATGTAAATAAGTATTTTTACTGTAGTATGAGGATCACGCTCAGAATGGTAGGAACCTGATCATAAAAATTACAGTTGCGTCGTAGCACTTGTGTACCATTTTAAACTCAAAAGAACATGAATCGGTAGTGAAAATTTCGTGCACGACAACTATTCTCCACGTTGGCACCATTAAAATTGTCCAACAGCTTATACAGTATATATATTTTTTTCTTGCTAAAAGATTTGTACTCCATGACGGTGAAAAAGGCAAGCATGTCCATGATGTTGCGTTTGATATTTCTGTCAGCAGAGGTACTGTGTGGTAATAATCTTCCTGTGAGAGACTCATATCTTTGTGAGGTTCTGTCGTGTGTGTGTGTGTGTGTGTGTGTGTGTGTGTGAGAGAGAGAGAGAGAGAGAGATAGGCAGTTTATTAGTGAGACATTTGAAGCCCATGTCTCTTCAATCTGTCAGAAGCATAAGAGCATCACTTTATCATCGTTTGTCTGACTGGTGTCCCTATGGACTGTGTGTGTGTGTGTGTGTGTGTGTGTGTGTGTGTGTGTGTGTGTGTGTGTGTGTGTGTAAGGACACAAACGGAGACATTGCTTCCTTCATTGTACTTTTCTACACAAGACTATTGGCTGGCTGTTGATGAAAATAGTTATTGCGCCCCAGAGTGTTATTATAATCCAATATATACGTAGGCTCCAATTACATTGCAGATGTTCAGCACCGACTGAGCGTCTCCAAAACTCCTTTGTGAATCACTGTGGAAAAAAAAGTATGTAAGATATCTGCGATAGTTTATTTCGAGCAACGTGCATTTAGTGCTTTTACCGTATAATTAGTGCTTGTGGAGCTGTAAATGTATGCGAACTCAGATTGCGCTCTGTTGGTCTCCAGAGACTCCCGATCCCGATTCAGATCGGACCAAGAATAACACCACTGATCATTGATGCGAGAGATGAGTCAACAACAACAACAACACACTTTAACTTTATCTTTATTTACGGCCAAACAAAACAGTTAGGAACCTTTTACTTCAAACCAGCTACAGTACATGGGAAAATGAAGCCGCTAGCAAGCCTGGTGTTGGGATACTCTGATTCAGGACTGTCAGACTATTTGTTTGAAAGACGCTTTCTCAGTGCACAAACAAATATGGATACTCCTGCTCATTAATGCAGTTATCCAATCAGCCAATCATGTGGCAGCAGCACAGTGCATAAATTCATGCAGATACAGGCCAAGAGCTTCGGTTAATGTTCAGATCAAACATCACAAGGGGGGAAAAAATGATCTGAGTGACTTTGACAATGCCATGGTTGTTGGTGCCAGATGGGCTGGTTTAAGTATTTCAGAAATCTCTTGGGATTTTCACACACAACGGTCTCTAGAGTTTACATTTACAGAGTGGAGCGAAAAACAAAAAACATCCAGTGAGCAGCAGTGAGAGTTCTGCGGTTGGAAATGCGTCGAGCGGTCAGAGGAGAATGGCCAGACGGGTCCGAGCTGACTGGAAGGCTACGGTATCTCGGATAACCACTCTGTACGACCGTGATGAGCAGAAAAGCATCTCAGAATGCACAACATGTCAAACCTTGTGGTGGATGGGCTACAACAACGGAAAATCACGTCAAGTTCCACTGCTGTCAGACAAGAACAGGAATCTGATGCTACAGTGAGCTGCAGTTGTTCAGCCTCATGGCTAAGCGCTCCACACATTTTAGCAAATAAGTACTTAAAAATGTAAAAACCAGGGGGCTTCGTGGTTAGCACGTTTGCCTTTGCCAGGGTTGGGGGTTCGAATGCCACCTCCTCCCTGTGTGCACGGAGTTTGCAAGTTCTCCCCGTGCTTCAGGGTGTCCTTAAGGTACTCCGGTTTCCTCCCCCAGTCCAAAGACTTGTTGTAGGCTTATTAGCATTTCCTAATTGTATGTAGTGTGTGAATGTTTATGTGATTGTGCCCTGCATCCAGGGAGTCCCCCACCATGTGCCCCGACTTCCCTAGGATAGGCTCCAGGCTCCCCTACAACCCATGTGTAGGGTAATGGATGGATCGAAATGTAAAAACCTTTTATTATTATTAATTGCTTGTTTGTACTTGCCTGCAACCTTTTCCACATTATCTACTGTATATTCTACATAACAAATATATATATATATATATACTGTGCAAAAGTTTTAGGCACATGCAAAGAAATGCAATGAGCTGGTAAGTTTTATTGAGCATCTTGCAGAACCAGCCACAGTTCTTCTGGAGACTTTGACTTTCGCCCCGCTTCTTATTTTTGCAGCAAAACCCAGCAGCCTTCATTGTGTTTTTTTTTTTTTTGGTCTGAAAAGTGTCTCTTACGTAATACGCTGCTTTCTTTAATGACGCACAAACCTTTTTCTGTAACATTTAATTTTGTGCTAGAAAACGAATGTTTGGGAATCTAAAATGTTTTTTGTACTGACTTGATAATGTAGAAGTCATAAAATAAAAAATCTATAACAAAGTTTGTACTAAAAATAAAATAGGGTGCCTAAAACGTTTGCACAGTGCTGTAGTTGAGCCTGTTTTTGAAAATCTAAACAAACGATTGGCCTAATTTAAACGTCAACAAATGACTTGTACGACTCTTGGGTTGCGTCCAGCAGGATCCCAGTCCTGATGCACAGATGTGAAGGGACAAACAAAAAAACAAATAGTGCGCTTCTTATTCGTACCTGTATTCGCATCCGTTTAGAAACACATTACCTGTTCAATCCAAATAATGCGTTCTTTACACGCGTCCATCCTTACTCATGATGTTTTCATTATCGATTAATTAAGTTGGTAAGAATTTCCCATCAAACTCCTTATTATTACGTCTACGTTGTTATTGTTGCTTTGTGCACGTTCAAAGTGCTATAACGGGCAGGTCAATCATAAAGAGTCGTGTTTAAAACCTTCATTCAGCTGAGCATGAAAGCTCAAACAAAAGAAGTGTGACGCTTTGAGAAAGAGACGTGCCGCAAAACTGATTAATATTTGCTTTCAAAATGACACGCCATGATGCACGAGCGGCTCCCTCTTATGCAAATGAGCATCTTAAAGAGACGAATCACCCCGGCCGCAGATTGTAAAGTTCAAGAGGCTCATTTGCATATTTATATTACACGTAACCGATAATAAGTGCGTCAAACGGCACTGCGTTTGTCAACGCAGGACTCCGGCGTGGCCCAACCGCGTGCGGCGCTTATTAACTCGTGAGAACTGATATCTTCAATTATTCACGCGGCGCACGCCTCTGCAGATGTATTGCGCCGCGTTTTGACAGTAAGAAGCGGCGGAAGAAAGAACATAATGGCACAAATGGAGCCTGTACTTATTATAAAAGTGGTGTTGTCAAATGAAATACAGCACAGAGAGACAGAAAGAAAGAGAGAGAACAGTTCCGGCGCTGATATTAGTTTACCGCCGTGATGTCATCATAAAGCAGCCGAAAGACAGTGCGGAGTTATGGTTAAAGCCGTCCGACGGCATCCAACACAAACTTAAATGTGTCTTTTTGCTGTTTCCTTTCAACAATGTATTAATGTGTGATATTTATTCGTACTACAAAAGCGTCAGGAAGTGTGACGGCCATTAGGCAAAGCGGCTTAACACACTCAAAAGCCAAACATTAAGTAAGCAAGCTTCGGCGATATGAGGCCACGTTCATCACGATGCCTGGCAATGTGGCACTTTATAGCCTACAGAGCTGTCACAAATGGATAAATATATCTGAATTAAATTAACCTCATAATGGCCTCTCATTATTTGAGAGCTTCTGTCATCCTTCTGTCATCAGGATGACCAAAGATTGGGTTACAAGCTTTATACAGGGCTACGATGCCATATGCACAAGCCAGGAGGGCAAAACCGAACGCTCCGGCGAGCCAAACTCGATGCGTTCTGAAAGAAAACTGATATGCAATATGATAGATCGAATATTAAATTAGTGAGCTGCCGTGCCATATGCTAGCCTTAGCGCTGGACTTGAATCATCCTTTTGTTCTGACTTTTCAGGTGCGTCTTGTGTTCAACAAGTGTTTTTCTTCTATTCAGGCTCGTTGAACAGCACACAGTGCAGGTGCTACGAGGAGACTGTCGACAAGGAGGGATTTAAAGGACCGCGCTACATTTTCAGTGGCTCAGGGCTGCCAGATTGGATGAACATCATCATAAAGATTGTAACACCATGTTTTCATTACATTCGTTTTCAGACACCACTATTTGAGTGTCAAACAAACAGCGGCATTACATGATGATGAAATGAGGCAGGGTAGCACCTTAGACTAAATCCAAAAGGGAAAAGTACAGAAGGCGGGAATGCATCCTGGATGGAACGCCAGGCCATCGCATGGTCCCACACATAGCATAGCCAATCCACCTACCAGCAAGGTTTTAGGAGTGGAGGAAACCGGAAAGCCAGGAGGAACCTGTGAAAGAACATGTGAAACTACTCACAAACTCAGGATCGAGCCAGGAACTCGAGACCTACGAGGCAACTACGCAACCTGATGCTCAACTATGCTATCCCAAGGCAAATATTCCTAAATTACATTGTGTCAGAGGTACGAGCCAGAATAAACAGCTGGGATATTCATCAGGGATCAAAGAGCTGCTGTTTACTCCACCACACTCACGCTTTGCCTTAAGTCCTCAAGCTCCTGGTCTCTCAGAATGAGACCAGAGGAGACACGGTATTGATCTGCTGTACCGAGAGAACCAAGTGCCATTACACTATTACAGGCCTGATAGAGGAACTGCACGCCATTGATTTCCAACCCACCTCCCTCCCAGTGTACATCTCTTTCCCTCTCTTCTTTCTTGTTTGTAATTGATGGTAAGTGGGAGCGTGCTTCCTGCCTGACCCCTGCCCCGGGTGGATCACATGTAACCCAATTATGATTGATATGATTGGGTTACTGAACGCACAACAGGCTCAACCCACAGTACGTCATCAAACCGTGAATGTGTGGAACAGGAGTGTGTTTCAATCCAAATGTGTGACACCCTGGTAGAGTAAAAGCACACACACACACACACACACACATCCGTTCACACACTACGGACAATTTAGTGATGCCAATCAGCCTACAGTGCATGTCTTTGGACTGGGGGAGGAAACCGGAGTACCCGGAGGAAACCCCCGAAGCACAGGGAGAAACATGCAAGCTCCACACACACAGGATGGAGGCAGGAATCGAACCCTCAGCCCTGGAGGTGCGAGGTGAAAGTGCTAACCACTAAGCTGCATTACAGATATTTAAATCGAAACGCATTTCATGTGTTTCAGGGCGGAGTTTTCCTTTAATCAAACAATTTCAGGTTCAGAACTGTCCCACTGCTTTCTTCTCTCTTCCTTGTCTCGTCAGATCGTAGCAGCACCTGTGCTGTGTTGAATATTTCAGGATGTGTAAAAGTTCAAGCAATCGTCACCGATCTATACTGCTTGCTTAGCAGGAGGTGTTAAAAAGTATTGGCAGCTGACATAGCTCGACTTAATATCCAGCTAAGTGATTTAATAGCTTCTGTCGGATTCTTAACTGCTGTGTTTTTCACTATTGATTTATGAGCTCGTAAGTCGGGCTGCAATTTCACAGCACCACCGCAGTTATTGAACCGAGCTTTTGATATTTCATATCGACTCGATCCTGTAATTATCAGGAGTTTCGCAAAGCTTTGGATTTGACAAGCATGGTGTGTGTGTGTATGTATATGTGTGTATATATATATATATATATATATATATATATATATATATATATATATATATATATATATATATATATATATATATATATATATATATATATTCCTTATGAGAGTTAAAGGAGGATTTCACAATTGAATCAAAAGTTGTTGCTTGATGCGTATGTGGATTTTTGCTTTATTGGGTTGTTTGCTTTGCTCGATAAACTGATTTGAGCATTTGTGGTAAACACTCTGTGTTTTATGGACAGATCTATCAGCCTGAATATCTAACACACCGCTCTCAATCACTTCATGTTTTCTCCTCTGGAACTTAATTATCGTGAAAAAACATAATGAAATTTTTTCAGTTTAGTATTCCCTCATAGGCTTCAGTTCACAGTCATACCTCAGTCGTTAAAATGCCATTCTGTCTCTCAATCTCTCAAATTTCGAAGATAAAAACGGAGTCTTTATGTGCCATTATGGAGTTCCTGTGCTCTCAAGGAGCGAGTCTTTTTTTAAACAAATTGAGTTAAATGTGGATGAAATGATGGCTTATGAGAGGGCGTATTGTAGCGACAGACCCTTTAAAATCCATTTTCCACTCTGATTAGATTTCACAGTGTCATCACGGCAATGATGTTCAACCGCTTCATTCATATTTCAGAGGCGAAGCATAAATCCGGCAAACTGGAGCCTGTCACGTCTCGTTAGAAATGATGAAGAATACGAGCAGAGCCACCGCTCCTCCTGTTTATCTCCGAAAATGTTTGTTTGACGCTCTTTTACGATTTATGAATGAGATCCCGTGTACTGCAGCAAAACTAACCATGTTCATATTGAACCAATAAAACATAACATTTCATCACACACACAAAAACATGATTAATGTGGCTCCTACTTAAAAAAATACAATACAGAAAGCGGGAACTAAAAGCAGAACTAAACTGAACCAGTGATTGTCACTAGGGTTCTAGCTCTAAAAGTATATATTTTGTATCTTTTCTATGTATTTTTTTCTCAGGGGAAAGAAGATGTAGTGTAATTCATTTAAAGTAGTCCTTAAAGTCTTGGGTGCGTCTCAATCAGCTCCCTAGTTCAGTAGTCAGGGAGTCGGCCATTTTAAGGGCTGTCTCAATCGCGAAATCCTTCCAGTGCACTCGAACGGTCGCTCCCTTATAAATCCCACAATGCACCGCAAAAAAGCAGGGAGCATCGATGCTCGCTATGTTCTCTTACTGGAAATGACATCATACAGTATTTTCTGAAACCTCTCAGCCAACTTCGTCTACAAATGTAAGTAGCTTGTTATCGATGTTGTAGCTTTCAATTGATTGCTTACGTTAGCGATATTTAACTTTGATGTTCTACACATGGTTTGTTGAAGTTAATGGTTTAAAAAATCCACTAGCTCGCCGACGATCCTGCTTGAAGTACCATGACAGAAACATGTGTGATTAAGCTAACAAATTTATATTACGTATAATGTCAGAAAGATATCGGTCCTGCCTGTTGTCGAAAAATGCCAGCGGTGAGGATTACAATGCGAGTACGTGGTCGTGTCGCCGAAAAATTGAGTCATCAGTGTCCCAAATGTGTAGTGAGCCAGGGTCCTTACCAGTGCCCCGACTCATGTACACGATATACTGATTCACGACCTAGAGAGCTGATTGAGGCGCACCCCTACTGCGTCTTAAATTAATTCTTGGTACACTCTTAGAAAAAGTATAACATTTAACAAGCCTAGCGTTTCGCTGTCAGAACGGGTTTCGCATAGAATATTTTTAGGAAGCTAAAAACCCTTAATTATCCAATGATCTCTTGAAGAACCCTAGAAGAACTTTTTTTTTTTCTTTAAGAATAAACACCACATCCATTCTCCTAAGTTAAAGATACTAGTGCAATGCTACAGTTTAGTATGTTTTTCTGAGAATGTAGTAAGTTACAAATAAAATGTTGAGTACAGTAAAACAGCAGTGAGTTCATTTTGTTGTGCAAGAGGTGGAAAAAGAAAAAAGAAAAAAAATGTGTACGTCTATCTAATAGTAAAGCCTATCGTGCACATTTTGTATAATTCGTCTCCCAATCGTCGGGAGATCGCAAGTTTGAATCCTGATGATGCCGCAGCCATCCATGGCCCAGAGCCAAGTAATTGGCTGTGCTTTCTGTATGGGAGGGGCATATTCACTCTCCCCTGTCAATCACACCGACACCAGCCAATCATGGGTGCCTTTGAGCTCATGTATGAGGAAGAGGGCAGATAGCACTTTCCTCTGAGTATGCTGCGCTACCCTGTGAGCAGTAAGAGTTTAAAAAGATGTGGTAGCTGGCTTCATGTGTCTCAGAAGAAGCATGCATTAGCTTTCACCCACCCTGGTTGGGGAGAAGAACGGTTTGGGGGTGAACGAGAGATATCCTAATAGCTGTCAGGTGTAAGGTTTCGTAATGAGTTCAAGAGTGTAAAAAGCCAATATTTCAGAAAGAAAGTTGCCATTTTGAAGCTTTTTCATGGCAGCCATGACAAGGACACGTTCTGTGTTTGTTAGGAATGTCTCACTGAACATTTCTTTTGGAGTTCTTCAAACCTTCTTCCAATTACAGTCATCAATGTTATTTAAGAACAGGCACACATTTGGCAAACAACAGAAATCTCTCTCTCTCTCTTTTTCTCTCTCTCTCTCTCTCTCTGTCTCTGTCATTTCAATAAGAAGAACAACAGAACAAGATGCCTTGCAACTCCCATCAGAATTTCAATGGAACCTGAGGTGACAGAATGCAGAGAGAGAGAGAGAGAGAGAGAGAGAGAGGGCGGGAGGGAGGGAGAGACAGGTGGGAGAATACTGCAAACATATTGACAGACAGATACACACTCACAGATTCTGACAGACAAACAGACACATTCACACTCTCTGATCCACTGACAGGTACACACACCCTGTGACATTCAGATAGACACACAAAAACAACATGCGTGTAGTCTTCACATGCGCGCACACACACACACACACACACACACACATATATACAGTATTACATGGTGCAAGACAAAGAAGGCAGCAAAAAAAAGCACACCGGGGACCACACACACATTTCTCTGGCTTACTCAATACCACAATATTAACACGAAGTAGGACGCGGGAAAAAAAAAAAAAAAAAAAAAAAAAAAAACATGAGAAAATACACAAATGACATTTCTTGCAAATTAATGTTTTGTTGCAAAAATTTACGCAAATACAAAGTATAAAAAATAATATATTTTTTCTGGCATAATATAGCATTAAAATGTTTTTTTTTTACATTTTTTTTTATTACACACCAAAAACAGACATTTACATTTAAATCCTCCGAAACAAAAATTTTAAAATTTTATTTATTTTTTTAAAAAAAAAAAGCAAAAATTCAAGTAGCAACAACAACAAAAATTAAATAAAAATCTATAAAATAAAAATAAAAAATGAAGAAAAGAAATGAGTAAAACCTTGGTTTATTTGTTTCTTCTTACACACACATTTCTTTTTTTTATTTTCTCATATTTTTATTATATTCTGTTTAATGCTTTAACACAAAATGAATACCATTTAACTAAACCTCCATCTCCTCTGTGAGATCTGTTTTAACAGATCATCCGTCAACTAGGAAACCATAAAAATAACTGATGATAAATAGCCAGATATACATAGCTTATCATACTTTACTGCAAGAACACATGAAGACAATTTGTTCTGTCCTGTAGTCAGTTAGACTCAGTGTCATGTCCAAGTTTCTAGCAAACGAGGTGTCGGTTGCAGAAAATCTCATTTGTTTGTTGCTGCAAAAAGAACAGTCACGTAGTAACATTACAGTATTGGCTTTATAGTTACTCTATAGTTCCTAATATAAACACCACAGTGATTATTTAACACAACATAAGCTGGATATGATGTATGAAATCCAGACGAATTGCACAGGAGTAATAAACAAACTCTCCGAGATGTGATTTGAGGTCAGATTTGGGGTGGCAAGGCTTATTTCAAGAGTGGCAGCTACCACCCGAATGGACACGCCCATAATACTTTAAATTCTGTTCTGGTAGAAGATATTAATGCATAGCATCATACTTACAAATTCATTTTCTCATTAAAACAACAAAGCATATAACTGCCATGCTTACACACAATAATATTCTTAATTATAATTTAAGATATAATAAGATGATGGCGGAGGCATTGCCTAAAAAAAGACGCCTCAGCATGCTTCAGCTTGTAAAGCGACCAGGTATGTTCAACTCTAGAACTTGCAAAATGGATGAAGAACCTTATGTGGGTTAAATTCAAGTTTAAATTTAATTAATGTAATATTTACTCATAATTTAATCATAACTCGTTGTTTGTAGAGTTTCTGTCCATGTGCAATTATATTCAGAAGCTTTTGCTTTAACATTTTGTTGCTTTTGCTGATACAACGATAATATTTAGTGTAAATTTTACATTAATTCAAGCAATGGATAAGAAATTAGTATGATAAAGTAACTCATCTGAATCTTAGAAATGCCTTTAGATGCTTTTAGTCTTCGCCACCTAAATCTCTATTGTGTCTAAACCACACTGAGGCATTTGTTCCTGCACTTGTAGAATTTTAAGCCGACATGACAAAGCGCTGTTGGTGGTCGCCACTAGAGGACGCTAAACTCAAGTTCAGTTTGTCCAGAAAACTGACACACACACACACACACACACACACACACACACACACACACACACACACATATATATATATATATATATATATATATATATGTATGTGTATGTATGTATATGTGTATGTATGTGTATGTATGTATGTGTATGTATGTGTATGTATATGTGTGTGTGTTTATATATATATATATATATATATATATAGCAAGAAAGTGAGATAAACACTGCATCAGAGATGGGGTGGAGAAGAAGAAGAAAGAAAGAAAAAAAAACACACTGCTGCACTAAATAATTTGCCAAAATAGTACAACACAACAGGTTGTACTATTCAGTACGATGGTATGTGGTTTGCGGGGTTTTTTATTTTATTTTTTATTATTATTTATTTATTTTTTTAAACCTGAGTTTATACTTGCAGATTGTCCTCAGTTTTTGAGCCAAAATGAATTATGCATCGTTTCTGTGTTAAAAAAAAATACAACCCTATTTTTCCTTTAGACAGCAAAGCTAAATAAAATAAATTATTTATTTCATTTAGTTTTTAAACAAGAATGTTTTAAAGAGTAAAGTTTTTTTAAAAGCTGACTACTTTTATAGCTTGTAAAAACCTTGTTCTATTATGTGTTACATACTTTTATGAACATGCAATGCAATGTAAGAAAGCAAAGTTGTATAATATAATGCATTATAATTTAATATACTGCCTCAAAGTGTGTTACATTGCATTACACACAACATTAGTGAAAAGTCATACAAGCATTCATTACAAAGTACTTATGAGCAAGGCATATACAGTCTTAAGCATGATACCGTATTATGTAGGCTATATAACATGGAAACATGCATTTATACAGTAGTGTGTTATGAATTCAGGATTCATAGGAATGGTTACATGAATGGTACAAAACTCACAACACACTGTTACATAGATGTTATTATGTTTTTGCCTTCTGGTTTACGTGCACTGTACAGGCACAGTGTAGAGGAACGGCAGTCCGGAAACAGGGCCAATTTCAGCACAATTACTCTTGTTGACCTCCCTTCCAGGGTGACTTCAAGTGCTTACACTGTGTGTGTGTGTGTGTGTGTGTGTGTGTGTGTGTGTGTGTGTGTGTGTGTGTGTGTGTGTGTGTGTTTCTGAGGCTGGCATGGTACACATCAGTCCTGTGTGTTTGTGTGTGTGTGTGTTTAAGTAGGAGGGCATTTACTGTAAGTGTTTCTCCATTATTGAGCCAACCTTTAACTCCGCCCCCTCCAAAAATAGTCAGTTCTTAAGGAAAACAAGTGACTAAACTATTCATTCAATACAAAAAAAAAAAAAAAGATAAATAAAAATAAAATAAATGTATGTTTCTCACTAAATTTTAGATTTAGAGTATACTTGTTCTTTTAAAAAGTTTTTAATTAATTATTTTATTTTATTTCTCCATCTCTCACACATCATTTTTTTTTTTTTTTAACATATAGCATTATTAATTCACAAAACACTCAGTGACCAATGATCTTTTCTGCTACATTTGTATATCTGGGTTTGTATCCTTTTTTCTTTTTTCCTTTTACATTACATACACCAATATGACTACACTTTATCCATTTTAGGGGTTAATGGCATGAGTGACACCACATGATGTAAAACAAAATGACAAAAAACTGATTAATAACTTCTATGTCTTGTAATAACATTACATACTCGACATTACATACACTTTATCCATTTTGGGGTTTAATTGCATGCTGAGTGACACCACATGATGTAAAAGCATAAGTTCTTCCTTTTAATTGCAAAGCCAAAACTTGTGATTTGGACAGAATAGAAATACTTCTATTTGTTTTGTGAATATGTTTGGCACCAAATTCATGAAATAAACCCATATTATTATATCCAACCATGGCAGGTATTTAATACCAACTGTATATAATAATGTTGTGTTATGAATGATTTACTCCTGAACGTGTGGTCTGAATCGGACATTGTGGTTCAGCTCGCACTCTACATTCCGTTCTGCATTGTGAGGCTTTAAAAAGCCATGGTGGTCTCTCTCTCTCTCTCTCTCTCTCTCTCTCTCTCTCTCTCTCTCTCTCTCTCTCTCTCTCTCTCTCTGAAAACAAAGCTGTGCTAATGATTCTCCGTGGCCATGGTCGGGCTTGAGGGCTCTTCAAACTCAAGAACAGGAAACATGCAGGGCACCATGGGGTTCCCACAGGTATGAGGAACACACACATACACACACACTCTCTCACACACACACACACTCACACACACACACTTAAACACGAGTGGTACAGGGAGCAGAAGAATTTCACAAAGATACATAAGATTCTTAACAAAAGATTATAACCAAACCACTCCTCCTAATGCACCTCCTACATGTTCACCTATTTTTCTGGTTAATGCACAGATTTTCTTTGCAGGAGATCTCGTTGAGTTCTCAAATAAAATTCACTCAATGACTTTTCTGTGTCTGCAAAGTAGACCGGAATTGTTACCTTTTTTAAAAACCAATTTTCACATACGGTAGGAAGACCCACAGGCTTGACGAGCATTACACGTAAAACAGTTCTTCAGACAAACAGTCCTGATCCTCTTAAAGCTGAGGTCAGTGATTTTTAAGTCCAAATTAAAACGTAACATCCGGTGAAGTTCTCCTCACATTCCCAGCAGCTTCAATAAAATATCTGCTAAAAGGAGAAACTCTGGTCTCGGTGGCGCCTTTGGAGGCAAAACATGATGTGGACCACAAACATCCAACCAATCAGAACAAAGAGGAGTCCCCTGTCATTTCGGTGGTGGTCATTTCAAAGGAAAGTATCTCGGAACTCACAACGTGTCGAACCTTGAGGCGGACAGGAGCCTACGGTGGCCGAAGACCACAATGGGTTCCACTCCTGTCAGCCAAGAACGGGAATCTGAGCCTACAGTGGGCACAGGATCACCGAAACTGGACAGTTGAAGATTGGAAAAAGTGCACTGACATTTTTGAATAAAATGTCCGGTTCCTGTCCGGTTTCTGTGAGTCAGTGTCCACTGTAGAGTCAGATTCCCGTTTTTGGCTGACAGGAGTGGAACCCGATGCCGTTGTATGCCATTCGCCTCAAGGTTTGACGTGTTGTGCGTTCTGAGATGCTTTTCTGCTCACCGCGGTTGTAAAGAGTGGTTCTTTCAGTTACTGTAGCCTTCCTGTCAAGTCGAATCAGTCTGTCCATTCTCCCCTGACCTACATCATCTCGCCACTGTAAATAAAAAGTTCCTCATTCTGTTCGTATAAAAGACCCGACATTCTTTTGTAGATTCACTGAGCTCCTTCATATGATCAGAATATTTTAATAAATTTTGAAAAAATATTTACTTGTCCTTAGTTGTTATGGATCAGTAATAATGTCACTCCAGTTTCCCCTCTCTTTATAGACGGAGTGAGTGAAAGGACTAGACGGACGTCATTGTGTCTAATAGTAGCTTGTTGTCGTGTAGATGTGTTAATCACTCTATTAATTGACCGAGGTCTGCCGGCACGTGCCGTCGCAAAGACTTCTGGGAGTCGCTGTCCGACGCTACTATTCAGGAGATGAGAACGGGTATATGACCGATGTCACTTTATTAGCATTGATTTTATTTTATGCATTACATTTCAGCCAGTGCTATTGATTTGTGCCACACATATTAAGCTGCTTCTAAAGTTTTAATGCATTATCCTTTTTTACTCGGACGCTGGATTTTGCTCCGTATTACTCGTGAAAGGCATTTCCACAAACAGCTGGCGCCCTTGCGTTAAATGTAATCTACGCTGCTCTTGTTAACACAAATTGATTTTTGTGTGGTGATTTTATGTCGCCCATTAGAGGACTTTTATTGTGAGACTTATGGACAGTGGGAGAAAGCGGATTTAGGTAATTGCAGGCCACATTTTTCTGCATAGGACAAGTATAAGTAGCGAGTAAAAACAAGATGAGTAAAAAAAAATAATATAGATAAAATGTAATGTATTTCTATTTCCAAGGTCAGTTTATGTGATAAACAGTTCACATTATTTGTATTTGTATAGCACTTACAACAGCAGCAGTTTAATACACAAAGAAATGAATAAGGATAAGAAAAATGAGGTAATCCACAAAACTTTTACACACAAACCTTAATTGTTTATGCATTCTTTCATTTCCTATATATTTTACTTCACCCTATGTTAAAAATGAACCGATCTCTTAATTTAAGAAGGCAACAAATGAACGCAAATAAAGAAGAATACCGGACAGTCTACCGGATCCGTATAAATATCGCTTTCTCGTTTACACGCTGCTTTATTGGAGTCCACATCCCACATGTCTTTAGTAAAATAATTGAAGATTTAGATTTATATCAAAATGTATGATGCAAAAATATTGGAAGAAATTGGAGAGGAAAAAAAGAATAGCACCAGCTATGTCTCCCCTTTCACAGGGCAGTGTAACACACTCGGAGCACTGTCCGCCATCTTCCAAATACATGAGTTCACAGACATCGACGATTGGTTAGTGGCACTGTGACTGACAGGGGAGATTGAACATGCCCCAGTTACAGTTGGAACTACTGTCAGGGCTGCTGTTATAGAAAATTAATCAACACTTTCTGATTGAAAAGAGCAGTGGTATTGTGAATCCGCCAGATTTGCGTTCAGAATATCTTGTAGTGAAGCTGTTTATCTCTATTCACACGCTCTTGGTCTGTGTGTGTGTGCGTCTGCGCGTGGTGACTCATGGAAAGACAGCTGACAGATACCGCCATGGTCCGTAAGTCACCTGACACCTGTCAATAGAGGGGGTGGATCCGAGCCTACCGAGATCTCACTCTCTCTTTCTCTTTCTCTTTCTGTCTTTCCAATAACCGCTCACACCCCATGGTCCAGCTGCTGTCCTCAAACCTCCCACTTCGATGGGTGTCTATATATATGTGAATGTGTGTGTGTGTGTGTGTGTGTGTGTGTGGGCGGCAAAACACCCACCACCTCAACCCCTCCCCCCCGAACCATCACGCCTCACTGGCTCCTAATACAGCCGCATTTCCTCGAACGGTGCTAGAATGAAAAGATACAATTTCAGCCAGCGAGGACATCGGGAGAGCACGGGACAAAAGAGACAAGATACTGCAATTTAGGGGTCACTGGCATTCTCCTCTCCGTAATTACTACACTTCCCTTAATGCTACATCTACTAATACACCTCCTAGACACGCAGCTAAAGCCAACGTGAGAACAAGTCAGCTATATTGTGCAATCGGACAGGCCCTATTTTCTAGAGTGTGGCCGATCTATAGGAAAGGCTGATGACTCAGGGACACGGAGACATCGCATGACCTATATAGTCTATGAGCTGTGTGTGAGTGTGTGTATGTGTGTGAGAGAGAGAGAGAGAGAGAGAGAGAGAGAAAGCAAGCGGACAAACTTATCCTGACATGTCCATCCTGGTGATTGTCTATGGATGAGCGAAACGGCCAAAATGAAATTGACATTCTCAATTCTCCAGGCCGAGCTGCTGGCCTATGAATACGTCAGGGGCATTTTGAAAGGGCATATGTCATTGTCTGGAGTGAGCCAAATTGAGGAAAATGAATGGCAAAGAATGTGTGAGAGAGAGAGAGAGAGAGAGAGATTGAGAGTGAGGGAGAGAGAGAGAGAGAGAGAGAGAGTCCAGTCCTGTTGACTCTTCGGCCACGCAAATGAAAATCGCCTCTCTGTCTGCGAGAGCACCTGAACCTCGAGATGATTGACTAGACAAAGCTCTTTCCCGTCAACGGACAACGGACTAGAGGTCAATCAGACTTTCTATGCTAGTTGAAATAATCTGTTCAAGAAAATTTAAACATTAGGTGCGAGCGGGCCAGATGATTCCACGATTAAGGTGTGATCTGTGTCCAACTGATATTACATTTACAAATATGTAAAGTAAAGTAAATATAAAAGACAAATTTTTCAAGTAAAGCGTCCTTCACAACAACCTACGTGCATGTTTCAGGTCTTAAAACATTAACAAATCCAACAACATTTTTTGCCCATCTCAGTCCACTATAACTACACTTTACCTTGAAATGTAATTGTTACAGTCCATATAATCATTTAACATCTCATTTTCCATGAGTCATCCATTATAGGTTATGAACAAGATACATTTTATTTTAGCCCCAAAACATTCACTCAACCCTGTTACCTGAACACATCCACCACTGTGAAATATAGTATATAAACTACAGGGTGTCCCAAAAGTCTCCATACCTAGGGGACTCTGTTTGCCAGTGGATGTTCGTGGACGTCCACTTCTTCTCGGTTGGTCTGCAACACTTCCAGTCTTTTTGAATTTGTCAATAAGTTTGGCAACAGTGTCATATGTGATGTGCTCGCCATAGAAAATATATAGAAATTTATGTTCAAAAAGAAGATGTCTAAATTTCTGAAGATCATGAGAAGAAGAAAAACATTCTTTTTTCTTTATTTCCAGAGTTATGTTGTTAACGGATCAGGTCACTTTGAAAGTACCAACCCTGCTACACCAAAAACTATAGACTGAAAGTAAATTATCAATTAAAAAATATTTTTATAGAGATCCAATACAAATAAATCCAAAATAAATATATATATATAGTAATATATAAAGTAAAATTTTACAAGGATACAAGGACAAAATGACACCCTAATTGTGGAATCATTCAATGCAATTTATGATTAATTGATTTTCAATTTCAAAAGCAATGTCTGTGTAAATTATAAACGATTCGATTAATTTCAGTTCAATACACTAATTGATTGGATTTAGTGATTCAAGCTTTAGAAATATAATTCATTATAACCATTCAATTTCTCAGGTATATTTAGTCATTATTGATGTCATTCCACATGAATACAACCTTCAGCTCCTTTTCATTAATCCTTTGGCATTAGTTTGGTCATCTGTTGTTCCAAAAAAATGTTTAAGAATTTGACCTTTTTTATTATTATTATTATTATTATTATTATTATTATTATTATTATTATTATTATTATTATTTTTACGCCTAGTGCAAATGTGTTTTAGTGTTTGTACAGTAAAGCCGAGTAGATGCTGTTTGTTTCCCCCCTCATAAAGTATACGTAGAAATCAGGGTGCTTTAAACACCGGACAATTCTCGCTAGCATATGCACAATGTGAAGTGTGTTGGGGGTGAAATCAGCAGTTAGACCAGCAGTTAGATAAATAAGTTTATAGCATTAATCTTTCCTCACATTTTGATCTTTTCAAAAAGTTTGTCTTATCTTAAGAGCATTATTGTTAGAATAATGGTTGTAGTTTTGAATATGTTACATAGAACATTTGACATTTAAAGCATCTGCCCGAAAAACTACCCTTAGACTTCCATTATATGTTAATTTATCATTTATAATATAAGAAATACATAATATAAATAAATTTGGTTCATGTAGAAGGAGTGGATTAGGTTAAAAACACTGGTGTATTTCTTTAACGTTACCTTTAATAATTCATTCTAGGCCTATATTGAAGCTATTATTATTATTATTATTATTATTATTATTATTATTATTATTATTATTATTATTATTATTATTATTATTTATAATAAAATAACAAGAAAACTCTGAAAACCCTTCCCAGAATTCCACAAGGACAATAATCTCTGGATCGGTTAAAAGAGCACCTTTTATGGAGGAAAATTCTCTAATAGTGCGCGCGCACACACACACACACACACACACACACCATATGCATACACACCAGAGCAAGCACTTAAGAAAACTTTGAAGATGAATCAATTTCTGTATTATAGGGAGTCCAAGAAGCTTTGCCAGGAATCGAACCGATCCGTCTGCACTTCATAGCAGTCAGGTGGCATTGATGTCCTGATTGATCATGGGATAGAAGCGACTGGAAAGAAGAAAAGGATTACGCTTGTCAAATGCAGTCGATACAGAGGGCTGGATGCTCAAATGTTTGCTGTTAATCTCAAATAGTGTCTGCAAATGCTGAAACCGACAAAAAAAAAAAAAAGCAAAAAAAAAAAGATGGAAGAGTGCAGGAAGGTGTTATGGGTAGCAATCTCTTTTCTGCCTCCCATCTCTGAAACTGACAGGATGGATTCGGGGTTGATTGGAGGGGTAAAGGCTTAGAAACACTTTCAGTATCGAGCCTTTTGTGTCTCAGCCCATAGAGACTTGTATATTGACACTTGGGCTTGAAGGCCATGCTTCATAAAAAGCAAAATGTATTACGCAAGAAATATAATACATATAAAAGATGATGATTAATTTTGATGAAATTTAAGGATGCTCCACAAATAGCAATGATAAAAATGTAATACAATCAACAAAAGACAAACGTGCAGTCAATTCCAGTTAATGGCATCCAATTAAGAGAATGAAACAATAAAATAAACAAACATAATAATAATAATTATTCACCCATCAAGTGACATTTTTAACTTTTAAGTTTTACACAGTATTTTGTAAACACAGGTTTTCTTAAGAGATGCAATTTTCTATGCATAATTATTGGCACCCACACAATTAATTTTTGGTGAAGCCTCCCCTGGAAGCACAAACTTATACTGTTTATGGGACCACTAAGCTCATGTGTCTTCCGCCTGTTCTTAAAAACGTTTTAATAAAAAATAAAAAAAAACTGTTCTTATGACCCTGACTGAGCAAAGTGCCATTTAAAAAAATTCGATTATGTGTAACTGCTTATTTATTTTTTTATTTTATATCAATTACCTGACTTAAGCAGGTTGAAAAGCACCTGTCTCGTTTGGATTTCCACATGGTGATCGATGACGAAGGGAATTTACATACAGTATGTACAACATCAGATATTGCAAATATCTAAAGCAATTAAAAATAATATTAGAATAGTAAATGGTTTTTCAAAGAAGACATTTCATCCATCACTATGGTGGAAACCAAAGAGCTTTACACATTAATAATATCTTAATTTTAAATAATCTTTAGGGGTGCCAATAATTTCTGAGAGAAATACTTTTTCGTTTAACGACCCTTTTGAATCCTTTTTTAAATCAGGAAAGGTAATTTGTCCCTCTGTTTGTGCATTTGGAAATTTTATGTTCATTTCTTTAAAGGGTGCCAGTAATTTTGGAACTGACTGTAAGAGTTGATTTTAACTTCTATAATATTATGAAAGCTTCTGAAAGTTGGTTTTGTTAGTGAATACTATGGTTGAGACACAATGTTCTTTACATACAGCGAGTGATGCGGCGGCGCTTTAGTCCTTTAGTCTGTCCAGCTCTCTCACCTCCTCATCTGAACACTCTGCTCAAACAGATCAGCTTCGAAAGCTTCAATTTTCACGCTAACACCGGCATCCCTATGGTGCTCATCATCTCGTAGATCGCTAACTAGCTTAACCGACTCGGCATCGAATGACTGCATTGGATTCTGGGATGTGGAGTCCAACATTTGCACCAACGTCTCCAATACTTCTACACTGGATTTCTATGACGTTCGCTGACATCGCTGGAAAATGGTGAGTGAGAAAAGAATTTCTTTAGTTTTTAGGCGCTAACTTCAAAATATAACCGTTATCCCTTATGAGTTTGTTGCAATTTTGTCTCCTGTGAAAAGCCATTATAACTGCACTAGCAATAAGTCCCCCTGTGACGTCAGAGACAACTGCTACCTTCTCACAGGAATAATGAGAATACAGCAAACAGAACAACAAATTAGCTGAAATATTTCAATGTAAACATATTTAATTTGTTTCAGGGTCCTTTAACTGAGAGAGAGAGAGAGAGAGAGAGACAGAGAGAGAGAGAGAGAGAGAGAGAGAGTTTTAGTCTAATGCTTGCTCTACCATTTTACAATAAACTCGTGCTTTGGGAAACTCAGCTAAGAATAGCTGTGATGTATCAAGGAGAATTTTAAAACTATAGAATGTTCAGGATTCACCATAAGGATGGAACGGGGTGTGATCCAGCTTCTTCTTGAACAGCTGCGCCACGGTAGTTGTAGAAAAATCAAGACGTGATTGATTCGGGTTAATGTGACGGCGAGGCAGTGCGAGGAACGTCGGAGTGCTCGGGTTAACAGAAAACACTAACTTCCATAAAGCACTGCGGGAATAAATCATGCTTATTCTGGCCGGCCTGACAGCTGTTTAAGCCGTGGCAATCATGGAAAGCGATGCGGCCGTCCCCAGTGAAATGGCGGGGTGGGGTATGGTGTGAAGAAAAAAGAGAGAGAGAGAGAGAGAGAGAGAAAGAGAGGTAAATGAAACCGGCCATATCAAGGAGCCATCAGGCGCTCTGTGCTTTACATAAACTCGTCTCAGTGAGCTGTAAGCAAATTCTGTTGACGGTGAAGCGCAATAAAACAAAGAGGAGATCTGAGAGGTGAGATGAAACGTCCCTGGTGCATTCCTCCTTGCAGCACACACCATTCTCTCACTTTCCTTCTCTCTCCTTCTCTCTCTTGCTTTCTCTCTCTCTCTCTCTCTCTCTCTCTCTCTCTCTCCGGAGCGTTTTTTGGGAGGAGCGAGATTATGGTGTTTGCTTTTATCTGTCAGAGATCAATATTTCAAACGTCCGATAAAAGAGGGGAAAATTGAACTGGGAATAGACCGGAGTGCCGTAAAAGTACAAAGCACAATTATCAAAAAGCACTTAAAGGAGCTTAATAGGATACACATATTAAAAAAAATGCCCGAATGGATGTCTCGGAGCCCATAATGAGGACTCTTCCTCATCCCTCCTCTCCCTCACTGCCAACTCGGGGGCTTTTGATCACGAAACCCCCTCAGGGGCGGCGGCCGTCTGGCTGGAGGCTCTGCGCTTTCACGTTTTAACACAGTACCATTAGGTGTGACAGGCAGCCTACCCTGTTTATGTGGCTGCCATTAGAGACGTAAACAGAAGATCAGAGAAGGCTGAGGACGAGGACGATACGGGGAGACGCCAGGGGAATGGACAAGGAGCTCTGAAGTGTAAAGAACATGTGGACAAGCTGCCTAATGTGAACTTGTGCATTATAATATGCACTCTTTATTAAGTGTAATGCAAAGTAAAAGTCAAGAGGCACAGTTGTGGATGCTAATACACTAATCCTTGTGTATTAGATGCAAATTCAGAAGATAAGTGAAACCTTTCCATCTTGTTTACCATTTCATTTTCACAAACGGTTTCAGACTTTCGGAACTATGTGAAAATATGCAGTCGTTACAGAAAAAGTCACATACATTTCACGTGTATTCACCTAAATACACCCTGAGACTACTTTTTAAGTAAACATGGGACATCATGCGAACAATATCTGATCATGTGAAAAAGAATTGAGAAAACGACTACTGAAAAATGAAACCAGAAGCATTTTGTGTAAAAAAAATAAAATAAAATAAATGAAAATAGATGAATCATGTACAAATATCAAATTAAAAAAAGACCCACATGTACTGCATGTGAAAATTTCACGTTATAGGTACACTAAGCACATGCACTACATATGAAAAGTCCACTACATGTAAAGAAAACACATGCACTACATGTGAAAAGTCCAGTACATGTATGTATGTATGAATGAATGAATGAATAAATAAATAAATAAATAAGGAAAGAAAGAAAGAAAGAAAGAACTCACATGCACTACCTGTGCAAAGTCCACTACATTAAAGTGTAAAGTGCACATAAGAAAGGAAAGGATGATAGAAAATAAACTGTACTAAAAGGAATTTAAGTTTTGGCACCCCTAGTCTATTTATACTAATTTATAATATTCACCCAAGTTTATTACCTTGTTGGCTTAAACACAATATGTGTGTGTGTTTCCTAAATAATATGATACATTATTGCACTTATTTTTTCATTTTGATAGCCTTTCTATTAAGATTAGATTTTTAACATGTTATGACTCAAATGCGAATGTTTATGCCTTATTTATGCAAACTGAACATGTTCTATCTTGTATGGCAATACTTCTAGAGATTTCCATCAGCGTTTTCATCATCAAAAACATGGCCTCCACATGGCCTCCTTCCAGCTTGGCCTCGTCTCTCACTATCACACACAGGTGCGTTAGGAGGATTTGAAAGGAAATATCAGGACAAAACTGCCCCCGGATTAGGAGAGTCCAGTGACACCCGGTTCAGGCCCAGTGCATGATGGGTAGGGCTGTTTGACACCTGGTCCACATCTGATATCATGTTCAGCACACAGTGACCATTCACCAGCAGGTCATACACACCTCTCTCACCATGTGGGGAGTGTGAAGAGAACACACACAAACACATACCCTGGGGGAATTCAGCCTGGGGTGGGGGGGTGTAGGTGGGGGGGATCCTCCTCAATGGGGAACGCCTCCCTTCATTTTAAAGTCAAAGGAAGCAATCTATTAAAAAGGCCATGTCATGGTGTTTATTGTGTCTGGAAACTCAACACTACTTGAGGCATCAGTGATGCATATACAAGTGTGGACATGCACAAAAAAACTACACAGTGCCATATACACGCTAATGAGATGCCCGAGAAGCCTCCGTGTTGACCAGGTTCCAGTTCATAAACTTCCAAACCTGCACGGCCGCCACGAGTCTCAGGTGTCCAACACAACAAGCTATTATTATATACGGACATAATGACAGGCAAACTGCATTGCTCATGCAGAAAGGAGTAAGGAATAAAACTTTTAGGAGTGTGCTGATATTGGAAAATGATCAACAACAGCATGGTGAGATGATGGTGGTACAGTTACTGTTACCACTCCAGAGTTGATTATTTTCCAATAACACGACATTCCGATGCCTTTATTCCTCTCATACCACATAAATTTACCAACGGTTATTCTTTTTTATTTATTAAAGAACAACGTTATGCTTTATAACTAGTTCTATTCAAGTTTAATGTTGTGAAATGTCCACTAACCCAGTTAGTTCCTGTTATCACTTACATTATAGCAGCTATAAACCCTCATTCCCTCATCAGCCTCTCTTGGATGTAATAAGACAACAAGCAGGTTGTTACCAAGAAACCACAAAGCACACAAACTCCTGACGACCTTCCTGTGGAAGAACTTAAGAACTTAAAGCTTTACCGCGGACTGTTACAAAGTGCTGACACTGGAGACTCCTTCCAAAAATGTCAAATAAACCTCCTGTATGAATGTAAAATAGTAAAAAAAAAAAAAAAAAAAATCTCCTTACAGAAAATGTCACCATATCAATGACAACTACTGTCATAGAAAATTAACATCTTCAGACCAATCAGAATCAAGAATTCAACAGTGATGGGGTATAAATTTGGTTATGAAACCCTGAATCATAGCACTACTATTTACTGGTAATTAACAGTGCTATACTCCTGACCATAATAATCCCATAGCTTTACTGTGGTTCCTATGTTACCTGTTAAGTTAGTAATCATAAATTATGTTTTAAAAAAGGCTAATATTCTTAATGATACTGACCTCTAAAGACATGATTGAACTGCGATTGAGCAAAACACCTGCTAAGTTAAAGAAAAAGAATGATAACAAGGTTAAAACCATAGAATGTAATTCAATTCAAATACTTACAAATTTGATGGTGAGTGACGATGAGTAAAGTTGCTAGCAGGAAATTTGAGGATAGTTTTTAGCTGGCTTGAGGCCAAAATTGTGCAAATTTGTAATACTTTGTATGAACCAATCATTTGGGCAAACAAATATAACAATTTTACAATTTTACTAAAAATTACAATGTACAAAATTCCAATTTGTGCATCCAATTGAGTCTCACACATGCAAATGCGTAATAATGAGCAAGAAACGTTATGGGGCTTAAGGTTAAATTGTTTGAACCTTTCGGATAGATGCACCTAAAAACATTTATCATTTGCTGAGACGCATTTTTCCTCGAAATATGTAAATTCCAGTTTGAATAATGTTTTGTACATCACTTTAATAATGTGCTGAGGAAATGTGGTACGTTTTCTCGTGAACTGCTGTCTTTGCAATGCGATGAGATGTCAGCGATGATAGTATTTATACAGGCACAGTTGTTTAGTGGTTAATATTCAATACAAGTAATACATCATTGACCAACTATTAAACTGTCCTTCAATACGTGCTTTGTGTTCTCCCAGAGGTTAAAGCCAATATAGAAACAAATAAGATATGAATTAGCTGTGTAATACACAGGCAGTGACAAATCAATACCATTCTTTCAGAAATAACAAGGACATTAAGTTATCTTGAAGAGCAGATAGAATTAGAGAGCAGTTGTAATCGAGGCGATATCATGAGCATCTCTTGACTGAAACATCCTATTAGCAGAGAGCTTAGTATTATACGACAGACCATTCATTTCGTCCATATCTAAATGGGCTGTCATTAGTCATATAATCAATATCCTTCTTGATTAAGATAAGTCAAGAATGCACGCTTCATCTTTGGGCATTTCTATTCAGATCAATAGCGAGATTATCTCGCAAATGACAAGGATACAAGGCGGAAAATTCTGGGCCGTCTCTATCTTGCTTTCTTTTTATTCTCTGCCAAACACACTCTCCACTCACACATAAGCACTGTACAGTAAATCATACAACTCTGTGATCGGTGGACCAGGATGACTGAAGGCCAAACTTGTAATTGCCAAAAGTATGACATTAACTAGATTACTTTGTAAAGATTTAAGATGGTCATGGATTTACAATCTTGTGGCACTGACATACCTAAAGATTAAGGCTGATAGGGGAAGAAAGTGAAATGTTTTAGCTATGAGTCAGCACAATTCCTTTAGAATCTAAATGCTAAACATTAAAAAAAGTTTAAACTGTAGCAGGCTAAAAATAAATTGGTAATACACATTTAAAATGCACTTAAATGTAATAGAAATACTTAAAAGTAAAAAATATATCGTTCTAAAATGGTAATTAGAAGTCACATCTTTCATTTTTTTTTGTTAACATGAATTCACAACACTTGTAAATTCATAACGATTCATACATTTTGATTTGTATCAGAAGTTACATAAGTTTAAGGTTAGAGTTAGGGGCGGAGCTGGCTTTGCACCTTTTCTTACAACTTCATTTGTATGAAATTTTACAAATCTTTTTTTTTTTTTTTTAATTTGTGAATTGAAGATAATTTTCTTTAATAGGTATTAGTAGGCAAATTATCCTTGCAAAGATGCAAAAATTATAGTCATGCTATCCGTACAAAATGAATTTAATTATTGTTGTAAATGTGATTAAGAAATGTACAGGTAGCTGAGCAAAAGAGAAAAATGTACTTGTAAGAAGTAGTTCTACATAAATAGGTAAGAAGTAAAAAGTGTCATTGCGTCCCAATTCGCATACTTATACTATTCACTAAAAGTATGTACTCTTTTTGTGAAGAAAAAGTACATCATTTTGAATGTGTAGCAAAGGAGTATGCAAGTATTGAGACATACTAACACGTCAAGAGAGAACGTTGTTGCCTAGTTACGCGGTCCGTCACCGTAAACACACTCTTTGTTGCATTTCAGCTTTTCTTCATTCATTATTGCTTGTACAATTTAAACTATTTACCATTTCCTTGATTTATTTATGTTTATATTTATATTTTGTGCTTAACATTTAAGTTCTTACACTTAAATACTGAAGACGCGTCACCGACGCTACACTCGTCCGCCATGTTTGCAGGTTTCGAAATTCGGCAAAGCAAACCATCACAAAACTCCTGCTCCCTCCTTCACGCAAGGGGTTGTGGGCAATATTAGCTGAAAAAGTGTCTACGAATCCACACTGCAAAAATCTACTAGAAAAAGTAGACCATCAAGGAACCTTCGGGATACTCATTTCAACATACTACGATTTGGGACACACTAATTCTAGTCTCAGATACTGGTTAAGACGGATAGTAGGTGAATTGGGGTCAAATGTTTTCTACTTCTACTTATTTCTTTGACAATTTAAGACTTGCTTATGCCACTAGAACCCAACTTGGCAGAACTCAGTGTTCCAGCAAGAGTCCTCTTGCAAGGACATTAGCAACAAAAAAGGTGGCACAATCCATTTTTTACATACCTGAGCACAAATCAAACATTTATAGGTCATCCTGTTAAAGACAGACCACTAAAGTCATTCACACAGACTTCAATTAACCTTCTGAGCTGTTAGCCTACTGCCTAGAGACGTGGGAATAAGCTTTTTCTCTCCTTTGGAGTGCTGACACAAGAAAACGGGGAGCAGGAAAGAAGCTTCATAGACACTAGTAAAAAAAAAAAAAAACGGTCTGAATGTCGCATCGCTGTCACGTCACATTGTACACCCTTCCTTTGTCCTTTGCCAATAACTTTTCTCAGTGATTCAAATCACATTTTTGATATTTGCTTTGTATGATGGGACATTAGGCTGAAACAGCAGGTTGAATCTATTGGCATGTTCCAACAGCCCTTTAAGAGACTCTTGGGAAGGATAGTTTTATGGAATAAAGCTGAGGTCATGTTGGTCTTTATAATGGTTTGTGCTAGTGCATAAAGTACAGGTACCCTTGGCTGGAACTAATATGTTACTACTAATATGTCGGACCCCACAGATGTATTAAAGACTAATGCACTACTGTTCTCATATTGTTCATCATCTTTCATTGCCATTGGAAATAGCAACCTCATGCAAATCTCATGAGAAATTTGTATGAATTTGAATGAACAAGGTTGTTGGATTTTAGTTCAATTTCATTTTTCAGTTTTATTGAGCATCCTGCAGAACCAGTCACAGTTTTTCTGGAGACTTTGACTTTCGCTTCTTATTTTTGCAGCAACACCCAGCAGCCTTCATTGTGGTTTTTTTTTTTTGTCTGAAAAGTGTCTCATGTAATATGCTGCTTTCTTTAATGACATACAAACATTTTTCTGTAACATTTCATTTTGTGCTAGAAAACTGTTTGGTAATCTAAAATGTTTTTTGTACTGACTTGATCATGTAGAAGTCATAAAATAAAAAAATCTATAACAAAGTTTGTACTAAAAAAATAGGGTACTATACTTTTATAGTACTTTTGCACAGTACTATATATATATATATATATATATATATATATATATATATATATATATATATGTATTTATATATATATATATATACATACATGTATATATATCTATATACACATACATATATATATATATATATATATATATATATATATATATATATACATACATATACATACATATATATACATATGTATGTGTATATATATATATATATATATATATATGTATATATATATATATATATATATATGTATGTGTATATATATATATATATATATATATATATATATGTATGTGTAATATATATATATATATATATATTACACATACATATATATATATATATGTATGTGTAATATATATATATATATTACACATACATATATATATATATATGTATGTGTATATATATATATATGTATGTGTATATATATATATATATATATATATATATATATATATATATATATACACATACATATATATATATATACACATACATATATATATATATATATATATGTATGTGTATATATATATATATATATGTATGTGTATATATATATATATATATACACATACATATATATATATATATACACATACATATATATATATATATACATACATACATACATACATACATACATACATACATACATACATACATACATACATACATACATACATACATTCATTCCAACCATGTCTTCATGGAGTTCATTTGTGCACAGAGGCATTGTCATGCTGGAACTGGTTTGGGATAATATTAGAAAAGGGACTTCTTAAAGCTACAGCATACGAAGACATTCTAGACAATTGCTTGCTTTCAACTTTGTGGCAAACTGCTTGGGCAAGAACCACATATAGGTGTAATGGTCAGGTGCCCACATAATTTTGGCCATATAGTATATGTGGTAACCACGCAAGTAATTTCTTGTATGCAATTTCCATATTAGAGTTTAGATTATATAATAACTTCAAAGGTTTGCACAGCAGTATGTGGTGCTACAATGCAAAAAATACCCACAATTTAACAAAGTAATGAGGTATTACTTTCATGGAATACCAGCTGAATAGTTTAACAAGATGAATATGTAAAATGTATCTAAGTAATGTGGGGAAAACCCACCAGGTATTCAGAACTTAATGTGGTAAGTCTTACTCCTTCAATAATTATATGCATACCTGCCTGAACCAAGCAGGTAAGTACAGGTAATACTGTATATAAATACAGGTAATACATCTGTAATTACTGTAAGAACTGGTACTTGGTATATTTACTACAAATTTTTGTGTTGTAAAATAAAAAAAAAGTTATAAATCTAATTCATAAATCTAAGAGTTTCATATGTACTTGAATTTTAATTATACATGTAATGCACCTGAAATAACTTGCAATCAGCTTCTGAAAGAGCATGTAGTTACTATACTGTAAAATAAAGCACTAACACATAATTTGAAAGGGGGAAAAAATTCTCTTGTGAAACATCAGACGAATCTGAAAAGCTCATCCTAGGATTCTCACTGAAGCCAGAGTGCATATGTAGCCCACAAGCTGTTAATGAGAGGAGAAATACATTTTGAGCATAGCTTATGCTCTGCACAAGGATGAGAACAGCTCAATAAAATATACACAGGAGGTCAAATGAGGGAGTTTAAAAAAAACTCTTTTTGACAATGTTAATCCAGGCAGCGGCTTTGAGGCGAGTGAGTGTGTTTTTCTTTTTTTCTCTTTTAATCATCACTTCTGATGTTGGATCAGGGGAGAGCAGAGATTTCCAAGGGTAAGCGAAGATGGAGAGAATCTCATACTGTAACACATACACTAACAGAGCTACAGACATGATATGGAAAGAGATGGAGAAATGCTTTCTCACAGAAACGTTGTATATCACGAATAGGATTACTGCAAACTCCTATAAGCCTTGTCAAATTTGAAGGATTTGTGATTGAAGCAAAAAACATCATGATCTTAAATGCATCTGTACATACAATCAGTTAAACAGAAACTCAGACATGATCATTGTTACATGTGTAAAGTATCACCCAGGCAGTGTCACTTTTAAGGCTAGACAGTTCGAGTAATTCAGTGTCTCAATCAATGTGTACTTGAAACGGATAGGTTTGGTAGCGATCAGAGTTATGGACCTGATATGGAAAGAGACAGAGTCAGGAAACGCTTTCTCAGAGGAGTGTCATACAATAAAAATAGCATTACAGCAAACTCCTATAGGCCTCGTCAGACTTGAAGAACTTGAACTGTAAAAAGGTCTTGAAATTAAAATGCACCTGTACTACATGCAACATACAACCAGATAAACAGAAACCCAGAGAGTACCAGTGTTAAATGTGAAGTATCGCCCAGACGGTGTCACATTTAAGGCTAGGCATTTCATTCTTATGCTCAGCAGAAAATGAGTGTCTTGATCGATGTGTGCCAATGTGTGTGGCTGCTTTAAAAAGGATTTGTTTGGTAAGAAATAGAGATATGGACATGATATGGAAAGAGACTGAGTCAGGAAATGCTTTCTCAGAGGAGCGTCATACAATACAAATAGCATTACATCAAACTCCTACAAACCTCATCAAACTTGAAGGACTCTTATTCAATACTTATTATTCCCAATCCCATCCTTATTATTGTATGATCTGTGTGGTTGGTGCAAAAGGGTCTTGACATGAAATCCAACCCAGACATCATTAACACTCAATGCAAAGAATCACTCAGGCAGCATCACGTTTAAGGCAAGGCATTTCATTCCTATCCTCAGCACCTGTTTACTTACATGAGGAGGAAATGAGTGTACTGATGTGTGACAAAGTGTGTGTGCTTAAATAAGGACAGGTTTGGTAACAAAAGGCACTCTTTCTCATACCAAAGAGGCGCCTCCATCTCATAATAAGCTCGGTCTCACACCGTGGCAGAGGTTAATGACTCCACACCTGGCCTCGACTGCACAGGCCGGATGATATTTTAGCCCTTTTTTGTCAGACATGGGTGATCTATGAACAGTGCACTTGTTTTGGGGGTGTATAAATTAAAGGAATAGGTCCTGCTGACAGGCGGGATGATGAAATAACAGGCACTTTAGGTAATTTCTTTGATAAAACAGACCAACCCCAGTTTGTGTGTGTTCATGTGTGTGTGTGTGTGTGTTTGTGTATGTGAGGGGGGTTGTGATAGAATCAAATGCACTTGTAGAGGTTGCTGGCAGGATCATCAGTCTAGCCAGGGCCATTACAATGACACAAAGAGCAACCACCTGCCAAGAGCATCGGCCAGGTGTGTATCAGTGTGTGTGTGTGTGTGTGTGTGTGTGTGTGTGTGTGTGTGTGTGTGTGTGTGTGTGTGTGCGTGTGTGGGATGAGAAAGTGAGAGGGGTAGAAAGATGGCCATCTTTTTTTCTGAACCAAACAAGTGAGATGCATAGCAGTCCATTTTCTTGAAAATAAAATAAAAGGAAAACAAAAAGGAACTTTCAGCCTGATGTTTGCAGAGACCTCAATCCTCAGTAATGTATTCTATCTAGATATATTAATATCTCCAGTATGCACTTTATTAATTAATGAATATGACATTCCATTAACTGACTGAATTATTTCCTGAGGATAAATTCAAGCCTCTGTTGTCAATATGTGACTTGAGGGGAGGACGAGGTGCTTAACCTTATAAAAGATGATCCCGCATCAAGGCAATAAATAAATGAATAAATATGTGTCCGGAAGCTGGATGACAAATGCTGGCCCTCCCGTTGGCCCATTAGTACTTGACAGGCATGCTGTTGGAGGGGGTAAGAGGAAGAGAGACCAGTATTTCAGACTCATTACCTCTCTCTCTCTCTCTCTCTCTCACACACACACACACACACACACACACACTTCAGTATCGTCTCACACACTACTTCCTCTCCCGCCCCCTAATTCACCCTTCTGACTGCAGTCGCTTGTTTTACTGCTAACTAACTCATGCATTGCACCTGTGATTTATGGCTCGGATTGAGCTCTCGCAAATCAGGGAATATTTTCATTGATTACCGCAAATTGTCTAATCTGCACGATGTTGGTGGCTCTTGATTGGGCGGCACTCGCCTGCTCCTAACTTAAAAATCAATCAGGAAGCACAATAAGGAGGAAGAGGCCGGGTGGATCCGGTCCAGACGAGCAAATCGCCCTCAATCAAATTTGTGGCATATTTCAATCCATAAAGCCATCAAACGAATTCTAATTCGGTGCCTACATGTGCACTTTCTCGAGGAGCAGAACTGAGCAGGAAATCAATGGCCTGGCTTTTATTTGCTTAAACGCAACTTTAATGCAACAAACAACACATTAACAAATTGCACTGAATAGACCAAATGCAAGCATTTCCTCAGAGCTTGGGAACGTTTGATATTTTATTGTTCTACTTGTAAAACCTAGTTAATCATACATGAAATAGATGTTTAAATAGGTGAAGGATTTTAGATATGTATAAAAATATTGGAACGAGTCCGACATTGCATGAACCTGATGATATTTTATGCCTTTTGGCTGACTTTTGGTGAATAGTACACTTGTGTTTGGGGTTTAAACAGGCCTGACTGACAGGCAGGATGATGAAATAATAATAATAATAATAATAATAATAATAATAATAATAATAATAATAATTCCTTAGATTTGTATACAACACTTTTCTAGGCACTCAAAGTGCTTTACATTGTATGGGGGGGGGGGGTCTCTTCAAGTAACAAGTGTTTTAGGTAATTCACTGATTCAGCAATACGTAGAATCATGCAAAACAGATTTAATCAGGTAAAACATTACCTAAATAAATATGTACAGCGTTATCCAGTCATAAATTCCTTAGCAAGCCCACCGGGCAAGTAAATTCCCCAATGCGCTGCCCAATCCCATGTTATGGTTGCCTGGAAAGCCTAATTAACTAGAAGTGGTAGATAACATAATTTAACTAGAAATTATGACGTGCTAGTTGGCTAAGTGCATTAATACAGAGCATAAACATAGGAGCAAGTACTCGAACCCACTCTCTGCCACCATCAGACTGTATTCAGAGTTGGAATACAGAATTAAGTTCAAAAGTTACGAGAATATGAATGCAGGGAAAGTTCCTCATATTCAGAATCAGCTTCCGCAGGTACTTCAGTTGATTTTCTGGCAGGCTTATTCTGCACACAGGTTGCCAGATACGCTTGTTTAGAGCTTTCATTTTTGTCAGTTGTGTCTAGTCCACATTTTAAAGCACTTTCTGCTATGAAAGCCCTGTCCTTTAATCCTTAAAAGAAATCTGGGGATTTAAAATGCTGACTTCAGGAAGATGACATAGTTTAGAATAATATGATGGTGGTAATGTTTATGCGGTAGAACACATAGTCTACTAGTTAATTAGGTTTTCCAGTCTACTCTACTTTTGGGTCTAGAAGTTGTGAAAATATTAAGACTGATTATCACAGATTTTCTCCACATTATGGTTCCCATTGTGACATGTGCTTATGTTTTGTTTTCTGTTTTGGTCCTGTCTCCACCCACTGCTGTGCTGCCATTTGTTTCTTCCTCTATTGTGTTCACCTGTTCTGTGTCAACTCATTTATTAGTTTATCTACTTATACCGTGCTGTTTCTCTGTGTCTTGTCACGAAGTCTTATTGTAATTCGTGTTTATTTCATTACATTTATTCCATCTCTGGCTGCAAAATCATGTTCAAGGGCTTGAGATATCACTGCTGATCCTGGTAATGAATTTGTCAGCTATGTTTTGGCTTCAGGTTGTATCTCACTCTGCACTCCGGCCTAAACTTTGCCTTGCACTTTTAACACCAGGCAGCAGGTGTCATGGATGCTAATTATAGCAGCCAGACAGGTGTGCAGTGAATCAGACAAATCACATGCAGTCGGATCTGCTTAGGATCAAGCTGTCGGAGTGCTACGGGGGGAGAAAAGTGCTGTGCGGCAAACCGACAGGGTAACATTTCACTGGACTGCAGGGACAGACCACAATGGCATGTTTGAGTGCTGTGTGTGTGTGTGTGTGTGTGTGTGTGTGTGTGTGTGTGTGTGATATGAGGTGTGGATGACGGGTGGTGATTTTTATTAAGGAGGACGATGGGGTGACCAACCTCAGGGGGCAGCTCGGCTAGCCTCACATTATCATCACTGTCTCTCTGTGTGTGTGTGTGTGTGTGTGTGTGTGTGTGTGTGCGTCTCATATATATATCTGCCCTGAGCCTTAGGGTGTAGTTATACACCTATCCACATGAAGAGTTACATGATGGAGGTCTGACTCTCTGACTAATTGCTCAGGCTCATGTTTCAATTAAATACTTCAGCACAAAAGGACACTTCGTATGAGCAAAATCAGCAGATACAAACACCTCGACTTCAAGAGCGCTGAATGTGACTTCCCACAGTGAGAAAGGAGAGAGTAATTACTCTGTAATCTCATCCTCTTCGGTCCTGACTGTGGGATCATTTTAAACAGGCGGGTCTGAAATGGGAATGTTTTAACTTGGTTGTTAAAAAGTAAGAATTCATATAACTTTGGCCATACAAAGGTTTACAGATTCCAGTCTACAAATGACCTTGAAAGGAAGGAAAAAAAGACAAGAAGAGAGAGGCTTAATGAAAAAAAAAAAAAAAAAAAAAAAAGCAAGCGATGGATAGAGTTACCCATGATAGAAGGGAAGATTTAAAGCAATATACTGTATGTTAATGTAATATAAGGGGAAGCATAATAAAGAGTTTTATGCCAGATATGCTACTAATTATGTAAGGAATAGCACACTCAAGGGCATCCTGTTGGAGATAAATAATCAACAACCAGGAAGTGTGATGCAGCCGGATGCGAAGTGAATATTTTGCTATAAAATCACATCCAGAAATGTTTCATTTATATCACAACAATTTGCCACTGACACTGTCCTTATTCTGTCTATATTTACATTTAGTGTTCTGGAATGTCTAGGAAACAAGTTCCTATTATCACTTATATCCTATTATATTATTATTATTATTAAGTTATAGCAGCTGTAAACAGTCGTTCCCTCACCAGCCTCATCTTTTATTCCTGTCTTGAAATTAATAAGACAAACAAAGAATGCAACGTGACCGCAAAGTGCAAAATCGTCTGTCCCGAAGACTTTCCCATGCTGGAAGTGCTGACACTGGAGACTCCTTCCATAAATGTTACATAAACAGCTCATATGATATGTTTTTCTTTGTTAATTAACAACACACTTTTTAATCCGCTTGTTAAAAGCTTTGGATTATTTGGAGTACTCGCCATACATGTACTCCCATACACATACTCCCTATAAATTCTTACTACAGAAACAACAATTTACTAGAACAAATATATTAATATAAATCTGTGATTTGAATAGCAGCTGGAACTACTGTCAGAGCTGCTGATGTAAAAAATTCAGTAGTTCTGCAGAATAAAACACAATTATAAGCCAAATAAAAGCAAAATGATTGAATCTTGCTTAATAGAAGTATTATTGGGGGAGGGGGGGGTGTATGGAGGTTAAATTCTTGTTATCTATTGTAGCACATGCTATTTTTATTGTATTATGATAGTTGGGATATTCAAACCAAAAAATAGCTAATGGGCATGAGTCATTATTATCCATCAGCACTTCAATAATGTGGGAAATTTGGGGGCGTATGGCGTAATCTACTCACACACAGATGCACACACACACACACACACTTACTCACTGCTGGCATTTTGAACTGATTAAAAGCTTATTTATAATGAACTTCCTGTTTTGTCTGCTTCATATCCTATGCCTGCAGCAATATGTATTGTGGTTTTAGTATGCCGGGTGTGTGTGAGACTTGTGAATGTGCCGTGTGCCAAGACCATGTGTTCCATGTTGCTTGCACATTTCTGCTTTTCTTGCATGAAATGGTTGTATTGGTGAAGATGTGGTTGCTAGTTTTCACGTTTTCTTTCTCAAAAAACACTGGAATGCAAGTGCCGATATTTTAATTATCTGTGAACATCAGATGCTGCTGCTGAGATAAAGCGTTATAATGAGAAACCCAAATGGAAAAGACTTATAAGTTCTTATGAACTTTAGTCTTTTATTTATATGATTTTAGCGAATGTAGGAAGCCCAAACGTCATTAAGTGTTTTGTATATTCTAGACATATGCATTAACAACTATATCACTAACCTTTAATATAATACGAATAATACTGTATATTAACACCTACACGAAATATAATGGTCACAAAGAACAGTACATAACATATAGCGATATACCGGTATCTGTGGAGGTTATGCCATGGTTCAGTGAGTGGGCGTGGCTAAGGGTCAGGGGACTTCTCAGTCCAAATTACTGTTGTACAATAAACATTTAGGATGCACGCCTTCTACTTAGATCCTCCCACGAATGAAAAATGTGCCAAAAATCAAGTGAAAGATTTTCAGAAAGTAAATGAATGAATAAATAAATAAATAAATAAATACATACATAAAAATAGTGACAGAGAGAAAGAGTGGCAAGTGGACAGATTATCTTCATATTTCTGAAAAATTAAGAAAAAAAAATATTTGTATTTGTATCAGCTATATATTTATGTATTTATTTACATACTTACTTAGCTTGATAATTTTGCTGACTGTTTTTTGACCCAAAATCAACCCCATACTACAAGTTGAAACCTGAATTCAAATAAACCTGAATTTCTCTGTTTTATAAGCGATATGATGCAGCATCCTTTCCTTTCCTCCTGACGAACGTTGAAGCGTATACGGCTCATTGTCTGTCATTCTTTCGCTTGACTGGCTTTCTGTGTGCAGCGTGTGCTACCACAGCCTCCCTCTTCAGCTGTCCTGCCTGTCAATAGATCCATCCGTCCGATCGATGGCCTCCAGAATCGCTCAAAGTGATCAGCTCGGCCAATCTGCGAACACAATATGTATGGAAATCCATCTTCAGAGAGGCATCGTGGAGCCAGGGAGAACTGTGCTGCAGCCAAACGTTGCATTAACAAGCACTTATTCTCTCTTTTTCAGACTCGAATGACAAAGTATAAGACTGCCAAGTAGGGATGGAGAGATTTGAAACAAAGAGTATAAAACTATATAGGACATAACAATGTACAACACCAGCTAATTTCCAGAATATTCCAGAAAAAAGGGCTACAAATCAGACTAGTGTAGTGTTAAGGGGGTTAATATCAGTGTTGTATTAAAAAAAAGGACACATCATCGAAATGGACACAAACAAATTAAAAAATAATTGGTATAAGTGTTATGAGGTGGGAACAAGAGCAAGACTCTCTACGAAAAGAAGGCAGTCATATTGAATCAACTTGATCATTTTAATTTATTTTATTTTTTCTAAAGTAAGAAATTGCATCATGTCCTCTTATCCAGCTGCTGAGAATAGATGATAAGGAGCTTGTCTACTTTATTCAAGACTTTAATGGTCAAGACCAAGATAAGAAAAAGCACCAAGATCAAGAGTTTCTTGTTTTGGCAGGATTGTAGATTTATTGTAGTTACAGGTTACTACGGAAGAAAATCTAAACCAGTTTTGTGGAAAACTGAATAAAAGTTAGCTCAATCGATTAAACCAAATTTCACTAATGTCAGCCCTCTTTCGTAACATGTTACTAATGTCAGACAATTAAACTCGGAACTTGGCACAGTGGCAGCCCTGAAACAGACCCCAGATATCACACAGTTGTCTGCACACCACTTTTTTTTTTTTTATAGCTCATTCTCTAATAGGGAAGACATCTGCACAGCTTTTTATTTCATCTGCTATGCTGAGCCAAACTTGAGTTTAATGCAATTTCAACCCAGTGACAGAAAATGTCTGGTGCTTATTTTTGAATCTCTACTTTCACAATGTATTAAACAGATTCAGCTCAAGTTCCCTTCACAGACCTTTCCTCCTGTAATTAACTGACATAACCTTAGCCAGGCCATTGTTAGGCCACCAGATCTGATAAACTTTCAACCACCTTTAAATGCACCTTGCCGGCACTGGGTGCCAACATTTGCTCGACGTTATTTTGTCTGTTCGGCCACCCTTAAAGTCACCTTTAAATCCACCATGCCAATGTCAACTCAAGCTGGGCCATCGTTGGCCCGACACTGGCGGAGTTGTTATGAAAAGTGAGCCTTTTGCCAACGTTGGCCCAATGTCTGTACAACATTGTATAGTGAGGCCCAACATAGCCACCCAGAAAACAGACTTTGGACCTGGGATGTCACTTAACTGCTAACCCACGACTCACTACAATCAGCAACTGAATAAATAGTCCAACTATGACAGTCAAACGTTGTGGCTGGGAGTTACAGTGGCTTAGTGGTTAGCATGTTTGCCTGAGACCTCTGGGGTCGGGGATTCGAATCCCACCTCCACCCTGTGTGTGTGGAGTTTGCATGTTCTCCCCATGCTTTGGGGGTTTCCTCCTCCAGTCCAAAGACATGTGTTGTAGGCTGATTGGCATTTCCAAATTGTCTGTAGTGTATGAATGTGTGTGTGATCATGCCCTGTGGTGGGTTGAACCCTGTGTAGGATAAGCAATATGGAAAATGGATGGATGGATGGATCCATGGAGCCTGCTTCTTTCTAATTAGCATACAACCTACAATTAGCAACTTGTGCTATCTGGGATACTGTATGCTAGTTAGGAAGACGTTAGCTAATCACTTTTTAATGCTGTATCTAAACATAAGTTCACCTTTCGCTTGTTGTTAGCTAGCTGGATGTGTAGCATTTATAGAATTTGCTAATTTAGGAATTCCTATAGAAACTTCAGTCTTGGTTATTGTTCTGTAATTATGCATTTGTGACTGTTATTTACTGAATGTTCACCGCTTCCTTGTTTTTTCAACATAAAAGCCATTACAAATACTAAAGGTTCACATGTTTAATAAACTCTTTCCACCGTATGATCTTACCACCGATGCTCTTTAGCTTTAATTCTTTTCTCTCTCTCTATAGTCTTAGGGACAGGAGAAAGGGGTCAGAGTGATGAGATGGATCGAGGCAGTTGTTCTCTCACTCTCAGGGTCATTATCTAGAAAGTGACAGGGCCTGCGGAAACGTGACAAAGTTTGAGATAGAGGGAGAGAAAGAAAGAATGGGGAAAAGATCGACTGAGAGTGAGCGTATATGGGGATAACAAAACTGAAAAATTGAATTGAAAGGCGGAGAGAAATTAAAGGTTGCTTTTTCGGCCGTTCAGGTGCCTTGTCCGGTGAGGACAGAGTGAGAGAGCGATAGAGAAAGAGAGGGGTGGATAGTGGAAGACAAATGAATGTTGCAGTTGCTCAGTACACAGCGGAGATTGCTTATCGATCCAGATGGTAGCGCTGCGGCGTGCTCGCCAGAGCCCCGAGAATTTTCTGAGGGAGTTAATAAGCAGGCAGCTCAGCTGTCCTGTCCAATTCAGAACACCCTGACACATAATCATGCCAGGATCCCCTTTTTCTGTGGTCCACCCTTCCCCTTCCTAAATCGCTCTCCTTTCCTCTCTGTCTGTCTATCTTGTTCTCTTGCTCTCCCTCCTCTTCGCCTCGTCTTCCACTTGGCTGGGCCCTTGTGATAGATTGAAGTGGCAGCCTATAGAAGGAGGCTAATCAAATTGTTTATTATCGCTCCAAATCAATATGTATGGATTGCTAAAGCATCAAAGTCAGCTCGGAGAGGAGAAAGAGGAGAAAGAGGAGGAGGAGAGGAGTGCTGCTGCAGCTGTGGGCTCTGTGTACATGTTTAACACACTTTCACTCTTACTTAAGTTGGGATGACCCAGAGGGGTCAGCTAAATGTGAACAAGGGGGCAAAAGATTGGATAAAACGCACTCTCTCTCTCTCTCTCTCTCTCTCACTCTCTCTCTCTCTCTCTCTCTCTCTCACACACACACACACACACACACACACACACACACACACACACACACACACACACACACACACACACACACACACACACACACAAGGATGTATGCCCTCCAGGCCCGAATGAGTGTCAGTCCCAGCTGAATGATAAACAGCCTATCAATCAAATTACCTCTGCCACAACAACAGAGATTGAAATGCAAAGTTTAATCTCTATTGGGCGCTCAGGTCATGCAGGCAGAGACATTGTCCATCGCTACGTCTCGCTGTTGAGAGCTTTGTGGGAAATTTTGGGGGCGGAAGAAAAAGACTAGCCTTTTGGGAAGAACTCTGTAAGCAGTGAGGTCAGACGGAGCAATGAGACACAGAAAAACACACACTTACGTTCACACACTGTTTTGTCATGGCAAAAGCTTTCAGGTTGATTCTCACCTCTATTCGACACAGTAAACTTGTTAAACTGACCATCAGGGGCAAAATAAAACATTTTACCTAATTGATGATTCATAGAGTCAATGAATTAGCAAAATCAGTTACACGAAAAAGAATGTTTTGTAAATGTTTTATAGGATATTATAAGTTCAAGAACAAAACAAAGAGAGGCTGATGATGGAACGACTCTTTATAGTTGTTATAATGTAAGTTATAACAGGAACTAACGTTCCACAACATCAACTGTAACTATAAATGGATAAAAAGTGGAGTTCTTAAATATATATATATATATATATATACAGGTGCATCTCAATAAATTAGAATGTTGTGGAAAAGTTCATTTATTTCAGTAATTCAACTCAAATTGTGAAACTCGTGTAATAAATAAATTCAGTGCACACAGACTGAAGTAGTTTAAGTCTTTGGTTCTTTTAATTGTGATGATTTTGGCTCACATTTAACAAAAACCCACCAATTCACTATCTCAACAAATTAGAATACTTCATAAGACCAATAAAAAAAAACATTTTTATTGAATTGTTGGCCTTCTGGAAAGTATGTTCATTTACTGTACATGTACTCAATACTTGGTAGGGGCTCCTTTTGCTTTAATTACTGCCTCAATTCAGTGCGGCATGGAGGTGATCAGTTTGTGGCACGGTGGTATGGAAGCCCAGGTTTCTTTGACAGTGGCCTTCAGCTCATCTGCATTTTTTGGTCTCCTGTTTCTCATTTTCCTCTTGACAATACCCCATAGATTCTCTATGGGGTTCAGGTCTGGTGAGTTTGCTGGCCAGTCAAGCACACCAACACCATGGTCATTTAACCAACTTTTGGTGCTTTTGGCAGTGTGGGCAGGTGCCAAATCCTGCTGGAAAATGAAATCAGCATATTCAAAAAGCTGGTCAGCAGAAGGAAGCATGAAGTGCTCCAAAATTTCTTGGTAAATGGATGCAGTGACTTTGGTTTTCAAAAAACACAGTGGACCAACACCAGCAGATGACATTGCACCCCAAATCATCACAGACTGTGGAAACTTAACACTGGACTTCAAGCAACTTGGGCTATGAGCTTCTCCACCCTTCCTCCAGACTCTAGGACCTTGGTTTCCAAATGAAATACAAAACTTGCTCTCATCTGAAAAAAGGACTTTGGACCACTGGGCAACAGTCCAGTTCTTCTTCTCCTTAGCCCAGGTAAAATGCCTCTGACGTTGTCTGTGGTTCAGGAGTGGCTTAACAAGAGGAATACCACAACTGTAGCCAAATTCCTTGACACGTCTGTTTGTGGTGGCTCTTGATGCCTTGACCCCAGCCTCAGTCCATTCCTTGTGAAGTTCACTCAAATTCTTGAATCAATTTTGCTTGACAATCCTCATAAGGCTGCGGTTCTCTCGGTTGGTTGTGCATCTTTTTCTTCCACACTTTTTCCTTCCAATCAACTTTCTGTTAACATGCTTGGATACAGCACTCTGTGAACAGCCAGCTTCTTTGGCAATGAATGTTTGTGATTTACCTAGTGAACCAAACTGAGAGACCATTTTGAAGGCTCAGGAAACCTTTGCAGGTGTTTTGAGTTGATTAGCTGATTGGCATGTCACCATATTCTAATTTGTTGAGATAGTGAATTGGTAGGTTTTTGTTAAATGTGAGCCAAAATCATCACAATTAAAAGAACCAAAGACTTAAACTATTTCAGTCTGTGTGCATTGAATTTATTTAATACACGAGTTTCACAATTTGAGTTGAATTACTGAAATAAATGAACTTTTTCACAATATTCTAATTTATTGAGATGCACCTGTATATATATATATATATATAATGCAATTGCTTTCATATAAGAAGAATAAAGCACTCCGGGATGTGTTCTTATTGGAAAATAATCATTTATCAATTTCATCACACTAGACTGTCATTAATTATTTGCCTGTAACCTTACATATAGCTTACATAATGTAACCTTACATAATACCGGAACATGTTTATGGGCATTTATAATACCTACGTAATTTATAATACATAAGCCTTTATTGTTATATACACAACATAATATTTCTTAATGAGAACATTGTAGTCATTAATGCACCATAAGAGATGGTCTGGTATAGTTCTGTACTGCAAAAATGGCCATAACACTTTATTAAGTGTGCTTATATGACTTTATAATGTTATGCTGGATAACACCTGTTTCTTATAGGTGTATAACATTATAACATTTTATATATAAGGATAATGAAGAGTTATGTTGTATCAAACTGTAACATATGATCTGGTATAGTATCTATACAGAAAGTAATAATGCATCATAACACATACATTTGGCTTCTCATATTTAAAAGACATATGAAAATACATCACTTCTGTAGCCTGTAATAACATTGTATAATGTTCTATTATGTGTTATATACTTACATAAAAAAATGCAAACCTATTGTATATGTGAAAAGCATTATAGCCTGTATTACAGACATAATATTCCATATATAATATACCATAAGCTCTGTTATAGAGCATTACAACTATACTACACAATCATCTACAGCGTTCTTATGAACAAATATTACAGTGTTTTGTAACCTGTCATGCTTTATAAAGTGTCATCCATGTAATTATACTATACATGAGTATTTATACAGGCATATACCAGACAATATAAGGTATTATGTATACTATAGAACACATTAAACATATATTTTTAATACATTATGAATACAGGATTCATAGACAGTCTTATGTAGATTAACAAAACTATTACAAAACTAATACAGTGCCCTCCAGTAATATTGGCACCCTTGGTAAATATGAGTAAAGAAGGCTGTGAAAAATTGCCTTTATTGTTTAACCTTTTAATCTTTTGTTAAAAGAATTCGCAAAAAATATTCTGCTCTCATGGATATCAAACAATTGCAAACACAACACAGGTTTATATAGGTTGAAATATATTCCCATTGATATTTTACATTTTTTTAAATATTTAGTATTACATTTTTTTTGTTCAACCGTGACTTCCTGTTTCACAGGGGTATAAATATGAGGTAACACATAGGCCAAATTCCCTTAGTCATTCATAACAATGGGTAAGACCAAGGAATATAGCTGTGATGTGCGGCAAAAGGTTGTTGAGCTTCACAAAATGGGAAGTGGCTATAAGAAAATAGCACAAGCATTGAAAATGCCCATTTCCACCATCAGGGCAATAATTAAGAAGTTCCAGTCAACTGGAAATGTTATGAATCAACCTGGAATTGGATGCGTGTCTATATTGTCTCAACGCACTGTGAAGAGGATGGTTCGAGTGGCCAAAAAATCTCCAAGGATCACAGCTGGAGAATTGCGGAAGTTAGTTGCGTCTTGGGGTCAGAAAGTTTCAAGAAAAAAGTCTCTACTCTCATCCAAAAACAAACTCAAGCATCTTCAGTTTGTCAGACGCTACTGGAACTTAAAATGGGATCAGGTTCTACGGTCAGATGAAACCAAAATGGAGCTTTTTGGCAATAAACACCAGAGGTGGGTTTGGCACACACAGAGAGGTAGCCATATGGAAAAGTACCTCATGCCCACGGTTAAATATGGTGGTGGCTCTTTAATGTTTTAGGGCTGTTTTTCTGCCAGAGGACCTGGACATTTTGTTAGGATACATGGCATCATGGACTTTATCAAATATCAACAAATGAAAACCAGAAAGCTTAAACTAGGGCCGTGGTTGGATCTTCCAGCAGGACAATGATCCAAAACATACGTCAAAATCAACACAAAAATGGTTTACTGACCAAAAAATCAAGGTCCTTCCATAGCCATCCCAGTCCCCTGACTTGAAACCCATAGAAAACCTGAGGAGAGTCCACCAGCATGGACCTCAGAATTTGAAGGATCTGGAGAGATTCTGTATGGAGGAATGGTCTCTACTTGCCTTGTATTCTCCAACCTCATCAGGCATTATAGGAGAAGACTCCTTGTTATCTTGAAGAGCTGTTATCTTGGCAAAGGGAGGTAGCACAAAGTATTGACTAAAAGGGTGCCAATAATTGTTGCACACCTATAAGATTTATTTATTTTTTTTTGGTAAACCTGTGTTTTGTTTACAGTTGTTTGATATCCATGAGTATTTGAGTATTTTTGTGAATTTTTTTTAACAAAAGATCAAAAGTTTAAACAATAACCTTTTTGAGAATTGAAAAGACAATTTTTCACAGCTTTCTTTGCTCATATTTACCAAGGGTGCCAATATTACTGGAGGGCACTGTATATCAGTACTTTCATTCTGTTTAAGCTGCAGTAGTGAGATTGCCCTCTGGGAATCTTTCCCAATTGGACCTCACACTGATCAAATGTATTGATCTGTTAGAGCCGTTGCAGAGGAGAACCAAATGAGTGAAATGTTGCTCTGATATCAATAATTGGAATAATAACCACGACTGAGAGACAGAAATTTAGAGAAAGGGAAAGACAGGGGGTCTCATCTGTGGCGTAAACGGTGTCTGTCGACTAATGCTGGGAATCAATAAGGTCAAGCGTGGCAGACATCGCAGCTGACTGTCAACACTGAACCAGTAGTTTTACAAAAGCTTATAGAATCTCAGTGATATTTGGTATTAGCCATCTGCTGTTTTTTTTTTTTTGATTATTAAAAATAATTACACTTGTGATTAATGATGACTAAAGAACATTGCACACAGGATGCATAATTGATGAAGCATTTAACTAATATGAAAAGTTTGTACTAAGACAAATTCTGTAAGAAGATCGATCTGTAGTAATATGCACAGTTGTTCTGTGACGTTAAAACGTTTCTAAAAAGCCAAGGCAGGCACGCCCATATTTTGCAATTCTGTAATCATGATATAAAATTGAAAGCACATCCAGTGGTCAGTCCATCGATATAAAGAGAATACAAAGTTGCTGGACTTCATCCCATGTCCATTTACAGAGTCTATTTCTGTGTAAATATTATAAATTGTTATTACATTATTTTTGGTCCAAACTGATGTGGCCTTCCTGTACTTTTTTGAAGAAATAAACAAACAATAGTAATAATGAGGGAGCAAAATTAAGGTCTCAGACCAGGAAGTCAGGGCACAGCCTTATAAGGAGGCTGGTCAGCATATTCCAGACCATATTGTCAGAACGCGTTTCGCTTCTGATTCATCTGATTTCAACGCTGGTATTCATACTGAGAGAATCTGGAAATCAAATGCAATTTAACACTTTACTAATCCAGTATGTAAAACCAGTTTAGAATCAGAGTTCAGTCTGTTTTCATTCGGGGAAGTTGGTTGGATTAGGCATAATGAATACACACTACAATGATGATAAGTGTGGGTCTGAAAGGAGATCTCTTTAACAGACACCTAATCCTGCTATAGTCTCTCTCTCTCTTTCTCTCTCTCTCTCTCTCTCTCTCTCTCTCTGTGTCTGTGTGTGTGTGTAGGGACAGTCTCCAGTGGACTCATTAGTAGGGCATTCAGCAGTGAGGCCTTCCTTTGACCCACCCCCTGCAGCTCACACATTGAGTGATGTATGTTGCCATTATTATGTTGTTCATTAGTCATATGAGTGTCTGACAGATTCTTCATCCTCACACAATCCGTCATCAGCTGTGTGATTAATCATAGCTCTTTATACCCCTCACCACACACACACACAAACACATGCACACACAGACACATTGCACTGCTGTCATATGGAAGTAGTCTCTGTGGCCTAAACACCATGTGAGGACGTTGAGGGATAAAACAGAATAAAATAGGGTAGACATACAGAACAGAATAGAGTATCACAGAATGGAACAGCTTTAAATATATATATATATATATATATATATATATATATATATATATATATATATATATATATATATATATATATATATATATATATATATATATATATATATATATATATATATATATATATATAGTATATATATATAACATGTTAGAAAGGGACAGAATAGGGTAGAATACATACCTATAAAACACATCACAATAGAATAGTATAGAATAAAATAGGATAGTGTAGACTATATCATAATACAAGAGAATACAATAGGTTTAAATATATTATTAACGAATGGTGCAGAATATGGTAGAATCCACAGCAACTGAATATAAACGAATTCATAACAATAAGGTGGAATATATAGTATAAAACCGAGTAGAGAAGGAAAGGGTTGAATACATCTTGATAACAAAAGAATAGAAGAGTTGAAAATATCAAAATAGAATGGCACAGAATATGGTGGAGTGCATAACAATAAATAAGAATAAGGATCGAATAGAATACCACAGAAGAGTAGAACAGAATAAAACAAAGTAGCCAAGGGTAGAATATATTATAATAGAATAGACTAGTATAGAATAGAATACATTGCAATAGAATAGACCGGGTATAACAAAACAGAACAAGAATAGAATAGAACAAAATAGAATAGGGTAGAATATAACAATGAAAAGAAATCATGAAATAGAATAGAATACACAACACTAGAGTAGATTAGAGTACAATAGAGTAGCTAGGGGTAAATAAATCATGATTAGAATAGAATAAAATAGAATATCACAGGGTAGAATATATCACAATAGATTAGAATCGAATTAAACCATATAGGATAGGACATATCATAATATAACAAAAAGTAATTATTTTTTAAACAGAATAGAATAAGGTTGAATAAACCACAAAAGAGTAGAACAGAATAAAACAGAGTGTCACAGGGTAATACATATTACAGTAGAGTAGAATACAAAAGGGTTAAATACATTAAAAATAGAATAGAACAGAATAGAATAGTGCTGACTATAGTGTACCAAAATATAATGGGGCAGAATAGGACGGAATACGTAACAATAGAATTGAATAAGGTAACATGTATCACAGTAGAGTAGAATAGAGTATATTAGCATAACACAGGGTAGAACATAGCATAACAGAATAGAGTTCAATATATAAAAACAGAACACAATAGAATGGGACAGCACAGGGTGGGATACATAATAGAATAGAATTGAATATTCACATTAATATATAATAATCACAATAGAGTAAAATACAAAGAGGTTGTGTGCATCAGAATAGAATAGAATAGAATAGAATAGAATAGATTATGTCACAACAGAGTAAAATAGAAAAGATTTGAATATATCATAATAGAGCAGGTTTGAATATATCACAGTAGAAAAGAACATTGTTGAATATATATCTGAATAGAATAGAATAGAATAGAATAGAATAACTAAAATAAATTATTTAACAAATAAGTGAAAGGTCCTTTTAAATAGCTACAAATATTTGTGTGTGTGTGTGTGTGTGTGTGTGTGTGTGTGTGTGTGTGTGTGTGTGTGTGTGTGTGTGTGTGTGTGTGTTTGTGTGTGCACATTTCTCTTTCCTTGGTTCATTTCTCACATTATCAAAAATGAAAGAAATGAGAAATAGAATAAAGTGTGAGAGATAAAACTCATCCCTTTGAGTGGAGTAATGCGTCGCCCTGCTTTCTTCATCCACACCTTTCATTTACGCCTCACGTGTTGATGCGGATATCATTTTCATCTTGTCATTTCTTTGAAATATTGTGTGTGTGTGTGTGTGTGTGTAGTAGAGGGTAGAAGCTCCAGCAGTGAATCAAATCAATTGATAGAGCAGTTGGCCTGCAGCCCCCGGGTGCTGAGTGAGCATGAAATATTATGGAGATTGTTCTTTAAAGTGATATCTTCATCATCATCATCACCATCGGAGAGAGAGAGAGCGAGAGAGAGAGCGAGAGAGAGAGAGAAAGAGAGAGAGAGAGAGAGAGAGAGAGAGAGAGAGAGAGAGAGAGACTCATGTGGTGCACACCTGTCATAACTCACCCAAATAATGTAGTCAAATCCCAAACACAAATCCACAACAAACACAGTTAATTTATCTATCTCTTTCTCTTTCTGACACACACACACACACACACACACACACACACACACACACACACACACACACACACACACACACACACTCAACCCCGTAAACACCATGACGGCTGTGCTTGTCAGAGCTCATCGCTTCATCAGCACCTCATCATCTTCATTCATAGCTTTATCTCACACACACACACACACACACACACACACACACACGCTGCGTGGATTTGAATCTTGGTATGTCACAACATGCTAATTTTTTATGACATATGATTATAGTTGGCTTTAGAGAGCATCATGTTCCAATTACTTACAATAACCATGATTAGGTCGTATGAACTCGTAATCGTAAGATAAAAAGCTGCAGTTGCGTGATATCAACTTGCAACTGTGAGGTCAAAGACGCAATTTTATGATATTAACTCGCAGTTGAAGGAAAAAACGTCACAGTTGTGTAATATTAACTCACAATTGTAGAATAAAGGGAGTACTGCTGAGCAGCATGATATTTACTCGCAATTGTGAGGTAAAAAAGTTACAATTGTATATCAACTTGCAAATAAGAGATAAAAAGTTGCAATTGTATGATATTAACATGCAATTTTAGGTTAAAACATGCACTTGGGCGATATAAACTCACAATTTTAGGATGAAAAAGTTGCAATTGCGTGGAATTAACTAGCAATTGTGAGGTGAAACGTTGCAATTGTGAGATTAACAAGTTTGAGGTAAAAAGTCACAATTTTTGTGACAACACAACTGTAAGGTAAAAAGATGCAACTGAGTGATATACAATTACAGTAACAATTGTGAGCTAAAAAAATTATAATAACTCAATTGTAGGATAAAAAGTCACAATTTCAAGGTATTAACTCACAATTGTGAGGTAAAAAGTATGTTATTAACTTGCAATTGTAGGATAAAAGTGACAACTGATCAATATTAACTTGCAGTTGTGAGGTAAAATGTCACAATTGCGTGATAACTTGCAATCGTAGGATATAAAGTTGCAATTAAATGACATTAATTCGGAATTATAGGACTGATTTTTTGCAATCGCATGATAATAACTAGCAATCGTGAGGTAAAAGGTCACAATTGTGAAATAAATCTGCATAATATTTTAATCATATGTGGTAACAAGCTTCCATAAACACGATTTTAAACTTAAAATATTGTAGAGTAATAAATTGCTTGATGTGTTTAAATGCTTAACATTTTAAGACACCTTTAACTGTCCTGCACTTGCTTCTGGTCAACTTCAGTTCTTTGGCTCCTTTAAGAGCTCTGAGCTTGGACTGTATTTTGCCTCACTTCTAAGTCACTTTGGATAAAACCATCCGCCAAATGGAAACGTAAATAATTATTATTAACATGATAACATGTCTCAGTCCACACGTATGCACAAGATGGGGGAAAAAAAAATGAATCATGGCATTAGGGAAGAATTCCAGCACAGTTACTGTTGAGAAATATTGCGCAAAGGAACGTTTATGATCAGTAATTGCAATGAACGTCAAGTATTTTCCTTAAGTTTACAAGCCACAAAATCAACAGCATCCTGCGCTGCATGTGTGGAGAGAGTCAAGCAGAAATGCCAAACATGCCCGGAAACCGCTCGCATGTGGGAGAAATCTTCCTCCAGAGTGCTGCGTGATGCACATGATTGAGATTCTTTACCACAAAGTGAAATGTGCACTTATATTCTATATAGCTAACATCTTCTCTTCTCTTCTCTTCTCTTCTCTTCTCTTCTCTTCTCTTCTCTTCTCTTCTCTTCTCTTCTCTTCTCTTCTCTTCTCTTCTCTTCAAAACTCCCATTAACAGAAACATAACAACACTATTTACTTCCTATTTTCCACAAACTCAGCACATTTTTTATTGTGCATATTTTACATTTTAAGCAGCATTTATTGAGTTTTTTTAAGCGACGCCAACCAAAACCAACCAACCAACCACCCACTTAAACACATTTTGCTCAGCTTCACTTTCTGAAATTCTCAACACGTCTCCCCGACACGCAGGGAATCATTTGCTTCCCAGTTGGAAGCCACATGTACAGCTGTGTGTTATTGCAGCTACCTTACCCCCGTTCTCTTAAATGTCACGCTTTTTCTCATGACCTATTCATTTTATCTGTTGATCATAGCAGTAGGTACGGTATTTTTATGTCTGTTTTTATTTTCTTGGAATTGTTCTGTGATGAAAACACCATGAAGGCTGTTAGCGTGAGTGTGTTAGCGCAGTACGATGCTCATTCGCTGTTAACAAAGTACAGAACATGCTCCAGTCATTTCTCATTGCCTGCCATTGTCCACATTTTCTATTGCCAGGTTTTTTTTTTTTTCCCTGCTTGTGGTAAAATGGTAGTCCAGGAAATCGCAGATCAGATCATTTTAATAATGTGGATAAAATCTAGTTAAGCAGTGCACATCACAAGCCTAAACATGAATAACTTTCCCTGTTGATTAATGTGTCTGTTGTTAAATTCATTTGTTAAATTCTGAATTTTATATTCAGTTAATAGTTAGTGACCATGTTCATGTTTAGCAGTCCCAGATATGGAGTAGCCATATGCTAAATAGCTTACATACACTTCTTCGACTATAGTCATTTGAATTTTTCATCTAGCAATTTCGAGGTTAAACGTTGCAATTGTGTGATATTACTTACAATTGTAGGATGAAAAGTCACAATTTTGTGATAACACAACTATGAGGTAAAAAGCTGCCACTGAGTGATATTCAGTAATGATATTAAGTAAGAATTTTGAGGAAAAAAGTCAAAACTGAGTGATATTAAAACTATTAAAAGCAATTGCGAGGTACAAAGTTGCAATTGTGTCATTTTAACTCAGACTTGTAGGATACAAAGTCACAATTTTATGATATTGACTCACAATTGTGAGGTAAAAAGTATTTGTTATTAACTTGCAATTGTAGGTTAAAAAGTCGCAACTGAGTAATATTAACTTGCAGTTGTGAGGTAAAAGTGCAAGATATTTTCAGTGTCATATTAATGAGAAATCTATCATAGAAGCAGTACAGAATTTGGTGCAAATGTCGAATTCGAAGTCCCAGAATGCAATGCAGCTATACAACACATATATGACATGGCAGATACTGATCTGTTTGAGCAGAGTGTACAGATAAAGAGGTGACAGGACTGGACAGACTAAAGGACTAAAGTGCCACTGCATCACTCTCTATAGGTAGAGATAAAACCAGGGCTAGATCCCACTGGCACCACTATCAGCAGGTAGTCGAATGGCATTGTGGGTAATGTAGGAAACCGTTAACCAAAGTGAAAATAGACCAAAAGGAAGTTTGCTCACTCTCATATATTATAATTCATAGCCTACTTTGTTCAACAAAGCCGCAACTAGAAACATTTCCACCAACACACACTTCCTGTCTGTAAAAATCTTGCCAGGTTCATCGCAGTCAATCTGCAACCACTTCCTGGCCCCCTCTCCAGCAATTTCCCTGGCTTTACACTTTTACTCATGCTTCTGTCATTTTCTTCTCTGGATATCCCACCATGCTCCTTGTTTCATCTCTGCAGGTTAGTCCTGTCTGAATCGTCACACCAGACCCGGCCCACAGAGCGCTGTGAAGCTGGAATGTAGCCTGGCATGCTTGGTGCAATACTTTTCGCTACTTCAGTCTTTGAAGTGCAAAAGTGTCTTGTGTAAACAAGGACAAAACTACCCAGTGCTATTTATCAGACGGTGTGTGCATTCTTCAGGTGTCGAGAAAACATCTGAGCTCTTTTGATGAAAGAATTGCCTCTGAACATATATATTTATATGCTAATGTTAATAATAATGTTTCCCTAATTTTACTAAAAATCAAAGTAAGTACTAAAATTGCCCACAAACATCATTACACCTTTACCCCTTTATCCATAATGCAATAACACACCCATGTTCTCCTGCCTTCTCAAATAGCCTAATATCACTAACATTAGCTAGATGGCTAGTTAATGTTATTAAAACTAACCTGATTTTGCACAGATAGATAACTTGTTTTTGAGAATTGCAATCTTGATTTTCATTGTCATTTAACAACAGCAAAACTGTTTACAATTAAAAAAGTAATTTAAACCAAATCACTTGCATGAGCTAGGTTAACTAGCTAGCTAGCTTAGCATGTTAGACAACCATCAGTACATCAATACATCATCAAATATCAGAATATCCAATATCATATATTTTGAGTTTATATCATATATCTTGAGTCAAGTTAAATAGGTTTATATTAGCGCCTAAAACAAAGGAATTTTGAGGTTAAATGTCGCAACTGTAGGATAAAAAGTCACAATTTTGCGATAACTCACAACTATATGGTAAAAAGTTGCAACTGAGTGATATTAAGTAACAATCCTGAGGTTAAAAGTCAAAATTGAGTGATTGTAGATCTTTAACAACTTTACTGTAGTAACAATACGTCATCACTTTGTTTATTTCTGAGTTGCTGAGTAATCATTTTGACCTACTTTCCATTATTAAGACTTGTTCTAGTGTAGAATTTTGTCTTAAACAGTTAAAAATGGACCTCTGCAAATATAATACCTGCCCTTTGGCTGCATTCATTTACACAGGTAGTACTTTCGGGCTAAATCACACAGTGGATAAAGATTTGATTTATTTACATTGACGCTGCCCCGTATTTTGGATCTTTATGTGGAAATGAAAACACGCCAAACAGACACATGCTAGTTTGCTCATATCACAATCCGCAATACATCCTGTTAAAAAAAAAAAAAAAAAAAAAAAAAAAAAATCAAGACCTGGGAGTGTCTATATGTGAGTGAGTGTTATGTGTGTGTGTGTGTGTGTGTGTGTGTGTGTGTGTGTGTGTGTGTGTGTGTGTGTGTGTGTGTGTGTGAGAATGCAGGTCTTTCCTATGATAGTGTTAAAGGCTAGTTAGCCAGAATTTCTCAGTCTTTCCATTCACTTTATCAGAATGTGATAGCACACAGAAACAGATTACTGAATTTCTCAGGAATAAGACACACACACTCTCTCTCACACACACACACACACACACACACACACACACACACACAAACACACACAAAACGATAATCATTTCACAGGCAACTGCTCTGATGTGCCTAATTTATATGAGAAATATGAATATACAGTGCAGAAAATCATCATACCCATTTGAAATAGTTACTTTTTTTGTCTTTCAGCCTGAAATCAAATATATTAAAAATATATTTTTTTGTTCCAGCTTTATTTACACATTCTGCCTTACAACATTCTAGTAACGTAAAAAGGCAACAGTTCGGAAACATAAAAAAAGAAAAGAAAACTAGAATAACACAGTTGGAAAAGTGATCAGTCCCATGATTTAATACTTTGTAGAGCCACCTTTTGCTTTAATTACAGCCCTCAGTCTGTTTGGATATGTCTCTATTAGCTTTGCACACCTAGAGTGGAGAATATTTCCCCATTCTTCCTTGCAGAATTGTTCGAGATCAGTCACATTAGTGGTGAGTGGTGATTGACTGCTGTCTTCAAGTCCATCCACAGATTTTCAATTGGATTTAGGTCAGGGCTCTGACTTGGCCACTCAAGGACATTCACCTTCATCCTTAATCCTTAAGCCACTGTGTAGTTTTTTTTTGGCGGTGTGTTTAGGGTCGATGTCGTGCTGGAAGGTGAACCACCTGCCCAATTTTCCTCAAGAATTTGGGTGTACTTGGCAGCATCCATTTTCCCTTCAATCCTGACCAACTGCCCAGTCCCTGCTGAAGAGAAACACCCCCACAACATAATGTTGCCACCACCATGCTTCACAGTAGGTATGGTGTGTTTTGGGTGGTGTGCTGTGTTTGGTTTTTGCCAAACATAACGCTTGCAGTTCAGTCCAAAAAGTTCAATCTTGGTCTCATCTGACCATAAAACCTTTTGCCACATGGCATTAGAATCTTCCAAGTGGTTTTTTGCAAAGCTTTTTCAGAAGAGGCTTCTTTCTTGCCACCCTGCCATTCAGGCCAGCTTTGTGTAAAGCTTGTGAGATCATTGTCACATACACAGCCCGACCAATCTCTGCCACAAGGACTTGTAAGTCCTTCAAAGTTGCCATTGGCCTCTTGGTAACTTGCCTGATCAGTATCCTCCTGGCTCGGTCATCCAGTTTGGAGGGACAGCCTGATCTAGGCAAGGTGTTGGTGGTGCCATACACTTTCCACTTCTTAATAATGCTCTGAATGGTACTCAGAGGAATAGTTAAAGCCTTTGAAATCTTTTTGTATCCTTCTCCTAACTTGTGCCTTTCCACAACTTTGTCCCGGAGCCCTTTTGAAAGCACCTTTCCAACCATGGTGTATTCTTTGCATTGCCATGAACTACTAGTAATGGAATCATCATGGAACAGCCGTTATTTCCACTTAGATGTTGAGGGTTATAATGTGTAAATACAGCTGGCAAAAGTTAGATTTAATTTATTTTAATTTCCATGGTGTAATGTGACAAAAGGTAAGGATTTTGACAGGGTATGATGATTTTCTATAGGCACTGTAGTTGGCTTTAGAGCTCATTATGGTCCAATTACTTACAATAACCATCGCTGATTAGAACTCTCAGGGAACCTAATATAATAATTTAGAAATACAGATCTGTGCTACTTACATGCATACTTTTAAAAAAAAATTTATTACACTGAACATGCAATTTTAAACAGGTCAAAACTATTCATATAATAATAAATTGTTTAATGTGTTGAAATGCATGTTTAAAGGAAGTACTAAAATGGCCTGGTAACATTTTTAACCATTATTAAAAACGTCAGGATCTATGAATATTATTGAGGATGTCCTACTGTCATCGCAAATACCTTGTGGGCTAGCTAACCGCTAATTAATTAGCTTGCATTTGCCTCAGATATATAAACCGAGTCTCGATTTAAATGGTCATATCCCCGGTGATTTAGGGAACTGTAGCCAAACTGCTCATAATATGCCATTTATTCTTTACTAACATTAGCTAAGTTAGTAAGCTAGCCATCTTTGTAGTGACGGGTAGACATGAAAGTGAGAAAAACTGGATGTAGTGTAGATTTACTACTTTACACTTTACTACTACAGATTTCTGTTAAGTGGCTTTGTGACAATGTCTCTTGTTAAAGGCGCTATACAAATAAAATTGAATTAAATTGGAATCATGGAAATAGAATAGAACAGGATTTCTTTATTGACAATGTACACAGTACCGCACAATTAATCAACCTGTGCTAAATATGTAATTCAATAATACTATACATAGTTGAAAACTTTTGCATACACCATTTTTTTTATTTAAATGGACTAAATGATGCACATATGAAAGCAGTGCTTGAGATCTAAATCAGCTGTTGAGAACAATAATAGACACACAGACAAAAAATGATTAAATATTTTTTCAAACCCATAATTTACACATAATGGACTCAATTATTGTCTGCACAAATTAGCAGTATTGATAACAATAATGGTTTTACATGCATAAACACACACCCACGCACAATTCTGTACCGTGCTGCATATGCTATGTCAATTTCAATCTTCCAAAACCGCATTACACCGCACAGCTGGTCTTAAAGACCGTACAGTCACTCAACTGTCATTTATAGACCATCGGGGGGAAAAAAAAGAGGCTTTAGAGCTGATACAGCACCGATGTGCATTTGCATCTAACAATGACTTATTATTCGACTGGAGTGGCTGTCCATAAAAAATCCAAAGGAAATATCTTTCGTCTGACGCAGCATTGTATATCCTTCCATCCGTAATATCCTGAGGCCGTAACTGCGTCGTTTTGATTCTTTTAATCACTTAAAATGCTCTTTTGATCGCATTTAATTAAAGGCCAGCAATTACCTGCACTGAAATTAGCAGCATTTGAATGCATCCATTTACTTGATTAAAGTTAGATGATGAGCGGGAGAATGTAAGAGAGAGAGAGAGAGAGAGGTCAGCTAAACCCAGCCAAAGCTTTAGAAGAAGTGGAAGGAGCAGAGGAATCAGATGTCTACAAAAAGCCACAGGTAAATAAATGACGAAGGATTGGCATGTCACTTGGTTGTCGGTTGAGCTCGGCTGAGTATCGTGTAAAGCTCAACGAGACTCGAGTTCTCACTGGCATGGACTCTGATTACATCATTGCAAAACACAGACCTCTCCATTTCTCTCGCTCCCACACACACCCACTTGGCAAAAACTATGTCTGAATGCATGCTCTACAGAGACTTATTGGGCATGCAGCAGTAAAGCGGAGGCCAGCCCGGGACACCTGACCCAGTATGACACACGATCGGCCGGTTAGTAGCCGAAACAGTCCTGACCTACATGAACACGAACAGCAATCGGAAAATTTTACTCACTTCTTCAAGTCTCTCTCTGTGTGTCTGCTGCTATCTCTGTTTCCCTCTACCTAAAACATGCCATTATTCCTGACTCGAAATAATCTCTTTTTACGACTTTCCCAAGGTAAGCACGCAGCAGGCAGCTCTGAGACAAACCAGAAAGCCACCAGAGCAGGAAGATGAATGCAGATCTGCCGCCGCTGCTTTAAGAAGTCATGGATAATACAGCTCTCGTGCTTTTGGGTGGTTTCTTTACTGCAGCTGGCAGAGGAACAGGTAGCCAATCAGATCTCACCGAACCCCAGCTGTCATCCGTTATCTTCCAGTAGGGAAGGTTTCTAGGAAGCTCGCCATGTTCTGTGTCAAAGTGCCCTCAGAATGGTTCTTAGCTCTTCTGCTCTGCCCCCTTCAGTAGTAATTATTTTTTACTAAAATTGGAAAAAAAAATACAAAAATCATTTTTCCAACCTGAGCTCATATACGTCATATTCTTCATATGTCAGTGCGTCTATTGAATGCAATAAATAAACAAATAAATAAATACATAAAAATAAATAAATACATTTTTAAAAAGATCATGTTCAGCTGATTTTGACCCAAGAGTAATGAGGTAAAATGAGTTTGTAATATTTGCAAAAACTTTTCCTCATATTGTCCACTCTGTTACATGTATAATAATAATAATAATAATAATAATAATAATAATAATAATAATAATTATTATTATTATTATTATTATTAATATTATTATAGCATTTATATATATAATTTGCACAGACAAGAGTGACAAAAAGAACATAAAAAAGCAGCAAATTCTTTTAACATGAATTATTTACTGTAAAACAAAACAAAACAAAATTTTTCTAATATCATGTTATAATATGTTTCATTTTGGTTTTAAAATCTGATTGGCCGTACCGCATTCAAAGCAAAATCCTTGATGTACGCACCCCTGTGACCGCATCACAATAACTGAATTATTTATGTATTAATGTGTCAGGTTTAAAATCAATAAAACTGTTACACTCAAGCCATTGAATACCCTACGCAAATATTTGCCCATTATGTTGCATAGCAACCAAATATTACTGTTAACAGACTACACTGTGTGGTGAAAGAATAGTTTATTGCGAATATTATTAATAATAAATGACATTTATTTACTGAACACTGGATTGGGTCAGATTGTTTTCGTCATGATTTTATAAAGCAATAAACCAGGGTTACATTTTGAGATTTGATGTTTTCCCTGTTTTATTGGCCTTAGAGTTAAAGACATTGTGATATGTCTACCTGCTGTGCTAATCATAAAGACTGTCCTGTGCTCATCCCAGGACTCTTATTCACAATCTGCTCACACTGAACATCTTTTCAACACACTTAGTACTGTTTGTGTTTACTCTTTTACACCTGTACACTGTAATGATTCATTATAACACTATCCCGTGTGACCCAGAAGAGGACGGGACCTAAATCTACATCCGGATTTCTGCAAAGCTGCTTTGTGACAATTTCTACACTTAACCGCGATAGACAAATTGAATTGAATTGAAATGATATATTATTCATTACAGTGAAATGTTTTGAACATTTCTTAATCATTTTTATCTGGTTATAGTTTTATCTGGTCTCTTATACTCTGCCTTATATGATTCTCTCTCTTTCTCTCTCTCTCTCTCTCTCTCTCAACTCGAATATGAATGATTAGTCAAAAGGTGAACATTGGGTCAGGATCCATTTATCCTACACAAGCGGAATTGGAATTGATCACATTATTACATTAAGAAGATCTCTGATTTGTTATAATCAGGCATGTATTGGCAGTTCTTCGCTGCAGGCCCAGGCTCAGGAGTCGAGTACACTTCAGCAGCCATGGGTCAACAAGTCACGGTCCATTTCGCAAACTCCGAGTGACCTCTCGTGACCTTTAGATGAGCACTTTACAAAATGGAGGGGAGGCAGGCGCACAATGGAAAGTGGATGGGAGAGAATGGAGAGATTAGGAGAGGGGGAAAAAAGCGAGGTAGTTACTCAACGAGGACAGTGAACAGCATGCCGAAGGTGTGAGGTCACTTCCTCGGATTCACGGTTTCAAAACAGGATCCGGGCAAGCAATATTGTCTTGGGAAAATAACAATATCTAGTGTAGCCTTGATTTTTTTCCCCCTTCAATCAGTTTTATATTAACCATTTAATTTCCGTTTTTCTTCCATCGGTAATTCTTAGCAAGATTTAAGGAATGCTTTGGCATCCATTCTGAGACATTTAATCATTTAGGTAGAATAAGGCATGGCTTAATGACAGGGCCGGAGGTTAAACTGTGAACAGAGGCTGATTGTGAACGAGTCAACAGACAACATCACTCTACCGAGAGGCCTCTTTTACAGTCATGGCATACTTTAGTGATAAAAACCATCCTTTTTTCCCTCCTGTTTATGCCCCTGAACTCTATATGGAAGCAATTAGTACAGACTAAACAAATTAAAAGGTCTAAGAGGCATCGGCAGTCAGAGGGCGATTTAAACACACAGCGAATAAAAGCTCGTGGCAAAACTCGGGCTCGAATTCTCGACTGTACCGTAGTATTTAATTTTTCTGTTCTGTACAGACTCCAAAATCACATCTTCTCACAATCACATTTTTCTGTTATGCCATTTATTTATAACGTTCTGGAAAATTCTGGAAAATGTTTCAAAATTGAGGTTTGGTAGCTCAGAGTCTTATCTTGAATCGATACGATTTCACATTTTCTTTAGCATTAAATAAGCAAAAATAATATGCTGGAGACAAAAAATGAACATTTTGGTAATCTAGTGTATGGCAGCTACATTATCTAAAGTCTTAGATCTGCTTGTGGTTTGTTATTGAGCTTGTTTGCCAGAATAAAATAATTCTTCACTTCCATATTTAGTTGTTCAGACTGTTAATCATGCAATAATCAAAAGCATTAAAACTAATTAGTTCGTTTTTTTTTTTAATTGGATTATTAATAGTGGTGTGATGACACATTTATATGACGCGATAATGTGATAAATTCTGTAAGTGTTTATACAACTGATTAAAAACAATATTCCAGGTGGTACGTGCTTTCAATTATTAAAGTACATGTGAAAGAAAAAAAAGAAAAAAAAAAAAAGGAAAGAAAAATTGGATGAACACTATGCTAAACTCAGAAAGGCTAAGAGCAAACATCTTTCAAAATATTCAACAGTTTCAGAACCACGCCGTCCATTTATAATATACGTATTATGTACGATAGATATTTATTATTTAGTATATTATTATATAATATAAATTCTAAAACTTTGGCCTCTTATTTGTCATACACTTGTTTACTATTATGATTTTTACTTTAACCTTTCTGTTTACTTCATGCCACTTCTGTAATATGATACAATTGTTTTTAAACACAGAACATATAAGTCAGTGAAATTTCTGTTTGCTTTTTAGACTGTAAAAAAATCAAAAAATAAAATGAAAGATATGACTCAAAAAATACCTGAAATATATAAAGACTCAATGGTAAACAAGCGACTATATAAATAAATACTTAATGTACTGTTGTGTAGATATATAGTGCTTTTTGTCAGCTACACCACTAAATATCTAAACATCTAAGAGAAATGATTCAAATATGATGCTATGATGCCTTTTGGAATAAATGCATTAACATATGCATGTGGAAGAATTGTGATAATAAATAATAAATAATAAATATAATAACCGTGACGGTGTTACACGTCGTTTAATGTCATAATGCGATATATTCAGATACCACAATATTGGGTTATAGAGTTGACCATGAAATATTAAACATTTGCACATATACATAAGCTTTTACAGAGCACACTGAAAACCATCAAGCCACACGATTCAAATCAACATTCATATGTAAAAAGCAAGGCTGTGTTTTTGTCATCTGCTTTATTACTTACTCTTTATTCCTCTTCCTCTCTGTCTTCTCAGTCTTACTAGTCATTACACAGTGACTGCTGTTCTCTCTCTCTCTCTCTCTCTCTCTCTCTCTCTCTCTCTCTCTCTCTCTCTCACTGCATCTCACGAGGGTGTTTTGGGTGAAAAACATCTGTATTTAAATTATTCCACTTCCTCAGGCCTGAATAGACTCCCTGTGCTCTAAACAACAACAGGAAGTAGACCATTTCCCCCCCCCCATTCGCTGTACTTAAATAGGCAGGAGAATTTCAAGATGCTGGTACACAGATGCTGTAAAACTTTGCTAGTAAACACATAAAACCCCTATTGATGTTAATTAATAATCCGATTCACTGATTCGTTTATTCACTGTTTACTGGTGTAATTGTAACGTCTATAACATTGTTTTGGAAAGCAAACGTTTCACCATTGGAAAGGATAGACTCCAGGGCTTTAAATAACTGCCATGGTTTCAATGATCCGTGTTTTTTTTTTTTTTTTTTTTGGAGCTATTTTCAAACCGAAATTTTCCTCCAGCTCAAAAACAGCGTATAAAAGATGCTAGATTGAGTGATCAGTACACGCTGAGCCGTTTACACACGCCGTCCAAGCCCCAGATTAATATTTACAGCTCACAGTTAGGACATTTCAGAAATCCCATTCTGATGAGAGACATGGTGTAGAGAAGCCCGGACCGGTAGCGGTACTGAAGTGTGTGTGTGTGTGTACACACATGTCGTATGGTTACTCAAACACTGTTAACTGTGTAACTAAAGCTTTGGAGTTGATTCATACACAGTTTACACAGTTAAACCCGTCGATAAATCAGCGAGTCCCTGTTGGGATTTTGATGACAGACAGCAACACAATGTAGAGAGAGAGAGAGAGAGAGAGAGAGAGAGAGAGAGAGAGAGAGAAAGAGAGTTCATTTCAATAATTTGTACCCCCTGGGTTTCTGTGTGACAAAAAATAAAACATTTTCCTAGTCAAAATAGCCTAAATTCTACAACAAATGTGTCTGGAGTTATATTTATTGCAAGCTCCAAAGCTTGAACCGTTTTTTTTTTTTTTTGGCATATTCTAGTACTAAATTTGTTTAATCTCATTAACATGCCTAATTCCACTCCCTGGCCACTTTAATAGGAATGCCGGTACCCCAGCTTATTCGTGCAGTTATCTAATCAGTCAATCGTGTGGCAGCAGTGCAATGCATTAAACCATACAGATACAGGTCATGAGCTTCAGTTAATGGTCTCATCAAACATCAGAATGGGGGAAAAAACATGATCTCAGTGACTTTGACCGTGGCATTTGACATTGCCAGAGGGGCTAGTTTGAGTATTTCAACAACTGCTGATCTGGGATTTTCATACACAACAACATCCCTAGAGTTTACACAAAAGGGTGTGAAAAACAACAACAAGAACAACCAAAAACTTTTTAGTGAGTTGACTGGGTTGTGCTGACAGGAAGGCTACGGTAACACAAATAATCACTCTTTACAACCATGGTGAACAGAAAAGCATCTCAGATTTCACAACATGCCAAACATTGAGATGGATAGGCTACAACAACAGACGACCACATCGGATTCCACTTCTGTCAGGGAAGAACAGAAATCTGAGGCTACAGTGGACAGACTCACTCAAACTGGGCAGTTGAATATTGGAAAAAAGAGCCATTCTGAAATGGTTTTCTGCTCACCATGCTTGTAAAGAGTTTTTTTTTTCCCTTTTAGTTATCATAGCCTTCCGTAATTTCTCATGTCTTTTATTATTTCTAATATTTCTAACCTTTTTTTATTTTTATTTATTTTTAAAAAGTACAGTCCTCAGCTACTCTTCCTCTTCGAGTTAAAGGTCAGCTTGGCTAGGTCGTGACTGTGCATTTCAGACCAAGGGTGAAGGGGGTCAGCTGGTGACTTCCACACCCCTTAACCAAGATCGATGACGCTTGACCCAATTCATCACAGGTCTCCCATACGTATAACAGCAATGACATGGCATTTAACAGCCAGTCCCTTCCTGCTACCCCCCCCCCCCAACCTCCCACCCCACCCCACCCCCCTTTCTCTCACTCGTACTAGTGGCTCTTTTAAGAATTGTATCGTTTGCCGTACTGTAGAACTGCACCAAATCAGAAGGAATGTACAAAATGACTTCTTCATCCCCCTCACATTTCTCACTTCTTGTTTTTATTTTTTGATATTTCCAACCTCTTGTATGTGTACACTGTTCTCAGTCAGTTTTCCTCTCTGGAACAGAGAACACTTTCTGTGAAGTCCATATTTATCAAACATTACAGCTGCTAAAGATGTAACCAAATACTAACATATTATTTAGAACGAACAGATTATGTGTTCTAAACAAACACAAATACAGATACTAACAGGAGGTGCACTTCTATTTTATTATAATTTTTTTTAAATAGCCTGCCAGAAATATTCACATGGCATCTGGTTGAGACTAAAGGACTGGGATCCAGCAGAACGAAACAAAAAGTTGGAGATTTTTTATGCATGTGCGAGCGAGCGGTCAGATGTAAAGCTCGTGTAATGCAACAAAGACTTTCTTTACGTTCTTTAACATGAATGTGCTGTGCTGTATGATGCATTTACAGCATTCATTCATTCGTTCATTCATCCTTAGTAACTGCCTGGTCAGGTTCACAGTTGTTGAAATTAGGTGAATACTTTGTATCTTTTGGGAAACAGAACCAACTAAATTCTTTAGAAAATATTGCAGACAGGTACAAATAAAAATAATAACTGTGTGAGTGGCATTTAAAAAAAAAAAAAGTCTCATGCACATCTCTAGTTGAGACTGATTATGAACTGGAGTGATGTAGCTGAGTCTGAGGAACTGTCAGAGCCAGAATTCACACACCATGCTCACACTGCTGACTTTTCTACATCTGGGTTTTCCAATGTATAGGGGTAGAGTTCATATTAAATTAAAAACAAATGAACAAACAAACAATAAAATAAATAAAAAACCCTACTGGTGTAGCCCACAGATCCAGATACGGATATTTGATATACGGAGCACTAGACAAATACAGATAGACATAATGTCTCTGTAAGAACTGTTCTTATAATGCTTTGTAAGTTAGTAATGATTCCATTTATACATTCAACTTTAATAATGCATCATAAAACTCTAATAATGTGCTATAAGGAATTCCTTGCTAAGTGTCACTATTCCTTATAATGCTGTACAAAGTTAGCTAATTAGTTTTCAACAGCTGGAAGCTTCCTATTAGGAATTACAAAAGAGTTAAGTGTATTCCTGCCTCACGTCCAGTGTTCCCGGGATAGGATCTGGATCCACCTGAATCCTGACCAGGATAAAACGCTTATTGAAGATGCATGAATGAGATTGTTAAGTTTACAACCGTGTATTTTCATGCATCTTCTTTTATGTCAACTTGGAAATTCATAATAATTCACTTAACTCAAGTTATAGAGGTCAGAATTAGTAATTAAATAAAAAAATAAATACATTTTTAAAAATTGACTCGCTTATTACAATTCCTACACATTTTGCGTGAGATGTGGATATAATGGTTCCTAATGCAGTCCAGAAAGGCAGCACATGTGGACTAAAACCTGGACAATGTCTAAAAAAAATCTGGACAGTTTCAGTGTTGTATTGAAAGCATATGATAGAACTGATGTATGTTACCATAAGTCATGGTACATTTAGTTTAGTTCTGAGTAATGCTTTGAAACTTGGTTCTTCTTACAGTTGTATAGTGCACTTTGATTAAATACCTCATTAGTTTACTTTACTGGTATTTCCTGTGCGCTGTAAATGAGAGTTTCAGCTCATATCATATATTTGCCTCAAACATTACTTCATGAACATAAAAGGTGCTAACACTGTTGATTCCTTTAGTAGTGCTTTCTCACCCAGGAAAGTAGTGTAGTAATGTAGTGTACCTTTAAAAATGACATAAGATACCAAATTAGAGCTTAAGAACCATGTTTGTACCTTAAATTACTTTTAAAAAGACACTTCCTTCACTTTTCCAAGTGAAAAGTACAAGAGATGTTCCCATGAGGGAACCACCTCCGATGATACACAATGGGCCTTATTTATCAAACTACATACAAACGAATTTATTCGTAACTCATTCGCAGGATATTCGCATTTATACAAGAAATTTGGTATTCATGAAAATCCTGTTAGATTGGATTGGTATCCTACTAGAGCACCTGAGTGTGTGTAAATTTATGTATTTGCACACCCACTAATGTAAACCTCGACTGATCGGCTTCGAATCATATAATTAGTCATGAGTTTAAAGTTTAAAATTGCTTGTTTATTTTAATTACACACACAATTGTAATGAAAATTTTGCATTTTTGTCTTTGCACTTTTTAGCCATTGAACTAGCCATTCAATCAGGACAAAAGTAATCGTTCCATATAAAAGGACAAAGACTTAGCATGTGTCTATGCCGTGGCTGAGCTGCATTATTGGAAGATTAAGCACTCTCCACATTTAGGAGGATTTGTTTCACCGTTTTTATTGGTCATTTTGTCGTTTTCAGCTCCCTGTGAGTGCAGTTTTGTGGGCGTGGCTAAATGTAAATAAACATGCTTGGCTGATTGGCATTTATCCACATATGCACTTTAATATGAAACAAAAAAAATCAGCAGTAACAGAGCTTTTTAATTCCTGAAGAATTTTTTCTCATGAAAACACACAACTTTTCCTTTGGATGATGATGACGATGATCTGTTATTTTAATAATTTGGCATTTCCACAGTTTCAACACTCCTGAGACCAGCTTGGACATAAATGTTTGATTATTATGATGCGTTATTATAAAAGAGACTGAGCTCGCTGTTAGTCATAAACCACTTCCTGCACCAGCGGCTACTCTGAAATTCCAGGGTTAAGCATTCAGACCCTGTTTTGACTGTCCCTGTTACTCATGCATAAGTTCTACCACATGGCTTATACATAATTATGGATGTAGAACATATGCGGATGGTAACCTCAAAGGGAAACTACGAGATCTGGGAGAACCTGAAATATTTTGAATTGTACATTGAAATATTTGTATTTAGTTGAGTTACACATGATTAAATTATTCAAAATGTTTCTGTATCATTTGTTGTGAAATGTTTGTGCACATAGTATAGCTTTTTTGTGTATGTGAGGTAGAGAGAGAGAGAGAGAGAGAGAGAGAGAGAGAGAGAGAGAGAGAGAGAGATAGCAGGAGCTCTGATAAAGCAGTAAATCAGCCTATTCCCTGATTGGCGCTGGTGAAGCTGTGAGTGTTTGATCCTGTCTGGGGTCCATGACTCAGTGACCACACACACACAAACACGCACACACACACTATCTGTGGGCAGTGCATAGACACTGAAAAGTGCCATGCATGGGAACCAGTGAATATAAATGGCACACACACACACACACACACACACACACACACACACACACACACACACACACACACACACACCACACACACCCACACCACACACACACAAACACACACACACACACACACACACACACACACACACACACACACACACACACACACACACACACACACGCACACACACACAAAGGACTGACAGGAAAACACCTCCCCCAGACATCAATGACTTCACTCTGTCTTGTGTCTGTATCTAAGGAAGCCTGACACACACACCTACTCATAATTTAGCATAATCTGTTTTTTTCTTGTATTGGAATCTCTAAGAATTGCACTTACACAGTGTTCACAGTGTGATTATGGTAAAAGAGCCAGCATGAACTGATACCTCACACAGACCCACCTAACACCTCTTTCCAAACTTCTCATAAGAAAAGTCTAAAGAGTCTAAAGAAATGTCATTTCATCGTAGGAGATGATCTTAATGTATTAAACAACACTGGTACAGAATTCTTGATTCTGATTGGTCATAAAGTTTGGATACATTTTCTGAAACAGCAGCTCTGAGATTAGTTCTGCTTGCAAAACAAATGTCAGGTTGATATCGATGCTTTCGGTCTAATACGTTTCCATAGTAACAACATACACAGGGAGTTGTATGTTTCTCCACATAGACGGATTAAAAAAAAAAAAAAAAAAAGAAAGCCAAACTTGATGTGGTGAAGTTTTCTGTAAGGAGACGTTTACTTAGCATTTATGGAAGGAGTCTCCAGTGTCAGTGATTTTTTAACACTCAGAAGTACAGCTGTAACTTTAGCTTTTTTTGTTGTTGTTGATTTTTTTTATCTTCAGAGCAAAAGAGTTTCTGTTTTGCAGTTTTTTTCTGTAACATTACAAGATGCATTTTTTGCCTTGTAAGCTTCACAAGAAGGGAAAAGAGAAGTTTGTGAGGGTTTATAGCTGCTATAACATAAGTGAGAACATGAATTAACTTGTTCAGCAACATTAAATGTAACTGTAAATGGATAAAACATGTTGTTTAAGTCTTCTGGTGTTTCATTGAAACTAGAGTACTAGAAACATAAACATTGTCTGTTATTTGTCCTCATTTCATAAGTAATCCAAATTAGATTTTTTTTTTTTCGTCTGAAAAATGATGAGTGGATCCTTATTTTCCAAATGAGCCAAAATGAGTGGATCCTCATTTTCACCTCACGATGATGATAAGATATAATTCTTCTTTTTTTAATGATTGTTTGGTACACCTAATTTATTGACATTGAATAAGCGTTTATCTCTGAATAGTTGCTAGTTAAAAGTTTTAGATGCAAGTAGCCTTTCTTTATCTAATGCTATGTTAGCTCACTATCAGACAGTTGTAACTAGCCATCTAACATAATTATGAGAAAAATAAAAAATAATATATAATCAGGTCATGGTTTATTATATAAAAATATAGCAACATAAAAACCCTTGTTTCAACGGGTACAAATATTAATTTAACCCTTTACTGCATGGTGTTGCCATATGGCAATGATCTCAATTTTGATAGGCTATTATCTGTTTTGATAGGCAATAATACAAAACTATACTATTTTCAATATGTAACTTGAAAAAGGGGGCTATAACGATGACATAAAAAAATGTTATTTTTGACTATACTGTATGATAATTTCCACCATTACACATTGTTACCATATGGCAACAATTTACCAACTACAACTACCCCAACCCCCCCACCAAAAAAAAAAAAAAACTTACAATTTTTAAAAAATATATTAGTTCCAGTAATAAAAAGCCATAAAAACCTCTTTGAGGTAAATGTAATATTTGCAGTGCACTTCTATATGCATTATTATAAACACTACACACAGTACAGTAATATAAATTAATTCATGTAGCATAAATGATACGAGTTCATTTTTAGTCAATACAACTTGAAATATTACCGTAATCTAGTTTTCCAATTTCATCGCTTAAGACATTAAGTATTAAATCGATCGTTTCCTGGAACATTTTCAAAAAAAAAAAAAAAAAAAAAAGTAAAGCACTTATTAAAAAACAACTAATTCAAATAGACGCGGTAGGAAAAAAGTCGTTATTCTCTCTGTGGCTAAGGATGAGATTACATTGGATTAGAGGAATTTTTGCATTGCAAATGAAAGCTTGCGGAATCAATAAACTCCGTTCGACTCAATATACAAACTAATTAAGTGGTAATATAATCAAGGCAGAATACAGCCGGTGCAGATCTTTTAGAGGAGAAAAAGAAAATCCAATCAAAGCTTTTTTTTTATGTTAAAGATAAAATCTGAGCCGATCTCTCTTTGTGCAAATGATGACCCAGGCTTTGTGCTAGTTTAATAGAGGAGACTTGTCTTAAGAGGTTGCATTCGATGTGCATATTCTAATCAATATGAATTACATAGGCTCTTATCTATGGCATCGTCTCCAGACAGCTAAACTAATTAATGTTTTATTGAGTGTTTTAACTCAATTATTTTACAAAGTCACAGAAAGGCATAGAGCAATGTGTAGCTTTGTTGGATAAAGGCCGGTTAATTTTCAACCGTGCTTCAATAAACATGAACCTTTTTAAATCTTCCCCCCCCCCAACACTTAGCTGTAAGCTGTATAGCTATAGATTAATCGTTGTGTAAATATTTGTCCAAAACTCGCTCTAATTTTGCCTCAATAAATAAATTTTTATATACCCAGTATATACGTATTCGCTTTAGAATTTTGTAATAAACAGTTTACACATATCAAAGTGAAGTAGTAAAATTAATTTGGTAACACTATGTGTATAATGACCTATGAATACATTCCTAACCTGTTCTAATGCATTCTTAAGACGTTATACACATTATATAATACGTACAATTATTATTATTATTATTGTTGTTTTTAGGAAAAGGCATTACAGTGTTATAATTATTTCTAGAAATAATAAATTATGCTTAGCACTACATAAAGGTACTCACTGTTATAATGCATCATGAACACTACTTATAGACATACTTATATACACATGAACACATTGTTTATATAATTTACCATATGCAGCTGCATACACTAATATCATTGGATGGCAATGGATGACTTTCATAATTTACACTGATCCTCCTTTTCGAACGTAGAAAGATTAATAATAAACACCGATAATTTCATGTCAACCCATTTTGCGTCATCATCCATCAACTTCTCTTCAAATCCCACTGTAGTACCAGTACGTGCTCTGGGTGGCTCGGGCCCGAGGCACTGCTCCATTGCCCGGCATACATGATCTTGTTTATCCCTACGTGTTAATTAATACATTAACTAACAAGCATGCACTAACGTACTTAAGGTGGTCGTTATTCACGCACGAATTCATAAGACTCACGTCATAGTTAGGGTTAGCTCCTCATTAGTTGGTGATTAATACATGCCTTAACTCATCATTAGTTCATATTTAAGTATTGATTCAGGTATTAGTGCATGATTATTCATGCACGCTTATTGTAAAGTGTTACCAATGTAACTATAAATGGATATAAAGTATATAATTTCAAAACTGTAGTGCACAAATAAAAATAGTTGGTATGCTGCTGAGGCGTAAAGGGAATAAAACACCTCTGAACATGCATAATAGTATATCCGTTGTATGTATTATGTTGATAATTTTTCGTTGCTAACTGTCATATAACAGCACACCCTGCTGCATTTTAGCACAAGTTCATTTTCATTTTAAAATTGTTCCACGCAATTTTTACTAAAAAAAAAAAACAAAAAAAAAACAAACAAAAAAAACGCTTAGATGGACATTTCTAGACTTTCTCATCCCTCTTCCAGCCTGATTCATTCAGACTGATGGCTTATTTTCTAATGTTAATACCCAGGTCTATGGGAGTGTGTGTGTTCTAATGCTAATTCCTCCATGTGTTCTAATGCTAATGTCTGTGTTTGTGCGTGTGTGTGTTCCCGTGCATCTCCGCAGTCAGCTGGCTGTGTGTGTGTCACTCGGCTGTGTCTAATGCTCTCTGACAGCAGCAGCAGATCTCTTTCAGTGAACATTTGATATGTGGCATGAATGTGGCGATGCTCAATAGCCTTATTAATGACGCTTATCACTCCAGCAGCCAAATCCCTCCCTCAGACACCGAGCACTGCTCTGGAGGCTCGTTGTGGCTCAACACCTTACTAACACACTCGGTTTTCTGTTTTTTTTTCTCACCTGTTTGTATGTAAAAGGCTTCATGGGACCAATTTAGGTAACACTTCAGTATTAGGGGCGTCACATATAAGACATTCATTTCTAGCCAATACGTATATGTGTATATGAGCGGTGAATACAGCAGTAATTTAGTAACTTATTACCAGCTTATTGGTGCTTTATTTAATTTTCACACGCTTACCTTATATTGTAGGTTTTTGGGTATAGTACACAATAGTGTATAAGCGCATTCATAGTGTATCGTTTCCCTGTTATACCTTATTGATTAATAGGTTTTGGTTAATTTTCTATACCAGCAGCTCTGACAGTAGTGCAGCTCATATTAGTTCATATTACGTTACCATTGCTATAGTAACAACTCACACAGAGACGTGTATGGTGTGGATTAAAGAAATGTCGATATGGTAAGATTTATGGAAGGAGTCTCCAGTGTCAGAACCGTGTAACATGAGGTAAGACTGTAACTTTTTAAGCTTTTGTCGTATTAACAGCAAGAGAGAGCCAAAAGAGAGGCTGGTGAGGAAGCGACTGTTTACAGCTGCTATAACATAAGTGATAAACTTGTTTCAAAGACGTTCCACAACATGAAATGTAAATATAAATGAATTAAAAAAAAGTATGCTATGTCAATCTCAAATGAGTAACATTTGTAATTATTTGCAAATTATTTGCTGTGGTATAAGAGGAATAATATGCAGGTGGAATAATATGCAGCTGGAATGTTCTAGAAACATCAACTTTGAGGCGTTCACCGTGATCACACCACTCCATACATGCCGGTGTTTTATTCCTTACTTTAATGTAATCTATAGTGGACCACAGTATGTTGTTTTCTGTTTCTGCAAGCACATACAGTACATGCAAACTATTGTATATGGCTCATTATGCTTGTATTACTGCTTAACATAACTTAACATAAAAGACTCAAAAGTCAATGGTGGGTCTAGTCTTACATTCCCTTCTCATATTTCCTACTAGTCGTGTTAGTTTTTACTGAATAATTCATAGTAATTAGTGAATAATGTGCTTTAAAGCTTATTATTTAAACCGGGTAATAAGCCTAGATTTTAAGAGATTAAAATCAATTGAAAAAAAAAAAAAATAGACGAAATCCTCCACACGACCTCCAGTACGACCTCCAGATCTCCTGCATAAAGATAGATGAATTCTGAGAGGCTAGAAATGGAGAAATATTTTTCGATCTAGTTGCCATTATTGTATTTTACTAGAAAGCAATTTCTCATTCCAGTAAACATGAAGTGAAATTAAGTTCCTGACTTTCTGCATATTTGCCTAAGGACTTGTAGTTTGCCAAGTCTGGTGTGTGTGTGTGTGTGTGTGTGTGTGTGTGTGTGTGTGTGTGTGTGTGTAAGGTCTGAGGTGTCATGTGGCAGCTGTACAGGATGCCAGTCCCCTGACACTAAAAGGTGTCAACACCACTCCTACATTTAAAATTCAGATTTCAGATTCGGTGCATATGTCGATACTGGAGTCCCATCCGTACTGCGAGACTGTCCCCCTTCTCCGTACAATCTGTTCATTCCCATCAGGCCAATGTTAGCCACCCCCCCCCCCCCCTTCACCGCCCCTTTCATCTCATCTTACACTCTGGTATCAGCCATCTCTGTCATAAGAACTCTATCATTAGAACATCTCTGACCTAATAAAATTGTTTGATTTTATTAAACCAAGATGGACTGGATGAAGTAAAAGCATAAAATGAACACTTCCATGCAACCTAATTTTTATCCACCACATCTGTGCAATTACCCTAAATGATAATTTCAACACATTACCCTGCATTGAGAAAACAAAACAAAACACTAGAAGCCCTGTTTAATAAAAACTCAAGTATAATCAGTAAAATTGTAATGGGTTTATCTGGTTTTATAATGTGTGTTTTTTAGCTGTGTTTTACGATTATTACTGAGCACAATGTACAAGTTGATCCAAATAAATCTTGGCTGAATTATATAACATCCATGTTTGGCTTGTTTTGTTTACATTTCATCATTGCCATTTCTGTATTCTTATTCTTTTGTAGCTGTCCCATTTAATGTCCTCCTATGCCGTCTTCTAGTTTTTAGACATGCGTACACTTTGTAGACAGAATACTGTACTGATTTATTTTTGCTGCTAATTAGTATGCTATGTATGTTTACATTTATTTACAACACTTATTATTATAGTGTAATATCTCTTTGCACCTTATTCCATACAAGAACTGCGTACTAGTCACCCATTCACACACTACGGACAATTTGGAATTTGGAAAATCAGCCTACAACGCGTGTCTTTGGACTGGGGGAGGAAACCGGAGTGCCCGGAGGAAACCCCCGAAGCCTGGAGAGAACATGCAAACTCCACGCACACAGGGCAGAGGCGAGATTTGAACCCCCAACCCTGGAGGATGAGACAAACGCTCATGGTGATGCTCACCACTAGCAGTGTAAACCTAGCTTTACCTTATTTATTATAGTCTGCAAACAGTAATCTCACTACTTCATTTTAAAGTTACTCACTTGTAAAGCGGAAAGCACAAGGAACTTTAAGTTCCTTTGGTACTTTATTACAGAAAAAGAGGCATCATAACCATTCTCAGTTCAGCTTTCACACCTAAAAACGTAAAAAGTAAAAGTCGACTTTAAATTAATGTAAAAAGTTTAAGTTTAAGATTGAAGTCAAGTTTAAATGATTTCAATCGTTATACTGTTTATATGAAATCTTTCAGAGATGCCACTACTTTTTTAAGTTTTACTGATGAAATGAAATAATACATAATAATAAAAAATAATGAGCTCAGTTACATTAAGCGCTGACAGCAGTTGTGAATTTTTAGGCTTGGTCCTATTTTACAGGGATGTTCGTGGAACAAACCCAAAATAATGACAATATTTCTATTTTTCCCAGCTTTTTATATTTATTTATTTATTTATTTATTTTGTCAGCCATTTTTAAAAACTTTAATCCTGTCCAGCTTTGGTAGAACTTTTTTTTAGGACTTGTTTCATGCTAAGCTATCGTTAGTGTGTAATGGTGGATGTTTTATTTCAAATAAATAAATAAATAAATAAATGAATAAATCGTTCGTCTTTAATAAGCGCCCGGAGCTGTGAGGTGGCGATATAGCCACGTATTTTAAACATCTGCCTTCAAACTCTTATTATAAATGAGTTTTTTGTTCTTTTCTCAGTCCTGGGAAACATGTTGACATTTATCTTCATGATTATTCCTTTAATATGAATGAGATGGAGATGTTGTTTGACAGTCCACGGATCGCACATGCGGAGAGTGATGAGTGAATACAGATACTGTGCTGTGCATTTGTGGTCGGTTTTTATAACAGAACCATGTTTTTGTTTTAACACTGCAGGGTATATGATTAACTCCCATTAGAGTGAGCCGTTGCCGACGGTTAACACCACCTTGTTGGTGGCCCAGACTAAAGGGGGAAAAAAAAGCCAAACTCTGGTTAGTTTTACACACACACACACACACACACACACACAAGCAGTTGTGAATGAGCAGTTTCTCTGTATGATAAACATTATTTTACATCAACAATTCATACTTAATAGTAAAAGTGTAAGGCGTTTTCTTAAATAACGTGCTTAGCTCCTTCTAAATTCTGAATCATAGTATGTTACGAATACATTCGTAGTTCAAGTGTTACCCTTTCCTCTTCACACTCACGATGAACAAGCCGGATAAGAATCCCGTAGCTTTGGTGCCGGCTAATTACAGCCGAGCCGAGACTGAATGGAGAGAGAGAGCTAATTAAGCAGCCCTCGTGTACGTCCCTCACGACGCATTCACACTGTATGATTCGTTAGTGCCTATCATGAAGAAGAGGGCGATGAAAATTAAGTGATAGAAGGCTTCAGGAAAGTCGGACTTATTCTCACTGTTGCATGTGCGCAATTAGCACAGACAAAATGAAGCCTGTGTGGTGCTGTTAAAAAGAAGGGGAAAAAAAGTATAGGTGCACAAAAGTGGCCTTCTGTTTATGCGCATGGAGTCGAGCGAAAACGTTCGCGTGCACTTGCCACGAACAAAGTGAAGAAGATACATATATTTTGTATATACAGTTGAGGTCATAAGTTTACATACGCCTTGCAGAATCTTCAAAATGTTAATAATTTTTTTTTAAATGAAAAATAAGCAGGATCATAAAAAAATTGTATTTAGTTTTTTATGTAGTACTACCCTGAATACGCTATTTCACATAACAGATGTTTACATATAGTCCACAAGACACAATAATAACTGAATTTACACAAATGTAAACTTTTGAACTGGTTTCAAAAGTTTACATATGCTTGAATCTTAATAGTGTGTGTTGTTACCTGGATGATCAACGACACAAAACGTTTTTATGTTGTTCACGAGTCCTTTGTTTGTCCTGAGCTGTTAAACTGCCCACTGCTCTTCAGAAAAATCCTCCTGGTCCTATGCATTCTTTACTTTTCCAGCATCTTCTGCATATTTGACCCCTTTCCAGCAGTGACTATATGCTGCTGAGATCCATCTGTTCACACTGAGGGCAACCGAGGGACTCGTACACGACTATTACAAACGGTGCAAACATTCACTGATGCTCAAGAAGGCAACACGATACATTAATAGCCAGGGGGGTGTAAACTTTTGAACAGGATGATTATTGTAAATTGTTATTATTTTGCCTTCTGGGAAACATTTCAATATCTAATGTACAGGTGCATCTCAATAAATTAGAATGTCGTGGAAAAGTTCATTTATTTCAGTAATTCAACTCAAATTGTGAAACTCGTGTATTAAATAAATTCAATGCCACAGACTGAAGTAGTTTAAGTCTTTGGTTCTTTTAATTGTGATGATTTTGGCTCACATTTAACAAAAACCCACCAATTCACTATCTCAACAAATTAGAATATGGTGACATGCCAATCAGCTAATCAACTCAAAACACCTGCAAAGGTTTCCTGAGCCTTCAAAATGGTCTCTCAGTTTGGTTCACTAGGTAAGCCACAAACATTCATTGCCAAAGAAGCTGGCTGTTCACAGAGTGCTGTATCCAAGCATGTTAACAGAAAGTTGAGTGGAAGGAAAAATTGTGGAAGAAAAAGATGCACAACCAACCGAGAGAACCGCAGCCTTATGAGGATTGTCAAGCAAAATCGATTCAAGAATTTGAGTGAACTTCACAAGGAATGGACTGAGGCTGGGGTCAAGGCATCAAGAGCCACCACACACAGACGTGCCAAGGAATTTGGCTACAGTTGTCGTATTCCTCTTGTTAAGCCACTCCTGAACCACAGATAACATCAGAGGCGTCTTACCTGGGCTAAGGAGAAGAAGAACTGGACTGTTGCCCAGTGGTCCAAAGTCCTCTTTTCAGATGAGAGCAAGTTTTCTATTTCATTTGGAAACCAAGGTCCTAGAGTCTGGAGTAAGGGTCATAGTAAGCTCATAGCCCAAGTTGCTTGAAGTCCAGTGTTAAGTTTCCACAGTCTGTGATGATTTGGGGTGCAATGTCATCTGCTGGTGTTGGTCCATTGTGTTTTTTGAAAACCAAAAAAGTCATTGCATCCGTTTACCAAGAAATTTTGGAGCACTTCATGCTTCCTTCAGCTGACCAGCATTTTGAAGATGCTGATTTCATTTTCCAGCAGGATTTGGCACCTGCCCACTCTGCCAAAAGCACCAAAAGTTGGTTAAATGACCATGGTGTTGGTGTGCTTGACTGGCCAGCAAACTCACCAGACCTGAACCCCATAGAGAATCTATGGGGTATTGTCAAGAGGAAAATGAGAAACAGGAGACCAAAAAATGCAGATGAGCTGAAGGCCACTGTCAAAGAAACCTGGGCTTCCATCCCACCTCAGCAGTGCCACAAACCGATCACCCCCATGCCACGCCGAATTGAGGCAGCAATTAAAGCAAAAGGAGCCCCTACCAAGTATTGAGTACATGTACAGTAAATGAACATACTTTCCAGAAGGCCAACAATTCACTAAAAATGTTTTTTTTATTGGTCTTATGAAGTATTCTAATTTGTTGAGATAGTGAATTGGTGGGTTTTTGTTAAATGTGAGCCAAAATCATCACAATTAAAAGAACCAAAGACTTAAACTACTTCAATCTGTGTGCACTGAATTTATTTAATACACGAGTTTCACAATTTGAGTTGAATTACTGAAATAAATGAACTTTTCCATGACATTCTAATTTATTGAGATGCACCTGTAAAATAGTTTCCTTTTTTTTTTTTTTTTTTACATTCAAAATCCATGGGGGATGCAAACTTTTGCACGTAACTGTATGCGTGTATGTGATGTGAGTAAAAAAGAAAGATGTTTGTGTGTGTTCTGAATGTGTTAGGATGTGTTTGCTGATCTGGTTGTTACTTTGTGGTCTCAAATTTTTTTATCTGAATATGTGTTGGTAATTTGTTTTCTGTGAACGGAGATTTCAGAGAAGACCCGAGTGTAATTGTAAGCAGTAGTTCCACCTCATCGTCATGAATTCTCGTGTTTGTTTTAGAATATCTGGCCATTCGCAACTCTGAGAGTTACTGAAGATGAATGAAATAACGTGTTTTAGACCATGTTGGTGTTTGTTTCCACATTTCTCCTTTCTACCATGCAGGTCTTGATGTTTATGAGTCAAGTCAAGTCACTTCACTCTCATGTGCACCAAAGTACAATGCTTTTCTTGCTTGTACTACACATTCCCAGTGTTTGTGCAATGCCTCTGATTGATTTTCCCTCTTTACTCAGCTTCAAAATGGCTCGCTTTTCTCCGATAGACAGCTCTCTGATCTTTATGTTGGCTTATCCTTTTCAACAACAAATGCAGTCTTCACATGTGAGGCTGAAGGCTAAAACCAAGAGTAGATATAGTAGAGCTATTTATTGTTCAAACAATCAATCTAGCAGGACACAACTGGGTAACAGGAAACAACCATAAAGATGGCTTTGGACCTCAATTCATATGAACAGTTATGCTATGATGGCTACGACTACAATTGCAAACAAACAGTTTGGCACTCGTGTCTCAAACAGTGGAGAAGTTCAACAAAACAGTCTTCATGTAAAAACTGGAATGAATTTTCCTGGTTACACAACTGCTATTTGACCATGTAGTATTGGCACATTTATAGAAGGGATTTATTTATTTATAATCACACTATCCGGTGTCACCCAGATGATGATGGGCTCCCTTTTGAGTCTGGTTCCTCTCAAGGTTTCTTCCTCATATCGTCTCAGGGAGTCTTTCCTTGCCACCATCGCCTCTAGCTTGCTCATTGGGGATAAGTTTGTACATTTAAAATCTACATCCTGAGTTTATATATTTCTGTAAAACTGCTTTGGGACAATGACCATTGTTAAAAGCGCTATACAAATAAAATTGAACTGAACTGAACTTTCAATATTTTTTGCTGGACTACAAATTGGGTGGTGTGGTACAAAATGTGCTGTGTTCTATGTCGTTTAACACGTCTACATATAAATACCAGGAAATAAAAGCTGAAATTCTAAGCTCTCTTCTAATATTCATCTTTTGATCTCAAACCCAAATGTCTTCAGTCTACAACAAAAATAAATAAATAAATAAATGAAATAATCAGTTGGTCTTGCCGTTCCAATAGTTTCAGTGGGGACTGTAGATGGAGCCTGATATGGAAACATTCTGTTGTATGGTTCTACATAGAACTTTTAAGGGGTCTAAATATATACTTTATATACCGAAATGAGAGACTGCAGGACAAAAAGTCACAGATGGTCAGAAATCAAGCTTATAGGACAAAACAAGCCTATGTTCACTAAACTGGAAGTATATTGTGTGCCCATGTGTTGCTGCGTGACACATTTACAGCATTCATCCATTCATCAGTAACTGCTTTATCCTGGCCAGGATCACAGAGGCTTAAATTTACTTAACTATGTGCAGAACCTTTTTTTTTTTCTACAGGTATAATATTCAAACTAAAAGTCAGGGCAAAAATGGGACTTCTTCATTTTGTTTCTTTGTAAAATTTCTTTCTTTCTTTCTTTCTTTCTTTCTTTCTTTCTTTCTTTCTTTCTTTCTTTCTTTCTTTCTTTCTTTCTTTCTTTCTTTCTTTCGTAAATTTTATCTTATGTTTTAAAATCCTATCTAGTTTCAGGAAGCGTTCACATTCCATCCTTAAATTCATAACCTCTTAGAATAGTTTCTATGTAACTATCCGAATAACCCTTTAAGAGTATAATATTCCATGTACTAATCATGGTGAAGTTGTGTCCGCTTGCTTAAAATGTTTTTCTGTTGATTTTGTCTCATGTTTTTAATGTTTTATCTTATTTACCTTCTCATTTACCTCCGTGGAGTACTTCTCATTTGTAGATTAATTGTAAAATAGATTTAAAAAATTTTAAATCTTTCAAAAACCACGGGGGACGCAAACTTTTGCACTCAACTCGATATGCGTATGTGATGTGAGTTTTAAAAAACAAAGTCCTTTCATTACAACACTTCCTTTTGCGTGTGCTTTCATTCACCTTTCATACGCAAAAGATTTGCTTTATTTAAAAAAAAAAAAAAAAAAAGAAGAAGAAGAAGAAGAAGAAGAAAAGGTTGGTTTATTCAGGCGCTGAATATAACCATACACAGGCTTTCTGGGCCGAGATTCACGCTTCAGCTCCCTCCGATAAAAGGCCGAGCTGGACGAGTCGGCTCTCCGTGAGGGGCCCTATTGAGAACGCGCTCCGTTTCATACAGTGCCACTTACAAGTGAATGTTTTCATTAATAGCGCTGAACGCATTAACCCCAGGCACCACCCAATTACTTTGAATCAGAGAGCAATCCGGGCCGGGACGCAGTCTCGAAATGTTGTCATGCAATACCAAGGGAGAGATAGAAGGACACAGAGAGAGAGAGAGAGAGAGAGAGAGAGAGAGAGAGAGAGAGAGAGAGAATGAATGAAGCAATGAATGAATTAGAAAGGAGAAAGAGAAGAGGGATGATTTCATTAAATTAACGCTCATTACAGTTAGTGAGTGAATTTTATTTATATGTTTGTTCTGAATTTTGACAGGATACACAGATTTTCTCATTCAGGTTTACTTCGGTGGAAAACGAGATAAGTGATTTTGTCTCATAATGTCATTTCTTGCTCATTCTCTTTCGATCCATTTGGGAAAATGTCCGGAATCTCCATTCATATTTAATCACAACCTCCTGACATCGTTACAGAGTAAAGTTACGGAAATGTAGAACTCTGGCTAGAATTACATTCATATATCATCTAAGACCGAATGATTATCAGCTCTTCTTTTTGTTTTTATAAATGAGCATTAAGCTCCTGTATCATGTGTATCGTGTATATCGTGTGTATCGTGCCTGTCAGTTTTAACTGTCTGAGATGTTTTACTGTGTCACGTAAATTGTACTGTGTTGTGTTGCGTTGCGTTGAGATGGCCGCTCCGGGAGTTGATAGCGTGGAGGAATTTGAGTTATGTGGACGGGAGGATAGATTATCATGACAGATAACCTTACCTGGGTCAGCCCCGGCTGTCTCTATGACCAGGTAAGATGGCACCTGGCTCTCATGTCCTGATCAATGTATAACACTGGTTAAAATGTAGCGTCAACCCCAGCGAGGTAAATTCATCAGTCGTAAGATTACGAAACGAGTCTGGGAAATGAAGGAGAAGGGTTTTTTTTTTTTTTTTTTTTTTTTTTGGACAGACTGACTCTCATGATGATGTCGTCATCAATTCAGAAACTACATTCACATAAGAAAATACTTCTAAAATGCTTTGGATAGAAATACAAAACAAACCAGTTTTAATAACTTTTTGCATTGTAAAATGTGAAGACTATTTACTTTAAGTTCCAGTGCATAGTTTTTTGTTTTGTTTTGTTTTGTTTTTGTCAGAGAAATAAAATACTCTAAAAGTTCAGAAATCCAGAGAATTCACAGCCAGGGTTGTTTCAATTTGGTGGTGCATCTACAGTGCCCTCCACTAATATTGTCACCCTTGGTAAATATGAGCAAAGAAGGCTGTGAAAAATTGTCTTTATTGTTTAACATTTTGATCTTTTGTTTAAAAAAAATTACAAAAATACTCTGCTCTCATGGATATCAAACAACTGCAAACACAGCACAGGTTTATCCAAAAAAAAAAAAAACTTTGTTAAATATAGGTGTGCAACAATTATTGACACCCTTTTAGTTAATAAAACCCTTTTTAGTCAGTCTTCTCCTATAATGCCTGATGAGGTTGGAGAATACATGGCAAGGGATCTGAGACCATTCCTCCATACAGAATCTCTCCGGATCCTTCAAATTTCGAGATCCACGCTGGTGGACTCTCCTCTTCAGTTCACCCCACAGGTTTTCTATGGGTTTCAAGTCAGGGGACTGGGATGGCCATGGCAGGACCTTCATTTTGTGGTCAGTAAACCATTTTTGTGTTGATTTTCATGTATGTTTTGTTTCATTGTCCTGCTGGAAGATCCAACCACGGCCCATTTTAAGCTTTCTGTCCATGATGCCATGTATTCTAACAAAATGTCCAGGTCCTCTGGCAGAAAAACAGCCCCAAAACATTAAAGAGCCACCACCATATTTAACCGTGGGCATGAGGTACTTTTCCATATGGCTACCTCTCTGTGTGCGCCAAAACCACCTCTGGTGTTTATTACCAAAAAGCTCTATTTTGGTTTCATCTGACCATAGAACCCGATCCCATTTGAAGTTCCAGTAGCGTCTGGCAAACTGAAGGTGCTTGAATTTGTTTTTAGATGAGAGTAGAGGCTTTTTTTTTGAAACCCTTCCAAACAACTTGTGGTGATGTAGGTGACTTTGGATTGTAGTTTTGGAGACTTTCTGACCCCAAGACGCAACTAACTTCTGCAACTCTCCAGCTGTGATCCTTGGAGATTTTTTGGCCACTGGAACCATCCTCTTCACAGTGCATTGAGACAATATAGACACACGTCCAATTCCATGTTGATTCATAACATTTCTAGTTGACTGGAACTTCTTAAATATTGCCCTGATGGTGGAAATAGGCATTTTCAATGCTTGTGCTATTTTCTTATAGCCACTTCCCATTTTGTGAAGCTCAACAACCTTTTGCCGCACATCACAGCTATATTCCTTGGTCTTACCCATTGTTATGAATGACTAAGGGAATTTGGCCTATGTGTTACCTCATATATATACCCCTGGAAGATGATATATAAACAGGAAGTCATGGTTGAACAATTCCCTGTTCCTAGTCACTCAGGTGAACTAAAAAAAAATTAAATATCAATGGGAATAAACTTCAAATATATTTTTCTCATATGAATTCATAGGGATGCCAATAATGGTTGCACACCTATATTTAACAAAGTGTTTTTTTTTATAAACCTGTGTTGTGTTTGCGATTGTTTGATATCCATGAGAGCAGAGTATTTTTATGAATTTTTTAACAAAAGATCAAAAGGTTAATAAATAAAGACAATTTTTCACAGCCTTCTTTGCTCATATTTACCAAGGGGGCCAATATTACTGGAGGGCACTGCACATTTATTACAAACAGGCGATGGTACTGAGCTATAATGTTAGCATGCTAGCTAAAGGTATAGAGTGTTATAAATAAACAATTCCTTTCCACTTTATTTGGCTTCAGACCCTCTACAAACCATTTATAAAGCATCACGAAGCAGCTCATTCTCACCATCACGCCGAGTCCACGAGGAATATATTTGTAGTTACGATAGGATTAAGGATGAGATGATAGTCTATAATGTATGTACTGGACAGGAGTTTTTACTTTACTAGACTTTTAACTGTTGAAAAAAAAAAAGATAATAATCACAGAACACCTCAGTACAGATTTATTTTACAAACAACATTAAAATATAGGCACATTGTTTAAAAGTGTACAATATATATATTTTTTTATTTCAGTTTTTTATTTTATTTATTATTTCAGAAGTTTTCACCATAGAACCCTTTTTGACATAATTTAAAGGCATAACAACTTTGGTAATTGTGACCTGTGATGTTCACTGCACTAATAAAAAAAACCCAAAGAAAATCATGATTTCGTGACTTCCAGATCTTGTCACAGACTCCACTTGGAGAACCGTGGAACATCGACAGCCATAAAATGACAGCTAATAAACAGTCTTTAGCTGGTTTCTTGGCATTTCGTAGAGAGTCTTGTGCATAGAGTATGTAAATAAAGTATTATAGAATTTTTTACTTTATTAAAAAAGTCCTTCTATTTGTACTTGGTGTCGATCAACCATTTAAAACGAAATATTTTATATTGCTGTCAGTTTTTAAAATCAATAGAGGTGCACCTCTGTTCTTTTGACTATGTGAACGCCTGGAGATCAACACACACACACACACACACACACACACACACTGTGTCCATCTGGCCATAAAGCCACACTGCCCAGTAGTAGCAATGATGTCATCTCTCTCTCTCTCTCTCTCTCTCTCTCCATCTTTATGTCTCCGTCTGTTTGTCTCTCTCTGTTTGCTTATATCAATCTCTCTCTCTCTCTCTCTCTCTCTCTCTCTCTCTCTCTCTCTCTCTCTCTGTCTGTCTGTGTGTCTGTGTGTCTCTATGTCTCTCTCACCAAGTCTCTGTCTGTTTTCTATTTGTCAGTCTCACTGATAATTTATCAGACTGTCTGTTTCTCTTTCTTTCTTTCTTACTTTCTTCACGTCTCTTTGTCTGTTTTCTATCTATCTATCTATCTATCTATCTATCTATCTATCTATCTATCTATCTATCTATCTATCTATCTATCTATCTATCTATCTATCTATCTACCTGTGTCCCCTTTCCATCTGTCTCTGTTCTCGCTCTCTCTCTCTCTCTCTCTCTCTCTCTCTCTCTCTCTCTCTCTCTCTCTCACTCTCTCTCTCTCTCTCTCACACACACACACACACACACACACACACACACACACACACCAGTCACAGTCAGGTGAACAAATTTACATATTTATCCCAATATTTTTCTCTTTTTTCCAGTTTTCCCTGGTCTACACTTCATCAACACACTCCCTCACTCCCTCGCTCCATCTCTTGGATAAACGAGTGCCTGATCTATGTGACAGAAATTCAACAACACAATCAAATTGTTTATGCAACGTCTTAGCAGCCTCACACCTCAAACACACACAAACACACACACACACACACACACACACACACACACACACACAAACACACACATAAAGCGTGGTGGTTGTGAAGTCCAGCTGTAACTAACCCTGGTTAGGACTTTATCAATGACCGGTCACATTGAGTATGCTCAAGTCAGCGCAGCTATAAAGCATATGCGGCTCAGTCAATCCCATCTGCTGTTTTTACTACATACAGATTGATTATGTGATAAAGGAGCCGAGCTTTTAATGAGGGTTAACGCCAAAAGGCAGATCCGGTCTGTACGGCGCATGCTATATGCTTCATAAACACAGATAAAACTCCAGCATGCTGAACATTACTCTGGTTCAGAAACTAACAGACAAATGGATTTTTAACTCAGCAGTATATTTTACACGCTTAAAGGAACACCGCACCCCAAAACACACGAAGTATGCTTCTAGTGAAACATTTGTGATGTGTTTAGCGATTCTGTTCCTGGTGCAATTGGATGGTGCTGTATGTTCATGATTTCCTGTGAGAAGTTATCTGTCACTCTGACATCACTGAGGGACATTGTTATTGTTAGTGCAGAAGAAAAAAACAAAAGCGCTTCTTTTCTCACTCACCATTTTCCAACGTTCAACGTCACATTATTGAGAAATCCAGTGTCGAAGTAGTGGAGACGTTGCTGCAAACATTGGACTCAAAGTTCCACAATGCAAAGTAGATGTACACCATAATCGCGTCGATTCATAGCAAAAACTCGGCTCGGCTAGTCAGCGGTCTATGACATGACGAGCGTGATGGCGTTGGTGCTGGTATTAGCATAAAAGTTGAAGCTTTGGAAGCCGATGTGTTTGAGCGGAGTGTACTGATGAGGATGTGAGAGAGCTGGACAGACTAAAGAACTAATGCAACTTCAGTTTGGCTTCAAACTTAATAGTTGTTGTTAGCTATTATAACACATTCAACACGTTTTTCGGGGGCTTGTCAATTTGTGTTGCCGTTGTAAAGACTTCATGCTTAGAAGAAAAAAAAAAAACGTTTAAACCTAGAACCCCTGATTTTTGGCTGCATTTTGGCTTCCATTTTTAATTGAGTAAGATTTTGACACATTATCTACTTCATACTTTCACTTAAGGATAATTTTTCAGTATTTTTTTTCCACCCCTGCCTGTCACTTCGGGAACTGTGACTGCGTGCATTAATACATCTGCAGGGCACGTATTAAATTTGTGGAAGCACTTTTCCAGGAGGTGAAAACAAAATGATGCTTTTTCACACAAATTTTTTTTTTGTTTGTTTGTTAAACTAATAAAATTAAAACTAAAAAAAAAAAAAAAAAAGTCATAAAATAATCAAAACATTTCTCAGAATGAAGCTTAATATTATGGTGGCTTTACTATTACATATTCGCCACACATTTGAACATCTTTCTATATACTGTACCTTATTAACAAAATACCGACTCATGTCTACACTTTTGTTCATTTATTCGCATTATATTTTGAACGTGAAGTTTTTCAGTATGCCTCACTGCCTTTAGTCAGTGTTATACTCGAGTTTCAAATTTACTTTACTCTTCCTGGAGTTAATATTGTTAATATCCGAACATTCTGTGTCTATCGGTAACACATGCAAAAAAAAAAAAAAAAAAAAAAAGAAGAAGAAGGAATTTCCATATTATTTCCTCCCCTAACTTCTCAGTCACACAATTCTTCTTTGTAAATAATCCACAACATGTTTCTTTTTTTTTTTTTTTTAAATTTTATTAAAATAACAACCCTGAACTAATTAAGAACCCTTAAGGTAAGAGTTAAAAGGTAAATAAGTATATGAGTAACTTACTGTTACTGATGAATTGATACAAGCACCACAAGGAGCAATAACTATGCATTTAAACGTCTAATGAATGCTGAATCGTGACTGTTAAAATGAAACTTTCCCATCATTGATGGATTGAACATTAACCTGGTGGATGTGGGATATTTTTGCATTATTGCCAGGCGTCATGATCCCTACCATATCTAAAATCTAAGCGAGATTCTTATCCGGAATCAAACCGTGTTCATGTCAAAACCGTCAAGTGAGGATGTGCCATCGTTCTTCAGGTGCGTTAAGACCTACGGGACCTCAATGAACCCATTTCGACATACTGGAAAAGACAGCTAATGCCCGTATCATGATCTATGCTCTCTCTTTTTTTTCCAAGCCCATTTGGTAATGCTGGAAAAAAAACAGCAGCTATCGTCGTGAGAGCGCCCTAAACAGTGCTATCGGGACCTACATCTCGCTTCCCACGATTCCGGGGTGACTAAAAGGGGCCAATGCCTATTTACACCGCTCGCATACATATTCATGTGGACAGGACCTGTCACCCTCTGTGCTGCTGTTCATCACACTCAGGTTAATTATAAATGTGCAACTCTCCTGAGACCAGTGAGAAGTCTGTCTATAGAGAGAGAATAGTGAAGTTAAGGTACTGTAAGTGAAACTGCTTTTGGAAGATTTCATGATTGGGGTGTCATTTAACCTTTGTAACTATGAAAAAAAAAAAAAAAACTTCATTATTATTATTATTATTCGAATATTTTTTCAACATTGAAACAAACAAAAAAGTAACGCATTTACCTGTTCAAAAATCTTTGAAATGTTTCTTCACCGAAAATGGCTGCATTTTGCTCTTAAACGAGTTGCAGGGTCGAGGTTTTCAGCATAGAATTAGCAAACGCACAAAATATTGGTTATATAACTAGCATCAAAACTAATGGCATGTGGACATTAAGGACATTCTAATGATTTACTTCAAATTTATTTTGCTTTTAATTAATAATTTACTTTCGATCTATAATTCGGGTAGCAGGGTCGTACGTTCAAAGTGACCTTGTCAATCACACTATCACTGAAAATAAAGATAAAAGAATGAGAGAGCTTTTCTTTTCTTTTTCCCTCTTCCTGTAATGTTCAGAAAATTCAACTCTAGGGTGATGCAACTTCCTGTTGAACATGCGACTTGTAGAATATCCTAAACATTTCATAGGGGTCAATATGTTCACGTTTAAAGTAGCAAACTGAATTGATTATTTTTCAATTTAAAGTGTAGATGTAGCGGGTTAGAGTTGTAGATTTTGTAGATTTGTGAAAGTTATTTTATCTGAAATATGCACATAGGTTGTTGTTAAGGACACTTTACCTGTGTTTAATGTGTCTTTTACCTTTACTTCACATACAGATTTGTAAATGAAATCTCAACGGGCTACAAATGGAACCTCATTCGTGGAATAATTGCAGCAATTACTGTGTACAAAATGAAATTTTTGGATACAGACATTTCAATCAATCACTACTCAAAATTCGTTCAATCTGAGTAATACACACAGGTTTAACTATGTTCTATATCAAATTTATATTAGCACAATGCATTAAAAAAAAGAACTTACAATACAGTTGAAACTCATATTTACTGATGCTAGTTTTCTCTCTCTCTCTCTCTCACTCTCTCTCTCTCTCTCTCTGTCCACAAACCCACAGGCCAGGCTACACACACTTCCTGTCAACCATCCCATCCGAATGCCAGTCTAAGGTTCCTTCTCTTCACCCAGGTGCCCTTTCTTGTGCCTGTGCAGAAATGAAAAATTCAATAACACTTAGGATGCTGGGACAGGCGGCTGACGGAGAATCAAATATGTCGATCCGATCATCAAACACTCACAAGAGCAAAGTGGAAGTAAGGCGTTTTCAAGTCAAATCAAATCGAAACATTGTACTGTTACAGTAAAGATCTTTAAGATACGTTTTTGAACGTCATATTAACACAGTAGAAGGTTTTTTTTTTTTTTTTTCTTCAGTCAAATCGCTAATTGACCAATATTAGCATCTTGTGAATGGGAAATTACTTTTGTGCAGGAAGTATATGAATATACAGTTGAGTGCAAGAGTTTGCACCAATCCCCCTTAGTTTCTAGGTTAAAAAAAAAAAAAAAAAAGACATATAGCTATTTTACAATTTATTTGCAGTAAATCCAAATTGAAACATTTGTACTTGACACAAAAGAAGTTTCAAAGAAGACCCTGTATACAATATTACAACAGATACTGTTTGCTTAGAAGAAAGCATAGTAAGCCAAGTAATCTGGCACATGCTCTATGTAGAACAAAGATGTCACAAAAGCTGCTCATATGCATCATTATATAATACTAATATCACATTCACAACTTTCGAGGTGATATAATTTAGGTTCAGTTATATTTTCTATGAAGGTCATGTACTGCATACGAAGAAATACAGTACTGTGCAAAAGTTTTAGGCACATGCAAAGAAATGCTGTGGTGCAAAGATGCCTTCAAAATAATGAAATTAAATGTTTCTACATTTTAAAAAAAATACAGTAAAGAGCAGTAAACAGTAGTAAATGAAACAAAGCCAATATTTGGTGTGACAAAAAATTAAAAATAAAATAAAAATAGTAGTCTCCGGTTCAATTAGTGCAGTTTTATAAGGAAACGAGCTGGTAAGTTTTATTGAGCATCTTGCAGAACCAGACACAGTTCTTCTGGACACTTTGACTTTCGCACTCGCTTCTTATCTTTGCAGCAAAACCCAGCAGCCTTCATTGTGTTTTTTTTTTTATCTGAAAGGTGTTTCTTACGAAATGTGCTGCTTTCTTTAATGACATACAAACATTTTTCTGTAACATTTAATTTTGTGCTAGAAAACTAATGTTTGGGAATCTAAAATGTTTTTTGTACTGACTTGATAATGTAGAAGTCATAAAATAAAAAAAATAATCTATAACAAAGTTTGTACTAAAAAAATAGGGTGCCTAAAACTTTTGCACAGTACTGTATGCACTTCATAACATGTTATAATGCATCCACAAGGCACAATTACACTTCATAGTAGTGTTTATTACTCATTGAGAATTGTTACTGTAAAGACAATGCATTATAAATAGTGTTTATAACATGATTCATTTCAGTTTGAATAGTCATTTTTTATATCTCTATGTCTATTAATAAGTGTAGTCTAGTCAACTTTCAGATAGCTGATTACTTCAGGATTTCGTCAAAAGTGACATTTTGGGTTTGATTCAGTTGCTGGAAATGTAATGGTGTAAATGCTGTAGGGATAATAATCATTTTCAAAATTTGTCTCACTTTACTTAGAGCTCACAAATACAGCTGATAACTCAATAATTTACAATCATTCATAGCATGTATAAGAATTCTGTTACTTTCTGTTACGTGATGTTTGCAGATACGTGCTACAGCAACTGGCATGCTACTGTTGCTACTGTTAACACAATTTGTAAAAAAGGAAATAGAAAAAAGAAAGGAAATATTACAGGTCTCAGTGTGTCTATAACTAAACATAATACAGTACACAAGCTGGATTTAACAAGCTTTAACACTGGCGATGTGTTATGTACAGTTCAATACTTATAAAAATGTATAATGCGTGATAAACACGGCAATAAAATATAAATATAAATAATATTTAGAAGTAATTATAAAAAGATGCATAATTCCTTTTCAATATATTATAACATGAGTTTATTTATAGATCATCATAGAAAGTGCTACCCTTGTGTCTTTTTCAATATTTCAGAATTTTTGTTGTTTTTGTTTGTCTTGGCGTTTGCTCCTTATTACGCAGTCTATAGTGTACACTAGAGCTGCACATTTCTTTGGTCGGCTTTGCTGGTGTATTGGCGTCTTTGGTCTTCCAGTTCGAGTTAAGTCAGAATAGCAATAAGGAAATGCAATCTGGCAGATGACATTAAGAGAGTGCCCATGTATCTCCGCATCCCTGAACCCAGCGGTAGACAGTGCAGGCTAAGGTTACTAGCCGTAATTCTGATGGTGAAAGGGACACAATCAACCTACTTAATCTCCCAGGCTTCCTTTAAAGACGAAGAAAACCGATCTGGCTTCCATTCTGCCTCACCAAACCACACAACGGTACACGGTGGATTCATCTTAAAATGAAAGTACACATTAAATTACACTCCGGACACAAAGCACAGATGGCCTGAATGCAACCTTGTCCTCTTTTGTTCAGGCTAATAAAAAGAAGGAAAAGGAGTACTGGATATGTTTTTTTTGTTTTGTTTTGTTTTCATAACAGCCCAGCCTCCCCTGACCCGACTGCTCCTAGACTCTGAGAGTAAAACTCCCGAGCCCCTAAAAATTTAAGTCATTAGCATCTTAATGGGCCTAAATACCCATCCCACAATAAAGGCCCAGTGAAAGAGACACCCTGCAATTTCGCTAGTGATAAACCTGATCCCGAAGCGGCCAGACCCCTGTGAGAAAGGGACGAGACCTTACTGTACGGCCGCGCTGATTGCGCGCAGGCATTGTGGAGGCATTGCAAGCATGAGTGCTTTATTAAAGTGTGGGCCGAAAAGTCTGCCTTCTGCCGCCAGCGCTCGCAGGACCCCACATTAAGACACCCACCTGTTCCGTGAAGTACAATGGAGCCCGAAACGCAATATCAGGCCGCGGCTCGGTCTGCGCCAGGGACAAAAGCCGAAGGAGTGGATGGAGAAGAAAGATAAATGACCCATGCGCTTGGACGGAAGCCAGGTCTCTGGGCCACTTAAATAAGGCATGTAAAGGGTATCTGTGGAGCCGGAGCAGGCTGGGACAGAGGAGAGGCGAGAAGTCAAACTCCGAGAGTCAGAGAGAGAGAGAGAGAGAGAGAGCGAGAGAGAGAGAGAGAGAGAGAGAGAGAGAGAGAGAGACAGAGACAGAGACAGAGACAGAGACAGAGAGACAGAGAGGCATGTTTTAATGAATTAGTTTCGGGTGGGTGACTTTTTCCATGTTGACTTATTACTTTGCCATATACACACACATACACACACATTGTTTACTCTTGCAATCTGGAGGCCTTCTTGCAGCCAGCTGTGCACATGTCACTGTGACTGGGACTCTTCCTCAGGAAAACAAAGGAATATGAACAGACAGTTAAGAGACATACTGTAACTCATGGGAGAATGAAATTTCTGCATCATAGAGGTATTATAAGAATGAAAAAGAGTCATAAGCATTAACCTTCATTCAATTCCACAGACCAGGAGGAAGTATTAATCATAAGTATTGATGGTTATGAACCACTGACCTGAGGCATAAAGCACATGCAATGAATTTGATTGGTTCTTAGTTCTTCAAATCTATACTCTAGTATGAACCTGGGTTGCACGGTATACCAGTACTACAGTAGTATCGTGATACTAAAGCTTCAAAATACCGCCAATGCCACTGTATTTTTTATCGTCAATATGGTAGTACTGTAAGTAATGATGTATGTGTGGCAGTTAATACTATTTTCGCTAAAATGACACGTCTCACTGCTTTTGCAGAATACACAATGGTTAGTGACACTTCATTTAACCTCAATTATTTACCTTAGTCTTTAAAGATTTCCTGTTTGCTAGTAAGTGAGCTAACGTTACGCTGACCGCTGTGTGTTAGCCACCAAAATTATTAAGTGAGTAGTAAGTGAGCTAACATTCCCAATTTTATGATTTTTTTGGAGTTCGTTTCCAAATTCAGTTATTTATTCCTAATGTTGTGTTCATTTTTTGTGCTCTGAGGACAATTTCCATTTGCATGATTTCATTGCTCTATAGGGAACAATATATGAAATATGTTGCCCATTGAATTAGTTGCTTGCCAACTGTATGATTGTTCTTGAGTTTTTCCAATAGCCAGTTATTCATTCTCATTAATAAAGCATTCAGAGGAAAATTCAGTTTGTCTGTTCTCATTTATATCTATGTATTTCTGGAGATTTATTTCATTTTGCAGATTTGAATTATGAATTAACACAATATTGCGTGGTATCGTGATACCTCAGCTGGTATAGTACCGTAAGATATGTTTATGGTATCGTGATAACCCTAGTATGAACTATGAAATAAAAAAATTAACTTTAGTTGCCATGACAAAACATGGCTAAGCAATCGCTAGAAAAAGATGTACGGTGATAAAACCACCATAGTGACATAAAGGTTCTTTGGAAAAAAGACATGCAGGCTATATGACACCTACGTAAGTGCTTTATGAGAAGTGACCTTCAGTAAGCGCTTTATCCTGGTCAGGGTCGCTGTGGATCACAGGAACACTTAATGGGACACCAGTGCATCACAGGGCAACAACTGACATTAATCCACATATAAAAACACTCATACAGCGGTTAGTTCCGGTCCACTAATTTGATTGGATGAGCAGCATTCAAGAAGTGCTTATATTTTGTATATTCGCCCACTGAAACCATTCCTACAGTAGAGTTAGCGACATCATCAGCAGATATTCAAGATTTCAGTATCAGTATTAGAAAAGAAAACGTGGTATCATGCCATGTTTAGGGAAAATAAATGAATACATGCACTACATGTGAAAAATCCACTATATGTGAAATATGAGGATTTAAAGAGTGCCTTAAGTGCTAATCAGAACAAGTGCTTGGTCAGCTTATCCTTCAAATCATGTTTACTTTTTTTTTTTACAGAAGAACACAGCATGATTTTAATAAAAAAAAAATTAAAAGTGTGATAAAACAGCTTATAGTATCCTGTATACACATTATGATTTCATGACCTCAGTTTAGTGGCTTCGTTAAGCATAAGTAATTGTTAGTAACATGCTTTTTGATGACTGCTATGGCTAGCTAGGTACAGATGAGCATCCAAACTCCACCCCCTTGATCTGATCCACACTTAGCAGATGACGATTGGAAACAAAGCAACAGTGACAGATAAACCGGACAGAAAACAAACAGAAATTAGTAGAATTAAAAAAAAGGAGAAGCAGCACCAATAGGCTTATGGCAGGCATGAACACACACACACACACACACACACACACACACACACACACACACACACACACGTATACGTCACCTGGCCGTGATTGACATGTGGGCAGGTGTGCTGTTGTGCAGCGGATCAGTGGAGCAGTGCGCCCATTGTTCCCTGTATTGCTTTGATCGCACCGACACGGAGCAAAAACACAGCTGGGAGCCACAGCCAGCCTCCAGGCTACAACCACTATCGACTGTGTGTGTGTCTGTGTGTGTGTGTGTGTGTGTGTGTGGGAGGGATAGATCAGAGGTGGGTCTGTTAACCTGACGGGTTGCACACCGCTGCTTTACCCCTGAGACAGAGCCCCTGGATCTTGTCAGATCTCATAACAATCTGCCATGATAAACTGCAGCCTGGTGTTGCTTTTCAACGTCACGCTCCTCTGCTACGTCACTTATTTTACCTCCTCTACGGAGTGCAGCATGTGAGATGAGATGGAAAGAAGGGAGCAGTTACAGATAGATCAGTTGGCTGATGAGACGAGCACTGATTTACAGGAGACAATAAAAAATGTTTGATGTTGATCAGGACTAGATCAGATCTCACAGTGTCAGTCTCACCCCCCTCATATATATATATATATATACAGTATCTCACAAAAGTGAGTACACCCCTCACATTTTTGTAAATATTTTATTATATCTTTTCATGGGACAACACTGACGAAATGACACTTTGCTACAATGTAAAGTAGTGAGTGTACAGCTTGTATAACAGTGTAAATTTGCTGTCCCCTCAAAATAACTCAACACACAGCCATTAATGTCTAAACCGCTGGCAACAAAAGTGAGTACACCCCTAAGTGAAAATGTCCAAATTGGGCCCAATTAGCCATTTTCACTCCCCGGTGTCATGTGACTCGTTAGTGTTACAAGGTCTCAGGTGTGAATGGGAGGCAGGTGTGTTAAGTTTGGTGTTATCGCTCTCACACTCTCTCATACTGGTCACTGGAAGTTCAACATGGCACCTCATGGCAAAGAACTCTCTGAGGATCTGAAAAAAAGAATTGTTGCTCTGCATAAAGATGACCTAGGCTATAAGAAGATTGCCAACACCCTGAAACTGAGCTGCAGCACGGTGGCCAAGACCATACAGCGGTTTAACAGGACAGGTTCCACTCAGAACAGGCCTCGCCATGGTCGACCAAAGAAGTTGAGTGCACGTGCTCAGTAGGCAGTATTCCAACATGATAACGACCCCAAACACACCTCCAAGACGACCACTGCCTCGCTAAAGAAGCTGTGGGTAAAGGTGATGGACTGGCCAAGCATGTCTCCAGACCTAAACCCTTTTGAGCATCTGTGGGGCATCCTCAAACAGAAGGTGGAGGAGCGCAGGGTCTCTAACATCCACCAGCTCTGTGATGCCATCATGGAGGAGTGGAAGAGGACTCCAGTGGCAACCTGTGAAGCTCTGGTGAACTCCATGCCCAACAGGGTTAAGGCAGTGCTGGAAAATAATGGTGGCCACACAAAATATTGACACTTTGGGCCCAATTTGGACATTTTCACTTAGGGGTGTACTCACTTTTGTTGCCAGCGGTTTAGACATTAATGGCTGTGTGTTGAGTTATTTTGAGGGGACAGAAAATTTACACTGTTATACAAGCTGTACACTCACTTTACATTGTAGCAAAGTGTCATTTCATCAGTGTTGTCCCATGAAAAGATATAATAAAATATTTACAAAAATGTGAGGGGTGTACTCACTTTTGTGAGATACTGTATATATATATATATATATATATATATTTATTCATTTTAGATATTTTTTTTTATATAGCACATGTACATCCCTGCAAGAAGATTGCCTATTTTTATGCAGAAACTATCTCTTATCTCTTAACTATCTAATATCTCTTTAAAAGATATTGTTTATCATTTTCTTTCATTCTTGGCTTCTTTATCATTTTTGTCAGAAAAGAATATGATGAATTTTTTTTTCCTTCTTCTGTTTCAAAAAATTGATAAAACTTTTTTTTACACTACAGTTCAAAGTTCATTTAATATCCTTTTTTATTCATTTTTGAAAATGTAAGCGAATACTATCGTCACTTTATTCAATGACACATTAAATTTTCACGGTGTCAGGCTTCCAAAAACATTGTAAAGTAGCCAAGAGAGTAAGAAAAAAACTTTTTAAAATAACCGGTATTTCTTTATTGTTCCAATAAACTACTAAAAAAAATGTTAAAAGTATTTATTTTCTATAATGGCCAGATATAACGACCTATGAATTCTATGAATGTTATAATGCATTCATAATGCATTACAATTTATAGCAGTGCTTATAATGCATTTATGAAGTATTTATAAATAGTGCATTATGCTAACAAGGCATAATGATTCATAATATTTGTGTTACTTAAATGCCTTCATAAAGAATCAGAAAGTCACAAAAAAGCATTTTAGAATGTAAACTTTTTTTTCTGGTAATAAAAAAAAATAAGAAGCATGAGTACGATCAGAACGATTGAGCCAAATGACCAATTCTACCATGAAAGTTAACTAAATATTTAGCATTATGTGATCCAAACTGAGCGCCAACTCTTACCTAGCTTGCTAAAATGATGTTGAGCTAGCGTGACATTGCGTTACGACTTAGCCTATAATTGTTATCCTGAATTATTTCATTATTAGATAAACACACTTCTGCTTTTCCTGTTCTTCTTGTTTCAGTTTCTTTTTCAAAGCTTCCAGACGGTTCGAGGTTTCCAAAAGAATCGCAGCGGATCAAAGATCGTCGTTAAATGATGAGAGAGCGAGCATCACACTGAGCACTCCCTCTCCACGTTAAGATGATCTTAACTTTGCAATGCTTTTGGGAAACTTAGCCCAGGTACATTAAGTTCTATTCGTTTTAAATAAGTGTGACAAAAGTGTTTCGGGTATAGCATTGTACAGTACATTACACATCAGAGGTTTTGGGGGAGTTTGGCACTTTTCATGGACTTAGTGTCAGCCTTCAAGAGAACATCTCAAGCAATTTCCTGCTTCGCCTATCCTGTAGCTATGCTTCTGCATGTGACAGTAAAGCTTACAGTTGAGGTCATAAGTTGACACACACCTTGCAGAATCTGCAAAATATTAATATTAAATTAAAAAAAAAAACACATTCTGCACATTCTTTGGTTTTCCAGCATCTTCTGCATATTTGACCCCTTTCCAACAGTGGCAATATGATGTTGAGATCCGTCTTTTCACACCGAGGACGACTGAGGGACTCGTACACGACTATTACAAAAGGTGCAAACGTTCACTGATGCTCGAGAAGGCAACAAGATACATTAAGAGCCAGGGGGGTGTAAACTTTTGAACAGGATGATCGGTGTAAACTGTTATTATTTTGTCTTCTGGGAAACATGTAAATATCTTAGGTAGCTTCTAAAGAGCATTACTAAATGAAAAAAAAAAAAAAAAAAAAAAGATCTCTGAACAAAACCATAACAATTTACTTATGACCTCAACTGTACCTTAACTCTAACCCTAATATAGAGTATTACAGGTACAATAGATTTAATTGCACTTGCGTGTAATGCCTGTGACAACTTAAAGAGCATGCAGTCATACAGTCAGGTGAAGTTTCTATCCCACCCGAATGGTTTCTTCGTGAAAAAAAGAAAAATTGAGCTAAATTTTACAGGTTATCTTAAAAAATGTACAATTCCAAGACGTTAAACCTAAACATAAGTGTAGCCTTCAACAAGATGACAAGCTACGCAGAGGATATACAGTATATACTCAGAGGAAAGACGTTAGAGGTCGTTATACGCTGAGAATATGAGATATTATGGGATATCAGAAAGGAATCAGAAACTTTTGTACTTATATCTTTCCTTTTTTTTTTTTTTTACCATTAATAAACTTGGCCATCTTCACTCTGTCGTTTTTATTACCTGGAGTAAAACCTGTAAAACATAACACACTGAACATCATGTTGCTGTTAATTATGTTTTTTTGTTTGTTTTTTTTTTTGTGCTAAGGGTACATTCAGTCCTTAGCGAATAGTTTAGTTATAATGTACACTCCTTTGCATAATGCAGCCAGACAGACTAGAAGATAATGATGCTATCTTGGGCTCTGTGAAGCTCTATGCAGTGAAGCTTCTCCTCCAACTCAGTAGAAAGGCATCTCTTAAGGTGACATCATTCAGGGCCATTAAGCTCCAACACAAACAGCTTGTCCGAGAAGCCCACAAAACCCCTCCTGATCGATAATGGACAACGCTCGCACTCTCGAGCGACAAATAAGAGCAATGAGTTTACTAAATAAGAGCAACGGGTTACGGTGTCTGAAAGTGAAAGTCATAAAGCGAAGAAAGAGGAGGATGAGTTGCACAAATTTGTACTTGTGTTCCTTTTAATACAATGTGTGCATGTGTGTGTGTGTCATGAGGTGACTGGAGGGGTGAGGTGATTGGCAACCAGCACTACTCTCCTGGTGTGATCTTGCTGTGTAAAAAGCCACCGTTGTGTCCACACACATACACACACACACACACACACACACACACACACACACACACACACACACACACACACACACACGGCCCTACCACCTGAGATTCCTCTGTTTCTGTGATCCTCCACAGCTCAATCAATACACAGCCAAACAAGAACCACAATCCTACTCCCACAACACACACACACACCCACACACACACACACACACACACACACACACCTGGGATCACTGTCCCTGATTACACTGCATCTGGAGCTTGAAGAAACGCTCAAGCTATTTTCTGTTGCCTTCTCTCTCTCTCTCTCTCTCATATATATATATATATATATATATATATATATATATATATATATATATATATAATAATAATAAGCTCAAAATATAGGCGTAACACATTCACCATAGTGACAAAACAAGGGAATTAGATACTATGGGTACAGAGCAGCCACTTTATCCTTCCAAAAGGGACAATAACAACTCAAACATTAAACATTAACTTCTTTTTCCCCTCACGGTGCATGATTAGGAGACATATCATGTGTTCACAATTTGCATTGCACTGGTGGCTTGACTGTTCTGAGTAGTTGTTCTGTGACATTAAAAGGACATACATCATTCGCTTAAAACCAAAGGGGAAACAAAAGAAAGAAAGAAAGAAAGAAAAAAGGCATGGACATACTGTACATTAAGTTATACCAATGAAAGGGAGGGGCATCAGTTAAGATCCCTCTAAAACAAATACAATAACCTCTCTATGTACAATGTAACCTAGGAAAGATAAGAATTTGGATTTGTTTTGTAAAATAATTCAATTAATTATTCATTAAACATTCCACACCAGAATGTTTCAGGACATTCTTCTTCTTCTTCTTCTTCTTCTTCTTCTTCTTCTTCTTCTTCTTCTTCTTATTATTATTATTATTATTATTATCACATATTTGAAAACATTGTTTCTGTACCTTTATTATGTATATTTTACTTTGGAATGTGCATGTATTGTACCTTTAATTAGATTTTTGACCGGAATAGTGGTGTTTAAGCTCCAAATATTTACATTAAATTATTTTTTAAAGGTTTACAGTTACACAGCATGTCAACTTAATGCTACCACCCCAGTGACAAAGAAAAGCACAGCTTGCTACCTTTATTTCTGAGCGTGTATATAACTAATTATATATGTATGTGTGTGTGTGTGTGTGTGTGTGTGTGTGTGTGTGTGTGTGTGTGTGTGTGTGTGTGTGTGTGTGTGTGTGTGTGCATTACCCTATAGTAAGTATTCATATGAGTAATTTTATTCCCCCAATACTACTTCCTGTTTGAATGGAGATTTTGAGGAAAACGTAGCATTGACAGTTTGTGTATAGGTAATAAATGTATTATAAATGAAAACACATGCATTCTCAAATGCAACTTTGCTTATGTAAGGACTTATTTTCTTTCCATGTTGTGCGCAAAACATTATTATTATTATTATTTTTAAATTACTTTGTTCCTCAAACTACTTCCTGATTAAAGGTACTTCTAATCCATTCATACAGTAATCATTCAATAATAATAATAATAATAATAATAATAATAATAATAATAATAATAAACGGCCAACCATGTTGAATAAAAATAATATACATCTCGATATAATTTCGCAACTTTTGTGTCCGATCTCATTTCCTAAATGAAAATAGCACTCAGGTGTTCCGCTCAGGAATAATAGGGCTTGGGGAGGCCTTTTATTTATTTATTTTTTTTTAATTCACGGGTCCAGATGGAGAGGAAGCGAGAGAGAGAGAGAGTGACTATGGAAGAGGGGGGAAATCAGGGATCACTGCAAGGATCATTTAGTGTGTACATGGTGTAAATATTGGGGGAGTTTAGGGGAGTAAAGGAGCGGGGGGGCGGAGCCTGGGCCCGGCTTAACGGAGTCCGCGCTGCCGGAAGTGCAACGAGGTGTTAAATTAAAGGCAGCTGGTGGGAAAAGAAAAAAAAAAGTGAGATAAAAGAGAAAGCATCGCTTCAGATGAAAGAGCTGAATATCCGTCATCCGTGGGTGACACTTGTCCTTTTTTTTTTTTTTTTTTTTTTTTTTCTTGTCCTGATTTAATCTGTGCAACCTTTGAAGCTACATTATATTGTCTTTTATCATTTAAAATAATAATAATAATGTTTTCATTATTATTAATTCATGTCTTCATGTGTGTAGGTGTGTTTGTGGTGTAGTAGCCTAATTGTGAAGCCAAAGGCAATTCTGAATTTTTTTTTTTTTTAAATTTAAAACATTTAAAAAAAAAAAAAAAAAAAGGATAATGAAGTTATTTTCGGTACGCAGAAATTTAAAAAAATAATTTCTGATAATAATATTCAGATATCTTGGCACTTTTATAATCCACATTGGTCTGAAGAGGGCATAAAGTTCCGCAGAGAGAAAGAGAGGGAGAGAGAGAAAAAAAAGTAATTAACTAAGATCAATTTCCTTGTAGACAGCCCCGAGGCATAAAACATTTTATTTCGCAATTTTACTAAAATTATGGCCTGATATTAAGTTAAATCTAGCCTATATGTAGCTCGGTAAGCTGAGGATGATCTTAAATTTCGTTTAAGCTTTAAGAAAAGGAAAGAAAAAAAAAACCCTTCATTACTCACCCCAGACAAGGAAATATATAAAAAGTTTCCCCTTTAACGAGATAGGCAGGTCTGATCAATCGCAGCCATCCACACAAACGCACAGAGACAGGAGCTGCCGAGCCGATCGATGCTTTAATTAAAGATTCAGAGGCCTGACAACCGGCCCAATGATGAACTGAAATCGGACTCGCGCTGCGGTATGGTTTTTAATGGCCATAGGCTGTCCAGTTCTCACTAAATTGCATTTCCATCCAAACAGATCATGGGGTGAGAGTCGATGCTAATGCAGCCTGCTTTAGAGAACACTAAAGGTGCGCCACATTAAATCCGGTGCATTCAAGCGCCAATGAGAAAACGTGAAAATGCTAGACAAACAGTACTATAGTCTAATAATCAATCTAAGAAACGAAATAGTTGGGTATAATTAAAAAGAAGAAAGAGAAGAAGAAGAAGAAGAAGAAGAAGAAGAAGGAGAAGGAGAAGAGAAGCACTCACACTGTTTCTTTTGAAAACAAAAAAGAGAAAGAACACATAATCAGATGTATTTGATTATTAGAATTATGAATAACAGTATCGCAGTTAGTTAGCAGGTATTAAACTGTAGAGAAACTGGACCCTTGAAAGAAAGATTTTCCACCTTTCCAAGAAAGTGCATGTAACAGTCCAATGGTTTTCAAACCTAATATACATCTTTATATTTATAAAAACACTATCCTTTAACCCCTGGCCAAGTGGAAATCTTTTGAGCTTTGTTATGTACATTTTTGTTGTTGTTGTTGTTGTTGTTGTTGTTGGGACAGGCTTTTTTTCTGTTCCTCATCAGACATATATGTATACAGATAAAATGTGGAAAACCAGCTCATGTTTACTTCAACAAGTGTAACGGACAGAACGCATTTAATTTCTTTCTCAGGTATAAACCATGTAGACCTTCCTTTGTGTTTGCTCATGTAACAATTAAGCTATTCAAAGCTTTGTAGTGTATAGCAACAAGAAATAAAGGAAATAAAACTAAACAAAGAAAGTGAGAAAGTGAAAAACCACAATACAACAAACACTGAAAAGAAGGATTAATTTCTAAAAACAGCTGAGATGTACTTATGCTTGCTTTGTTTTTACTTAAATAAAAGTTGATAATCTCGTGAATCCTCTGCCTGATGGGAGAAAAAAAAAATCATAGGCTATTTTTTAACGAGGGGGGGAAAGTTAATACACAGCTGGTAAACCATCTAGCACAAATCAGTGTACATTATTTACAGTCTTTTGCTTTTGTGTATTCAAGCTCTAATGCATCACAAACATGAACAGTTTTGTTATACATACTACAGATAGAAATAATTTAATACTAACGTAAAAGGTTATCTATCCAGAAATGCTAAAAGTTCCAAAAGCACACTTTTACACAATCACACAGCTCCGTTCTGGTGATAAAACAGAACAAACAAACAAACAAAAAAAAAAACGTAAGTAATTGTTAATGTTTCCACTTCGATTTTCGAGCAAGGTTATAATCACTAATAAATAAGCTTTGTAAAACATTAACATGTTGTACATTGTACAAAAAGCAAGTTCTCTTCTGTAACTAAAGTCTCAATCTTTTTCTTGCACTTGTTCTCCTGTTGTGCATGTGTGAATACATGTCTTGCAAGTGTTTGTGTTCGTGTGTATCAGCTTGTACCATAGAAGTGCTGCTCGTCCTTTAGTTTGTGACAATCTCCTTGTTGTCCTCCATAAAACGAGTGAAGCGGAAGTGAGTGCCGTTTTCCGTGTTGGCCATTTTCTCAAGGCCGGCTAGTGCTGCATTGGACTCTGAGTTATGCAGCTTGTCCATGCTGCCTGTCAGGCCGCCGATGGGAGAACTGCCCCCGTTACCGACGCTTCCAGACAGAGACGGCGGCAGGCCTCCATTCTGGATCACAGATATCTCATTGGTCTTCATAGCCAGGCCGTTGGAGAAGGCGGCGGCGTACTGGTTCCAGAAGCTTGCTGGGTCTCCGTTGCTTACCCTGCTGGATAAGTCTTTCTGAAAGAGCTCGGGGAACTTGACTGGGTTTGTACCCAGGAAAGCCATAGGGCCATCTACAGAGAGCCTGCGTCCTCGTCTCGCTGGGGCACTGTTCCACATGTGAGTACCCATATGCACCTAAACACACACACACACACACACACACACACACACACACACACACACACACACACACACACACACACACACACACAAACCAATAGAGAGAAAAAAATGGTCAGTCTTGTTTGCAGATTTGTTCTCACATAAACATTGAGTTCATGACATGATGCAATGGAAAAATAAAATATAACTAATTTGCTAGTATTTAGAATAGCCGCCTAGAAAACAGACACTGAGGTCTAGCTTTTAGGGTAAGACAAATGCACTTTATAAACACTCCACTACTCTAGAAGCAGATCAAGCCTCTTGCGAATAAATCACATCTTAGATAAATTGCAGTGTCCTCTCCTATTGCACTGGCCACTACTAAATGTGGCATATACCCCCGGTTTGCTCTTCAAGCACGTGATTTAACCTTGATATTCGAGGTATAATAACCTGATCTGATACTTTTCAAGTCCTACATACAGCATGGATAACAAACACATGATACCAATCTGAATTTTTTTCCACAGCAATGCTATTTTTGCTTCATTCTTCAGAGCCTGTGGCTTAAACAACTCAAAGAATTTGAAAAAGTAAAGGATACGCCTCAAATTTGAAATTCGGGTGGGGAATTATGAGGCTTGAGCATGACTCAGTTTTTAAAAGTGGACATGAAAATTGCTTTTGAAAGACATGTAAATAAATGTTTGATGCAATGCCTTTACTAATGAAGCAAGCTGTGAAATGCAGATTCAGGTCCTTTACTTCTCTTAATGAATACACTATAATTACTGATTTATTGGGAGGGGAAATTCGTATCTAGTTAGAGATTTACATTGCTTCCTGAAAATTAAGCCACCAGTGTGTCAGGTTTCCTCAATTCTTTACAGGCGACTGGTGCAATCACACATGCCCACATAAACCCCCCCGAGTTCCTGTTTATCTGTGAGTGGGGGCCCTTTCCCTTCGTGATCAAAGGGAATCTCACGTTTTTCACAAGATAAATTCTGGAAAAATACTGAGCATGCAGCAGCTCAGGATGGTTGCTGCTGGTAACTGTAGTTAAAGCCTGTCAAGTGAAGCGTTCCTGGCTGTGCTCCATCAGTCACACTCTCAGGTTTCTGCCCAATATTCATATTAATGGGTGACTCAACCTTTCCACTTGTGCACCTTTATTTCAGCACAGTCGAGGTGTTCTTTCTCTCTACCTTTTTCATTAGTGCACAATGACAGTGTCTTAATAAGTGAAAATTTTTAGAACAATTACACTTCCAAAAAAAAAACCTAAAGACATCTTTTATAAACCTTTTGGGACCAAGTTCATATTATTTCTAACTGAATAACTGGTTAAAAGGTCCAGCAAAGCATTATATTTATTATTTATGTGATTTACTAGAGAAGTAATTACCTTGAGATTTCCTTTAGTGGTGAATGCACGTCCACAGATGGTGCAAGCAAAGGGCTTCTCCCCAGTGTGAGTCCTCTCATGGATCTGTAGAGCACTAGAAGAGGAGAACATCTTCCCACATGTGTTGCAGTAGTGCTGCTTGGGTGTCCGTCTTGGAGGTGCAGCTGAAAGCACTGGAGACGTAGAAGCGGAAGAGGTCACCATGCTTGAGGGAAGATCTTTACTATCATGTTGAGGAGCATGGAGGTAACCATTTTCAGCCTTAATCAAGGAGGGCAAGGATCCAACAGAAAGCAGAGATGGGGTAGGGCTGGATGCCAGACTGGTGCTGGGCTCAAAGAGCTGGGAGGGCAGATCTCTCATTTGGTGGGTCAGCATGTGTTGCTTTAGATTACCCTTGGTGGAGAAGCCCCGGTTGCAGGCTGTGCAAATGAAAGGTCTTTCTTTGGTATGGCTTCGGTAATGGATGTCCAAGGCACTCTGACAGGCAAATGTCTTTCCACAAATGTCACATGATGTGTTCTTAGAAGTGCCTCGCTCACGAAAAGGGAAAAGCATGCCCAGAGGGTCTTTAGAGGGGTTCATGGAGGTTAGGTCAAGAGCCCCTAGACCTGAGGAATGGGTTTGCATGAGGCCTGCACTTATGTGTTCCAGTGATAGTGCCCTCTGCTGACGATCCTCCAAACTGGGGGATTTGCGCTGCTGCAGAACACCACTAGAAGGTGATGGAGCTTGCATGGAGGAGGTAGATTCAGAGGCAGCTGGACTTCCTGCACTTTGGCTCTCCAAGTCACCTCCTGGTGAAGATGAATCATTAGTGTAGTGATCACCTTCAACTGAGCCATTTTCTGTTGTTTTAGCTCTAATTAGCTGTGAATCTTCTATCAGTCCCTTGGGTGAGTTCTTATCCTGATGTTCAACACTTGATTGCTCCTGTGGAATAGGTGAAGAACACAGGCTGTCCTGGGATGCGTCAACAGATTTAGGTGTGTCTGGAACACTGCTATCTGGACCATCTTCCATTCCCTCCATGTTGTCATCTGAGAAGTTGTCTAAGTCATCAAAGTTTCTCTCTTCGAATGAGCCGGCGTCAGAGCCCATAGACTCTGGGTAGCTGTCATAGAGAGGGGTGTTGGGAATCTGGCCACCCATGTGCATGCGGATGTGCTGTTGCAAGACAACAGCATTAGTGAACTTCTTCTGGCAGATGGGACAAGAGTGCTGCACCCGCAGAGGTGGCATGGCACGATGGACACTGTAATGGGTCTTCAGGTTGCCCTTAGTGGTAAAGGCACGGCCACAAATTTTGCACTTAAAGGGCCGTTCCCCAGTATGAGTACGATAGTGCATTTTCAGTGCACTCTGACAGCTGAGAACTCGGTGGCAGATGACACACTCATTGGGGTCTGTCACTTTTCTGTCAATATTTTCTACTAATTGCTGCAGTTTTGACGTTTCTGAACCTTGCAAGGGATCAAGTAGTCCTCCAAACGGGAACTTAGCCTTAAACTGCTCTGACATCAGGGGCATCAGAGGGTTGGTAGACATAGGAGGGCTGTTAGAAGTAGTGTACTCTATCTTGCTCTCTCCCACAGAGCTTGTGTTTGTTGTGAAGCTAGAAGGCTGGCTGCTTTCTTCAGTTTTCCCATTTGAGGTAGGCAAGGTTGCAACATCTCCTTCTTCTGACACACCATCACTGCTTTTTGTGGAAGGTTCTGCTGGACCTGAGTCACTCTTAGCAGAATGGGAAGGGCTTGTAATGGCCACGGAATGATTTTCCTCTTTCTTGATGAACGGCGGTAGGCTTGGTATAGTGGGTGGGAGCAACATGCCAACCGATGAGCTCAGAGTAGATAAAACAGGCTTACTATCTAGCCAACTAGTGACTGGCTTCTCTGGTGCCATTGACATGCCATATGGAATTCCAGTGCTGGTTGGAATATTGTCCAAATGCTCTGGTACTGGGTAGGGGTTCATCTGGATGTGAGGATACTTCTCTTTATGACGTTGAAAGTGAACCTTCAAGTTGCCACGAGTCGAAAAGCGGTTGCCACAGATGTTGCATTTGTATGGCCTCTCTCCTGTATGCGAACGCAAGTGGATCTGCAAGGCACTGTCACTCCCAAACACCTTGGCACAAAACCTGCACTTATGTTTGAAGAATGCTTCCTCTGAGCTGCTCTTAGGTTCAAAGGAAGATACACTGGGTTGCTTGCTTTTCCTTTGTTGGGCTAATGCAGCAAGTGAACTGAGATCCTCCACTGTGGTTCCAACACTAGGAAGAGCACTGGAGAACATTGGATTTCCTGGTGGGGGCTGAGGTAGAAGTGAGTTAGCCACAGGATTCAGCAGACTTCCAATCCCAAAGGATGGTGTAGATGACTTTGCCAGCGAGGGGGTTCCTAGCTGGGAATGGAGACTTCCAGCATATCCAGCCCTCTTCTCCGATGTTTGTGTATTCACCACAGCTGTCCCCAGTGCTCCCAGACTTTGTGATGACTCTCCCATTCCAGAGTTGCTTTGAGGTAGCTGTGCTGCACTAGCTATCTGCTTCAGGCTACTAATGCTAGCTGACTGGCTGGCTAGACTCTGTGCTAGCCCTGCTGCAGCTGCTAGCTGTTGGGACAGATGAGAGCTGAGTGTGGTTAGTGGGTTGGTGGATGAAGCCAGAGTCCCCGGGGAGGGATTGGGTGGCACCTGTAGCTCAGGAGACTGGGATGCCAGCAACAGAATTTGATGACGGATCTGCTCTATTAGCTGCAACTGGTGAATCTGCTGTTGTTGTAGGGCTAGAAGCTGCTCCATAAGAGCGGGCACTGCAATCCTCTGGCCTCCCGCTGATCTTGTCTCCTGAGAGAACTGGGCCACTGCCACTTTGGTGCTCTGGAGATTTTCAATGATAACATTGCTGTTCATCACAGAGAAGTTTCCCAGTTCTGTCAGATTATCAAGCTGAGGTAGTGTGGCTGAGATAGCAGAGCTGCCCAGATTGGATCCAGTACTACCCCTACCGCCATGACTTGCTTCGCTGCTGCCGTCGATGGGGCTGCTTTCCTCCAGGTGTCCACTTCCATCGTCATGGCTAACAGAGATTGCAGACACATCCATATCCATGGCTTCTTCTTTATCCAGTGAGTTATGGTCTAAAAGGTCAGCACACTCCACTTGATCTGTGTTATTAGTCGTGTCATTCACCTGCTCGTCAGGATTATGGGGAGAAGAGACTGGAGAGAAGGTTCCGGAAGGAGACACAGGATTCTCATTCACTATCAGAACTAATTGATTCTTAGTGCAATTCTTCTGGTGTTGTTCAAGATCCGACAGTTCAAAGAACTCTGCACAGCATCTGCCACAGACATGGGCACCCGAATCCTTGCAAGGGGGGTCGTCCAGCCTGGGCTCTGTGTCCCCTGAAAAGAAAAGACAGAGGGAGGACACAGAGAGAGAGAGAGAGAGAGAGAGAAAGAGAGAGAGAACAAGGGGATTAGTGATTAGAAATGTTTTGCAGCTGAAGAAGCAGCTTTATCTCTTCAATTCTTTTGTGGTTAATCTTCTGTTAATCAGTTTAACATTCATCCTGTTTATACATTAAAAAAAATATACCAAAGGAACAATAAAGCCCAAGCACATTTGATTTGAGAAAAAAATGACTACTCCACGTATGAGCTATGTGGAACAGGACAAATGAAGAAGTGTGATTAATAACACTTAAAAATATTGCTGAAAAGTGATTTCTAAATGATGTGCGAATTGTATCTGAATTCCCTCAATCCTATCAGCTTAGGTAATCATTTTCTTCAGACAATCCATCAAAACATAAAATACTATGAACTGAGGACATTGGGGCTTAATGAAATTTCATAGAGAGACATTGATTTCCAATATTTCATACTCCTCAAAGCTTACATGTCCACTAGGCGCAAATCAACCATTTGAAGGACTTATTAGACTTTCAATTTGCTGTCACTTTGCTCATTTTCAACCAGCCCTGTGCTTCTTGGACAGGTTATCCCTGGCACTAAACTAATTTGTATCCAGGCAGCCTGCAATCAGGGCCTGACAGGCACAAGCGAGTCCATCGGCATTCGGTATCGCCTTGCTGTACTCGTTGCAGCCACTAAAGATGCTAACATAGGCCGGAATGAGAAGTTCCAAAAATGCATATTTTATCTCTTACAGGGATGCACTAGGAATGAAAGTCAGTACAATAAATATACAACAAAAATATAAAATGATTTCATTTTAGTAAAAGTGCATGGTGTGTGGTGTTTTAAGTTCAGTGAAAGATTACGATTGTGTAGCTGTGGATATCTGACACAATCTTTCGTGTCTCTCTGTATTTTTCTGAATGTAGCCAACTCATGAGTCAGTACGTAAGAAATGTAAAAATTAAAGTACAGAAAAAGTAGCACTACACTAAGTGAGGCACAGGATTCTAGTGAAATTACGATGTTAAAAAAAAATGCAATACTAAAAATAACTACTTTTCATAAAATAAAGACAAACAGGTTTTGTCTATTTTTAAAATAAGACAAACGATTTAAAAAAAAAAAAAAAAAAGCATCGAGAAATACTTTTCTGATACTTTTCTGGCCCTCGCACACCCCCTATGAGACTGTGGCCTCCCTTCAGACTTCCATCTTTCTCCCTCTCTCTCCCTTTCTCACCCAGCCCGTTCTTTGTATCCTTCAAAAAATCTTGCTGTTTTACATACAAGTTGATTTACAAATTGCAATTTTCTATGAATCCCTTTCATTGTGAGGCTTTGCCCTCTACATTTTCATCAGTGTGGGGATTCATTTGCAAATGAAACCCCTGCAGAAGTGTGTCCCGGCCCTGCCGGGAGACAGGACGGCTCCCCATTGTTCCCCAGCATGGGAGCGTCGGAGCAGGACCGAGGGGGCGAGGGTCTAGCCCGCTCATCACGGCAGTTTCTAGAACAGATCCTCTTTAATTCACGGATTATCCTCCCTCAGTGTTTCTCTGTGCTGGAACATCAGATAACGCTAAAGTTGCCATGACACCAAAGCCGTGCCTCACACCACCTCCGTGCCCACCAGACGGGAAAAGTCAACTTTATGATGAAAAGTTTTTAATATTATAACAGAAAAGGTTTAGGTGTGGCTAATGAGGAGAAAAAAGGGGGTTTCATTTAGTCGAGGGGGAGGGGAGGAGATTAAACAGGAATAGCAAATGGTTTATGGTAAAGCTTTTGAGTTAATCTGTGTGCATTACTTTAAGTGCAAGTCTCAAAGCACCTACATACTGTTTAGTAAATGTCAACGGTGTACAAAGAACATCATATTAATAATGTGAATAAATATGATGGTTTCCTTATTTGAGTTTTACTTTGAATGCATACAACATGCAACAAGTTGCAATGATGATTTAGGAAAAAAAATTAAAATTGCATAAAACTAATGCACAACTATTTCTACGTTTGTGACATATAATAATTGTGTAGAACATAAAACACTGCCTTATGTTTTTATTTTTAAAAAAACTGATTGCTGATAAAATAGTTTGAAACATATTTCTGAATACGCAGATTTATATATGCCAGTATTAGTATAGATAAAGCCTTTGGCTTTTGGAAACACCAAAAAAAATATGTATCACATTTCTATTGTTTTGAAAAATTACTATGACATCAGCAAACTTTCACTTAAATTTTAGTAAAAAAAAAAAAAAAAAAAAAAAAAAGCATATTTAGAATAATCATTATAAAGTCTTCTGCACTTGCAGCGATCTCTACACAAATCTGTTGCTATGACTTCTGTACAACTCGCATAAATTCACAAATAGTATAAACTGAATACATGAATTCAATTATAATTAAATTACTGAATATCCGGATTACTATCTAAATTCTATCTCAAAGAAATACGGAGCAGCAGATAAACTTCACCGTGCATGCTTGCAGAAGCGAAGAGATACTCTGAAAAAAGCTTGCAGCAGGTTCGAGATGGGAGTCGAGTGGAGGATTAGTGCGTCAAGCCGAAATGAAGCACTAGTTCTAATGAGATCCCAACTTCACAGAGCTGTGGATTTGGGTTCTCGACATGCTACAGAGATCCATCAAACACATGCTCTGAACAAACCCGAGACAACCAAGAAATAACCGAGAAACAGAGAGAGGGTGGTTTAGAAATAAAACATTTTTTAAAAAGTGAATAAGAAGTAGGAAATGCAGTATTGCCTACGTTGTTTTGCTCTTCTTCCAGCGTCAGACTACTTTCGAAGAGCGACTTACTGTTCACCTCTTCGTTTCTCTCTGGCTCTGTCCTTCCCACCCTTCTCCCATCCCTCCCATGCCCCCTCTCTCTTTTTCAGCCTTTAGGAAACGTCTCTATGAACACTAGATGGGGTAAAGCTCTTCTCTTCTGGTCAGCTTTGCTTGGCCTGTGCATTAGGGACATGCTTTAAAACAGGAGGGGTGTGATAGAGGACTTAACAAAGCAAAGCCAGGCCCTCAAGGCCACTTCCAAAACTTCTACTATAGAAATCATGGCAAAAAAAAAAAAGAAAAAAAAAGCAAAAAGGACAAGCAACCAAATCCCTGTATATTCAGTGCTATTTGTTTCTGTGTGTGGTGATATAAGCCGGGGTGAGCTCTCACCGTATCCGAATCTCTCTTTGGGTGGGAAGTATGTTTGTTGGGGTGAAAAAGGAAAACAACGACATTCATACCCCCCTCCCAGCAAAGCAGCAGTTCCTGCTATGCTCGCTTTAAGCAGGCTCTCTGGGGGTCAGTGATGCAGTACATGAGGACACGCTGTGACCTGATCTCTCCTCACCTCATCACAGAGGGAGGCTGGCAAAGGTTAAAACAGCTTCACATCCCACCCTCGGTGATGGGCCAACAGGGACAGAGAACTCGCCTTCCAGAGAACTTCTCCGCCATACCGTTCTCAGTGTAGCCTCCATGACTGGGTTTGACAACACTCAGGCCTCCATTTTCCACCCAAAGTTTATCAAAGCGTGTTTGACATAATGGGAATGGAAAGAAGTTTCTAAGTGGGCCTAAGTAAAGCAAAATTAGGTGCATCATGCGCATGGAAGCCAACAGGTTATGCATTTTGACTTGCAAAATACTCTGCTTGGTCATCTGACATGGTATAACAAACGTTGCCATTCATTTCTTTATTTAATTTAAGGAGCACAGTTCTGCTCTTGACGTTATTTTCTCGAAATTCTGGGCAATCTGCAGCTTTGACTCGTCTTCGCACGCAAATCCCAAAATATCTCTTGGTCTTAAGATGTGTTCTTACTTTATTTAATCGTCAGATTTGTATGCTACCTCTTGCAATTGGAGGAAAAAAACGACATGTAAAGGTGATTCTGTAAAGCCTGATACAATTTTGTATAATAATAATAATAATAATAATAATAATAATAATAATAATAATGACAGCGATATTTTGTGAACAAAAAAAATCATAGAAAAGTGGTGTGTGTGTGTATGTGTGTGTGTGTGTGTGAGCCAGAGCGCGCGCTCTGTCAATTTTTAAAAAATTTGTTTTAAAAGAAGAGGAATAAATCAGTCACAAAAGAGACATTTCATTTCATGGAAAAAAAAAGAAAGAATCAACTAGTGTCAGAAATGTGTATTTATACGGAATTTCTAACTGTATACAGTATCTGTGCTTTATCACTGCAGTTTGCGCAGATAATGTAAACTGGATCGGAGAAAAATAAAACTTAGGTGGTGCAAAAACAGCAAGTATTGCATCACTTCTTTCTGCGTAGCTGCCTTGATTTTGACAAAAATGGCATATCGGGAGAATTTGAAGAAATCATCTGACGAGCATTACGAGGACAGTGTCCAAAGGACAAGCTTTTCAAGTTTCCCACAGCCTGTAGGAGAACCTCTCTCTCTCTCTCTCTCTCTGGCATTTCACCATACCATTTGGAAGCAATAGGGAAAATCGAATAAAAAAAGCCCAATTGCGTAGAAAATTACTCGAGTTTCGATACTAGAAACTAAACCCTTATCGCATCAAAGCCTCCTTTCAAAATCTGCACAATGAAACCTGATCACAAACGCCGAAAAGTGGACAGAGATGGACCTATTCCTCCAGATAACACTTTTAAGCCATAAATAGGCCACTTTATGGAAGAAATGTTAATGCGCGCTAAACGCTGTTTTAGACCTCAAATGAGCCTCGTGCATGCTTTGAAGTGCGCAGTTTAAAATAACTTAAGATTATCCTAAAGACAAGAACGACTAATTATTATCATCTTTACAAAAAAAAAGGGGGGTAA
>CM042555.1:3805000-3865000 GCA_023630585.1 Cranoglanis bouderius
GGGCGTTTGAGCGCATAACTGAATAGCATAAACAATACCCATGGACACCATAGATCATCTCTCTCTCTCTCTCTCTCTCTCTCTCTCTCTCTCTCTCTCTCCACTTATAAAGAGCGCTTTTTTTTGGTGTCCCCGCATTCAACACGTAGCTTCCGCTAAAGAGGCGCGCTACGGAGAGAATTACAAACAGTTGGATCACACTTGCAAACACACACCAAAAAAAAAAAAAAAAAAAAAACAAAAAAATTGGAAGGGGTTTACTAAGTTGCGTTTGAAAGTTGTGTGCTTGGGGAGGAGGCTTTAAGTCTTTGTATTGTGTAAATAATGATGGAGCTTCAGGATGATGAAAGCTGGTGTTGCGGCGGGGGCAATGATGTGTAGGTTCTTTCATCAGTGTGTTAATTCTACAGATGTGTATGGAAATGTGATTCAGTGTGCTTCACACTCAGAATGTAAAGAATCTCAAAGAGCTGCAATTAACACACTGATTATAAACTGACACTTAGGCCTAGAAGTAAGAATCCTTTCACCAGCATCTGGAATTAAACCAGTGTGTGTAAACGAATGTGATTTTATCTTGTATAAAACTTAACTATCCATGTCCTGGGACTCGGCAATGTGACGATATAACATCAATATCGCGATAGAACAAGCTACTATACACTTTACTGAGATATCATGGGTACTGTGATATCTTTTTATAACGTTCTTTTAAGTTTATTATTTTTTTTTAAATAATGAAGCAGTGACTTTGGAAATAATGACTTTGGAAGCTGCTCACTGATTCCTAATTTTATTTTTGAGTGAATCTTTAAAATTGTAACATTTGTACATATTTCCCCCCTCCGCTTCCTTGTTCATTTATTTTAGTTGACATTAAATAATCAAATTCAGTTTGCACAGGTTCTGTTTTGTTGGCAGGATGTTAAACCTAAATATTATGATACATATCATCGTATTGTTTATTGCATCAGTTATCGTGATGTAATATCTTTAAATCTTATGGCTATCTATAACCACCTATATCTATAACTTACCTATCTATAACTACCTATATATCTATATATAATCTATAACTATAACTATAACTATAACTATATATATATATATATACACACCCCGCCACCCCACCAAAAAAAAAAAAAATAAATACAATCTAATTATTTTCATAATTAAAAAAGAATTACATCAAGAACAAATAAGCTAAATATTGTTGTCATGCAATTAAAAATGCCAAAAAACAGTAAGCAATTAATCATTTTTCCATAAAATTATTATAATTTTTGGGAAAAAAACCTTCTAATTACTCAAATGACCAAGAACTAAAAGAGAAAAAAAATAGTTTTTGTTGTCACAAGGTGCCTTTTGGCGAGTGCTGCTGTTTGAGAGATGGGTGGCATTAAAATGCAGTACCTGGCCTGGCAGAGAAAGCTCTCCATTAATTAAGAGATCAGAGTGTTACTATTGTTCTCCAATGCACACACACACACACACACACACATACACACACACACACACACACACCTCTTTACCACACTCTGTCTCATTGTGGTTGTGACACGGATGCTGCCACATCACTCGATATCAGTGGGGCGTGTTTGTTTTTGCAATCTCTCAGCTGGAGCTGACCAGTGTCTAAGAGATCAAGCTAACGTTTGGAGCTCCTACAAAAAAAAAACAAACAACAAAAAAAAAAAACAACTGCCACCGACGTGTGAGAGAGTCATCTGTCGACAGCTTTCTCTTTCTCTTTTTCTTGCACACACTTTCCCAGCATGCTCTAGCTGGAGTGTGTGATTGCATCACACACCAACCTTTGTTTATCTCTGAAATGCTGTTTACGTGTTTATGGAGAAAAGAGATTTGCGAGGCGGATAAAGAACAGCCGAGAGTACGAGGAGAACGCAGGAAAATATCAGCGGCCTAACCGTGGAATTAGAAATCCTAAAACCACAGACCACAGCCAGCCTGTAGCGTAATGAAGAATAATCTACCACCACTCTGGACTTCTTCTTCTTCTTCTTCTTCTTCTTCTTCTTCTTAAAGTGCAACACTAGTGACATGTAAGAAAAAACGTGATCTGATTAGAATTTGATCACTTAGCATGATCACGTGTGAGCGCAGACAAAAGATTTACCAGCATGTATCCTAAAAACAAGCTGTGAGTTAGATTTGAAGTAATTTGCCTTGATATTATCATTAACTAGGGGTGTGGCTTACTTGATGGACAAGCTATCAAAGCACACCAGTCTTCTCAACAATACAGCACAAACATGCTATCTTCTATGTGCTAGGAAAAGAAACGTCACGCGTCAATAATGTATTGTTTTAGGGGGCAAAGCACCGACCTGTACTCTCCAAAATACTTTCGCCTGCACTGCCTTTTGATTCGAAAATCTGTGCATTTGTTTTTTGTAAGTTCTTACTCTCATAAATCCATCCAGCTAACACATTTAACATATTTTATCATAACGTTTTCTGAATGTTACACTGCTCTGCTTTTTGTTCTGTAAAGTTTTCTAGCTGTTCTGAGCATTCGAATTCAACATTATGTGCATGTGTATTATAACATTTCTACAATGTTGCATCAATTTGTTTAGTCGTAAGATCATGACGTGTAAAAGTTACGTTTTCATAACGTTTGTTTTCGCGTAACTGGGAAATGTAATAACGTGTCCTAATAACATTGTGACACAAACTATTATTACAGCAGATGTTTTTGTAATGTTATTTTGGGAGCATTACAACCTAATAATGTTACAACCTAACCTTCTTAGAACTCGTCGAATGCTTACTGAAAGTTGATTCACCTGCATAGTCAGATTACTTGTCCAGTAGCTGGTAATTAGCTAATACTTACTATGACTCAATGCTGTTTCTCCGTGCATCAAGCTAGCTGGCATCATTTTCTAGCATTGCATCTGTTAGCTTGCTAACTCATGTTTAAAAGCCAGCAGAGAAAGCGAAAGTGAATCGTCATCTGTTTATTTGTGAAGGAACGTTTTGTTCAAAACAATGAATTGGCAACTTAAGTTTGCATTTAATTCGCTGTTTGGAGAAAAATGCCGTTTTATTGTGTTAATTCAATGCGCTCTCCTATAAAGAAGCACGCCCATGGTTTGAAGGAGAAGCTGACCGAGCACTCATCTGCTACACTTACATTTTATCCATACCTAAATTCATTCTTCGGAACCGTGCCTCTGAGTAAGATGCATCTTTTCCGATGTCCTCTGTGCTGAAAAAGAAACTTTTTTGTGGCCATTGAAGGGAATCATACTAATAATTAATTAATTATTAGTGTCATATTGATGTATTTAATATGGGCCTTGAATGGAATTCAATATTTTTTTCTTTAACAGTGGCGCTAGACTTAATATTGTGAGTTCCAGAAAATTCCGAATCGTGCAAAATGTAGGCACGCCTCTATGTTCGGCAAACCCCGCCCTTCGCAAAAGTCTGAGTAGTGCATATGTCTATAGTGAAGTATATCTGAAGTCTGAGCACCAATGTGTGCAATTTTAGTATTAATTTTTCACTCTGAGCTCCAAGTACAACACAATGTTCTCAGATTCGGGACACACTATCACGCTGTCTATCTGTGTTACAGCTTATCATGTTCTCGAGCATCACTGCTAAACTGACAGCTGACTGATGGTATTAAATGACCTGTGTTTCCACGATCAATAGAACAAACTCCCCAAACTAATAACAGCCCTGATATTCACCTACATAGTTATAAAGTTTCATAACTTCAATATGTACTGTATACCTAACCTCTTTAAATATCGGTGTTTATCCGTGGGGTCGTACGATCCAAAATTGATACTCTGATCATATACAGTAAATATGTATCTGTCTCCTTTCTAGTCCTCTCCGGAATGTGTACATGTGGTGTTCTTGTGATTAGACTTTGATGAAGTAGACTCATAGTTAGCTTAAAGCCAGGGATAAAAACGTAGCGCAGAGGCACTAAGACGGCATCTGGCATCTCTGAAACAAATCCACATCACTCTTTATGGCATTGACGGATGATATTTGGAGTAGCAGCTCCTTCGTTTGTTCGCCGCTGAGGCGAGAGGGAGGAGATATTCCCATACAATTCACTTAGTGATTCAGCGAAGTCAAGTCAAAAGTAAAACACATCTTGAAGAAATCCTGGCCATCAAAAGACAATGACACTGTTTATATATTTGTAAGAAAGCACAACTTAAAATTATACGTTAAATGCTGTGCTCCCACAGCACGAGTCCTCAGACTGCAACTCGGACTACACGAATCCTCTTGTGCAAACATGCAACGTGATTACTGGAACCACGGTAATATATAGAAAGAGAAGAAAACAACTAGCCAGAAGGCTTAACAAAGAGTCAACCACAGAAAGAGAAGAGAGAGAAGAAAGAAGAAAGGCAGACAAACACACACACACACACACACACACACACACACACACACGTTAAGATGCTGCTCACCCACCATAAATATCTCACCAGGGTTCAAACACATCTGGTGTTTTATTTCTGACGACTGAGAGCAGGAGATATTTGTCAGGGGAGGGCAACACACACACACACACACACACACACACACACACACACACACACACTGACTTAGGTGCTAACTTCTACGTCTACAACAACATTGTCTCATAGTTTCATATCAGTTCACACAACTGATACGAACTTCATGTAAAAATAGTTACGTGAGTCAATCAGTGATTCGGATGCCACTTAATACATGTAATAAAAAATGCATTAAAAGTGTAATAATCCTCCTCAGACAACAAAATCTCAATTCCTACAAGTTTCTTTGTTGATGACGGTGGCATTTTGCTCTTAAATGAATAACAGGGTTGTGTTTTTAGCGTAGAATTATCAAACAATTTTAAATAACCATGGCTCTTAGGTTTTCTATCACTTTTCTGAGCATCAAATAGTAAATACGAACTAAAATATGTAGGTAGGAAGTAAAGTTGTGGGTGGAAAAATGTCAAAGAGCTAAAAAAAAAAAAAAAAAAAAAAAAAAAAAACACACACACACACACACACACACACACACAAACCTTTGTTTATCTCTGAAATGCTGTTTACGTATTTATGGAGAAAAGAGATTTGCGAGGCGAACAAAGAACAGTCCCACAACCGTGGAATTAGAAACCCACAGCTAGCCTGTAGCATAATGAAGAATAATCTACCGCCACCCTGGACTTCTTCTTCTTCTTCTTCTTCTTCTTCTTCTTCTTCTTCTTCTTCTTCTTCTTCTTCTTAAAGTACAACACTAGTGACATGTTTGAAAAAAACGTAACAAAAAACCTGATCTGAAATCTGTGTTATGTACATACGTAGAAAAATTAAAGGTTGCCTGTCGCTTGTTGCTAGCTAGTGTGAACATAGGGCGAGGATTAGGGTTAGGTGAGGGATTAGCATTTGTACTTTTTTTTTAACGACTTTATGATTTCGGACAAATTTCTTACTATATGGTTGTTTTCTTCTCCTTGTCAAATTAGCAAGCAAACATTCGTCATTGCAAAATATTATATTACAAAATGTTTTAATAAGATTACAAATTTTACAGTTTTTAAAAAAAATAAATAAATCTGGTATTAAAACAGTAAAATATCAGCATAGTGTGTTGCTAAAACTGGCAAAACAGTTACCCCTTTTACAAAGACAGAAAAACACACGCATAGAAAAACACAAATACCGATTTTTTATCTTTATGAGGACCTGCCATTAACATAGTGATTACTGCAGCTAATCAATGTGATACCGGGACCTGAATCTAACTGCAGCCTTAACCTCAGTAATCAAAAGGAAATATTTAGGCTATTTTAGTTTTTCTTTAATAACACTGTACTTTTTTGTGAGGACCGGGTGATTGTGAGGACACTGCACACTTTTGGTCCCCACAAACCTGGAAGTCAGACATGGTGTTACTGTGCTTGATAGTTCAATGATAGAGGGACGAGACAGAGACAGAACACAGTCTTGTGGGAAATACTGGTCTGTCCCTGGGGCTAGGAGAAAGGAGAGTGGAGACAGTGAGAGAGAGAGAGAGAGAGAGAGAGAGAGAGAGAGAGAGAGAGAGAGAGAGAGAGAGAGAGAGTAATATATTAGATTCGAATGTGTTTTCCTGCATCACAATCTGACAGAACTTTCCGAAAAGTTACATACAAGCTTGCATATTTGTAATCCTGTGCTTACGGGAACATTTTGAGTTTTGAAATCTTTTTAGGTTTTCAGTCTCTGTGTGTGTGTGTGTGTGTGTGTGTGTGTGTGTGTATGTGTGTGTGTGTGTGTGTGTGTGACAATGATATGACGTTATTATCATTTGCTTGACCAACCGAAAATTTCACAGGAAGCTACTGTTCACTGACACACAGTCGTGTAAGAAACCGGGAGACGAAGTGAACGTTTTAAAACCTTTACACACTCAGTCCACACACTGAGAACTCGAACTTTTCATTTTTATTTGTTCCTTTAAACCTTTTAAACAAACACCCATTAGGTGGATGTGGTATTTTTGGCGGTTTGAATCCACCACCGTCTGGACGGAGAAAAGAGGAAGGAAAGATATGTGGAGCCACATTTGAAAAAGCAGCGCACGCCGTCTCGTTCGCCGACACCGCTTTATAAAACACACACACACACACACACACTCGAACATGGAGAGAAAGGAATAACATCAGCATGAGGCAAAAGAGTAGATCAGGAACGCTGATCCTGAGTCAGTTATTTTCACACTTTCCTGAATTAAATCCACATGGTGTTCAAAAATAACACTGCTCCGAAAGCAGCACATTTGTCATTTGTTGTGTATGAGCTCGTGTCACAAACTTCCTGCCTTCCTCGCGTGCCAGTCAGGTGTGTGTGTGTGTGTGTGTGAACACTCATAGAGGAAAATTCATTTCACAGAGCCAATATGCAGACTTCCACAAACGGTGACTCAGACATTGTGTGTTCACACAAACATGCATGCATACAGAGTTATTCAGGCAGGAATGACCACACACACAGGCACACACACATATACACACACAGGTTCCTTTTCAGAGCAGTTTGCTGTTTTTATGACTTCCTTTACCATCAGTGAGTCCCTCCTTGTTTTTCACCTCCCCCCCCCCCCCCCCCGTTCCACAGCGAGAAGCTACAGGGAGCAGATGAAGATTGCCGGCCTATTATCCCCCTCCTCTCTGTCTTGTTGATATTCACAGTAGGAGATCTGGCAACTTGCTGCGTCTCACGCCAAGTCCCAGCCAAGTGTGGGCCGGAGAGAGTAAACACACACACACACACACACACACACACACACACACATATATCCCATCAGAGGTGCCATCCAATTCAGCCTCGTTCAAATCGCCACCGGTGTTGGATGCTAAACAGAAGAGCCTCGATGAGCTTCATAGACCAAAACTCTATGAAAAAAAGTGACGCTCTTTTTCCACTACACACCCGTATAAAAATGTTTAAGGTTCCACTTTCTAACATGATTCTAATTGGAACCTTTTGTGAAAGTGAAACCTTTTGTTATAGGATTTTACATACTGTAGATCCTTTCAGGATTCCCCCAGAGGTACACACTTTTCTATCTTTGTGAGGACCTGTCATTAACATAATGATTACTGTAGCTCATTAATGTGATGCCTACATCTATATTTAAGCCTAACCTTAAACTTCTACTGCACACCGTTGCCAAATGGCAACATGCCATCTATCTGGATTTTTTTTTTTTTTTGGAGCATTTATAGAAAACGTATTCTACTTTTCCTAGTAGGTGGATTTTAGTTGCAACAATTATTTACTTAGATGAAGTGCATACAGTAATTGTACCTCTAATTAAAAAACCAAAAAAAAAAAACAAACAAACAAAAAAAAAAAACCTCTCTCAAAACTCAATGTGAGGGAGGAATTGATTTTGAAAGAAAGTAAGCATAGACCAGGTTGTAAGACACTTTTGGTCCCCATAAAACCAGTAAACCAGACATGGTGTTACTTTTAAAACTGTTTCAAATACAGTACGGAAACTTTCAGCACCAGAAAACTTAAACCTGAACTGCTTTTCCCGCTGGCTCTTTGGTCCAGTACCATAGGTTCCTGCTCAGGATCGGCACCAAGAGGACTTAATGGTACTCTGAAATGTGTCTACACTGAAAATGGGAGGGAAAAAACATTCCACTGAGCAAATAACCAAAGGGGTGTTTGGTTTGTCTCTCCATGCAAATCCTTTAATGTTCTGTAGGATCAACATAAACAGGAACTAATGGCATCCTGAATTGTGGCTACACTTTTTCCCTCTAACATTCCCTCTAGCTGCCTAAAAGATTATTCAGTTCGTAGAACCTTACAACACAGGGTTTTTTTTTTTTTTTCTTTTCAGAAATGACTCCAGATAGTGTATATAGAACCCCTTCAGAAAACTAGAACTGTTAACCAACCAACTAAAAAGACTTCAAGAATCCTTATTTTTCATTAGAATAAATCGCTCAGAGTACTGGTTCTTGGTGCTGTTTGTCAAGTCAAAATTAAAAAAAAGGAACTAAACTGAAACATTCTCTTGTACCTTTATTCGTTATGACTAGCTAGCTTACATGACTAGCTAGCTTACATTAGCTAACTCGCCTTCTCAGCAAGCACCAGTGTTAACGCTGATGGTGATGGCATTGGCAGCTGTCTCGATAGAATCATCGGTCTCAGTGCTCGGTTCTTTATTAATGTCTGTTCATTTAAAATAAGTCCATATCATTGATACATTGGCCAAAACCGCTATCTCAGTCATTTCTTTCTCTTTTTTTGTTTTTTCTTAGCAGCTCTGCGATTCCACTTTGGCTCCATTTTCAGATTTTTCCAGGCATCACTCAAATGCATCTGTAGATAACGAGTACATGTCCAGATGGACGCACTAGAAAAACTAATAAGATACTAATAAGACTAAAACTAATAAGAGACACTGTTATTTTTATGAATGAAGCATACACCAGTTATGCTCATTGGTTTAAAAGTGGCCACTCAAAATCTATCATTATGGAGAGAAAAACAGGCAAGGACCCTTGGTCTTAGAAGCCCACGGTCAACAGCCCAATCGGCCCTATGGTTATGTAGCGTTCAACTAAAACTTGTAACTCGGCTAGAAAAAAGAAAAATGAAAGAAAACGCCCCCTCAACTTGGAATTCCTACTAGGAAAGTTGTCCCAAATCCCAAGTTCAGCACATGACAACATCATATCAACATGGCCGCTCGTACCGTCAACAGTAAACAAAGCAACATCCGTGTTGTTTCCTTACTTTGTAGCTTAAACGCTCATAGGTCCAAAAAAAAAAAAAAAAAAAAAAAGATTTTAATACATTTTATTAGTTACAGTACTTAGAATTGCTGTGTGTCATAATTATCACGCGGTCACTTTTACTTTCATCGCTGTGATTGTTTCATGTTGTCTCTCAGGTTGGTGGAAATGGACTGGATGTGGTACCTCTTGGTTCCAATTTGTTCTTGTTTCTGAATATGTGGAAAACAGCCTCATTTAGTAGAATATTTAGGATTAGTAACGCTTCAGATAAACATTTACTTTGCTGGTATAATCATGTGGATGGATACACGTGAATACACCAATACACACACGCACACACACACATCCACACAGTGGCAATGACACACACCCATGCTGTAATTCTATTCTTAACTAAACAGTCCTTTGAATGTCCTTGTGTAAATTACCATTATCTATCTTAAAACACCTACACAGTCAAAAAAGCACACACACACATACACACACACACACACACACACACACACTCACACACACACATGCAGTAACCTGTACTTAAAGGCTGTTATGCTCGCAGCAGTGATGAAGCCCATATGGAGGCTTGGCTGTAGCCCCCCGGTGAGACTCTACTGTAATTATCCCAGGTGTGATTTTTCCCCTCTCCTCTCCTTCCATTAACCTCCTCATTATCATCCTAATCAATGGGGCTGCTCCCCTACCTTCAGCCGTGATGCTTACACACACACACACACACACACACACACACACACACACACACACACACACACACACACACACATGCATAAAGTAAGACTAGTCCATGGCAGCAAATAATGCTAATGCCAAATGGAGGAGCAGAACTAGTTCTCAACAATTCAAGTGAAAAGCTTTAAGACAGGTAGGAAGGAAACTGACTGAAATTACAAGGTGAAGAATAATAACCTCTTAGAACTTCGCTGTCGCTTTGACGTCAAGGAAATATTCCGCCAATTCAAGTAGGACTACGTTCCCGGTAATTTGATACCATTTGCTTTATTCAGTGCCTTATAAAACACACATACAGTACACTGCACTAGAAAAAATTAATGTTTGCATCCTATAGTATAGTATGTATATATTAAAAAAAAAAAAAAATACTATGTGTATGCTATATTGCTACTGTATTCCAATGTTGGTGGTATCATGGTGCAGCACCAGGGTCTCCAGGTTCGAACCTGAGCTTAGTTTTCTTTCATTGTGGAGTTTCCCCATTTTTTCCATGTCCGTGTGGGTTTCCTCCAGGTTCTCCGGTTTCCTCCGACCTCCCAAAACATGCTGGTATTTAGATCGGCTAAGATAAATCACTCCTAGGTGTGAATGAGTGTGTTCATGATGCTCTGTGATGGCCTAGCATCCCATCAGAGTGTATTCCTGCCCCACATCCGGTGTTCCTGGGATAGATCCACCATGATCCTGCCCAGGATAAAGTGCTTACTGAAGATGAGTGAATGAATGATAGTCCAATGTTGCACAAATACCTCACACAAGTCTATACTATCTCTGTGTAGAATTATTCTATTTTATTAGCTATTATTAATCTTTTTATTTGATATCAACCGCAGCATGTGCAAAATAAGAATTCCTTTGTACAAGAAAGCGTGTAGATATCTTGAATCTTGTTGAAATTATGAATTATTACTACTACAGATTAGCTGTATGGACTAATCCATATTGGTGGAAATGCAGAGCAATGTGTGAACAAATGTAAAATGACAAGCATGAAAGCAAGCAGATAGTCCATTGAAGAGTTCCTGCTGATTTAAAGTGCTCCTGATTGGACAGCAAACTCACATTAAGAGCATATTGATCACTGCGCTGTTTCATCAGCAATCAATGCATTGATTAGAGAAGGATGAACCCAATATGTCAGAGAGGGAGAGGAAAGACACTCTTGCTTTCATCCTCAGTGTTTGGGTGTTTAGATAGCTAATCTGGAAAGAGAAGCCTGACCACACAGAATAAAAATGTGTATTGAAGAGTCATTGACAGAGACGCAAAAATATAATTTACTAGACTGATAAATTAATATACACTCGTTGAGTATTTTATTAAGAACACTATACTAATACTGGGTAGGGCCTCCTTTTGCTCTCAAAACAGCCTCAATTTTTCATGCCTGGACTCCACAAGATGTTGGAAACATCCTTTGAGATTCTGGCCCATGTTGACATGATTGCATCACGCAATTCCTGCATATTTTTCAGGTGCACTTTCATGCTGAGAATCTCCCGTTCTACCACATCCCAAAGGTGTTCTATTGGATTCAGAGCCGGTGACTGGGAAGGCCACTGAAGAACACTGAACTCATTGTCATGTTCATGAAACCATGACATTATCATGCTGGAAGTAGCCATTCGGAGATGGGTAAATTGTGGCCATGGCGGGATGCAAATGGTCAGCAACAATACTCAAATAGGCTGTGGGATTCAAGCGATGATGGTATTAACAAGCCCAAACAAGGCAGGTTAGCTTCATGGATTCATGCTGTTGGCGCCAAATTCTGACCATACTATCTGTGTGCCTCAGCAGCAACCAAGATTCATCAGACCAGGCTACGTTTTTTCAGTCTTCAACTGTCCAGTTTTGGTGACTCTGTGCCCACTGCAGCCTCAGCCTTCTGTTCTTGGCTGACAGAAGTGGAACCTGATGTGGTTTTTCTGCTTTTGTAGCCCATCTGCCTCAAGGTTCAACATGTTGTGCATTCTGAGATGTTTTCTGCTCACCACAATTGTACAGAGTTGGTTATCTGACTTACTGTAGCCTTTCTGTCAGCTCGAACCAGTCTGGCCCTCCTCCGTTTACCTCTCTCATCAACAAGGCATTTCCATCCACAGAACTGCCACTCACTGGATGTTTTTTCTTTATTGTGCCATTCTGACTAAACTCTAGAGACTGTTGTGCATGAAAATCCCAGGAGATAAGCAGTTATTGAAATACTCAAACCAGCCCGTCTGGCACCAACAATCACGCCATGGTCAAAATCACTGAGATCACATTTTTTCTCCATTCCGATGGTTGAATATTACCCAATGCTGCTGGGCCATATCTGCATGATTTTATACATTGCACTGCTGCCACATGATTGACTGATTAGATAATTGCATGAATGAGAAGGTGTGCAAGTGTTCCTGATAAAGTGTTTGGTGCATGTAAAGTGACTATATGGCTGCTAAATTTTTAAATACATAACATGCACACCAGATATTTCATATTTGAATGTATTAGAATATTCATGACTCTGTTATGAGTGAATATTAAAACATAGATAGATAGATAGATAGATCTAAATTGGGAAACAGCTAATAAAAAAGTAAAGCAACTCAACCCACTTTAACCAAAAAATTAGATCTTAAATAAAAGTTATTAAAAAAAATTACAGAAACACTTACTGTATATGTAAATAGCATGTGTTATTTAATATATATCTGATCCTTAATTATATGTACATACAGTATATGGCTATGAATCAAATTTCCATGAGTATGCCATAAATATTTTCTTTTGTCTTAATACTAATGATACATTTTTATTTCCTATTTATTTAAATGTAACATCTTGATGGCAAAATACGGTAAAGAGCAGTAAACAGTAGTAAATAAAACATAGTCAATATTTGGTGTGACAAAAAATAAAAATAAAAATAGTAGTCTCCGGTACAATTAGTGCAGTTTTATAAGGAAATGAGCTGGTAAGTTTTATTGAGCATCTTGTAGAACCAAACACAGTTCTTCTGGACACTTTGACTTTCGCACTTGCTTATTTTTGCAGCAAAACCCAGCAGCCTTCACTGTGTTTTTTTGTCTGAGAAGTGGACTCTTACGTAATATGCTGCTTTCTTTAATGACATACAAACATTTTCTGTAACATTCTGTAACAACAAGAGAAAGAACATAAAAGATGAAGATGTGGGTTATTACTGCTGTAATGTTGAAAAAAAAAAATCCTCTTCACGCTCACACAAAAAATGGAATGTTCAGTGTTGACTAATGAAATTAATCACTCGCATAAATGAGGCCAATTACGGACAATTAAAGTCAATGGAGGTTATGAGTCGCAGCTCATGTTCGGCAATTAGGAGCGAAGTGCTCCTTTTATCCACTACTGCATGCTAATCGCTCATTACTATGCACTAATTATGATGAATATAATTACCTTGAGAGTTCTCATTGGTCATTAGTGGCAGGTTTAGAAAAGGCAAAGCAAATTTGTCCTTCCTTTCATTTCTTAATAAGGTTAGCGTATTAATTATTCAATTACACAATGTAAGGTCTATTACTTATAACCTTTGGAGCCGGGAGAAGATTGATTGTGTTGATAATGACAAAAGTGATTTATCTGCTCCGAGGCTATTAAAACAGACTGAAAGTCTTGGAGGTCAATGCACAAGTCCACATTTGAGACAACTAACAGCTATAATACTTTGTTTATGCCTAGTATATTTTATATTTAAATGCAATTTCTTAACATACACAAAAACAAGTGGCTGTGGGAGGAAATGTATTAAGTCAGCTGGTGTGGTTTGGCTTTACTTGTGCAAGTTTCTCTGCAAATCAATTACAAAATCTTTATTCTGTGATAATATTTCTATGCTGATGGGCGTGGTCTCTTCCAGGATGACTCTGCACCCATCCACAGGGTATGAGGACTCACTGATGAGGATGAAAGTCATACTTGGCCTTCACACTCACCATATCTTAACCTATGGAAGATTTTGGAGTGACGTGTTAGACAGCACTCTTCACCACCTTCAACAAAACACCAGTTGAGGGAATATCTTTTAGATGAATGGTGTTTATATGTCCAGTACAGTTCCAGAGACTTGTAGCATCAAATTAAGGCTGTTCTTGAGGCTTGGAGTGGTCCAACAACTTACTTATTTACTTTATGTTGTTTTTATTTCCTTGGTCCAACACTATACTAACACACTCTATGGTGTTTTTATCTTTTAATTTGTCAAACATCAGTATGAGCTAATATAGCTGTGCTCAATGAAACATGAGCCGTTGGGAAAACTTGTTGATGGAATCCTCTAACAATAAGTGACTTAATGTAATAAGACTATGAGACTAAACATGTTTTATTTAATCAGAGGTGCTGCAGTCACAAGGAACAGTTCACACACACACACACACACACACACACACACAAAAGAGAATAGAAATATATACAATGCATGCCCAATTCTCTTCTCTAATATATATTATAAGCAAAACAATGCTGTAAATTATGGGATGTTTCATCTTATTCAGTGTCACCAAATTCTATGTGGAGGTTCATACAATTCCAGTATGAAAGTAAAAGCAACAAAATGGTTGACTGTATTTAAAAAAGACAATACATTCAGTCCTATATCTATCTATCTATCTATCTATCTATCTATCTATCTATCTATCTATCTATCTATCTATCTATCTATCTATCTATCTATCTATCTATATATATGTATATACAGTACTGTACAAAAGTTTTAGGCACATGCAAAGAAATGCTTTAGAGCAAAGATTCCTTCAAAATAATTTAATTAAATGTTTCTACATGAAACAAAGTCAATATCTGGTTTATATGTGTGTAATATATGTGTGCAGTTTCATAAGGAAATTAGCTGGTAAGTTTTATATATATATATATATATATATATATATATATATATATATATATATATATATATATATATATATATATATATATATATATATATATATATATATATATATATATATATATATATATTATAAAGGCTTATATTCCATAAACATCCTAATATATTAGACTCACAGTTAAAAACAAAACGCACAACACACAGTTTTCTTGTGGATGGCATTATGCAAACAAATGAGACTACAATATGTTCGCAAATTTAAGAGGGATAAAAAAACCTTTAAGTACCACATGGAGTTTAAAAATAAAACGGGATTATTGGAAGAGATGGTAATTGGATTGGGACGGCTGCGCAAACGTCTTCTCTCGGCACATGTGATCCATAAAGCCTCGCCTCAGCTCTTTCTCCTTCTCATTTGGAGATGGGTTAAAGCATCAGATGGTAACGCAGCCTTTCTGAGGCGGGTATACTGAGTCTCTGGTCGAGAGTTTGCGGAGTAATAACGTGATACTAATGTGAAATAAAGTTGCTGTGCTCGTCATACCTAGCATATTTCCTCAAACAAACTACAGATGAGGTAGACTTAGCCTATATTTTGGAATGAGATGTATTTCTATAATAATGGATCTGCAATCTGCATGTGTATGTATTTGTGACAAAGCAGTGAAGCAGAATGACTTGAGGGTTGTAAATATACTGTATCATTATATAAAGATGAGTCCAAAGCCATCAGAATCAATGCAGGATAAATTCACATGTAATCTGAACATCCACTGCATGTTTTAATAACAATAAAAACGCACACACACAAAAAATGTATGTCATCTTTGTGTATTGTGAAATCATATCATGTAAGTATTATAGTCAGTTTTCTCATCATTGCACTAAGAGCTAGACAAAAAAAAAAAAAAAAAAAAAAAAAAAAAAGAGATGAGGAGAAATAAGAAAATGTTGATCATTAGTCATGGGATGCTTTATCATTCTAATTTGAATAATGATTCACAGAGGGTGTGTGCCGACATGCAGACATATCTTACAGCAAACAAATGGGAAGAGAGAGAGAGAGAGAGAGAGAGAGAGAGAGAGAGAGAGAGAGAGAGAGAGAGAGAGAGAGAGAGATAGGTGAAGCAAGGTTTTTTAAAGAAAGACTGAGGGGGGGCTCAGGCTGCAATTTCTCTTTGTTATCAAGTGAAATGACTCTGCAAATATGACAATAAATCACGTCGGGAATCAATCTGCATGGAAGCGACTGGGACGCGCTGATAATGCATCAATCAATATTTAATGTTTGGACTTTAATTAATCCAGAGCAGGAAAGCATTCTTTAAGTGACAGAGAGGAAGGAGGGGGGAGAGAGAAGTGCACGCTGAGCACTTTAACGATAGAGCTCTTCTGTCACACGGCCTCTCTCGAGCAGCAAAGCTCATCACCACACCACTTTTCTTTTGTCTTTTAATTCCAGTCGTTTAGTCTTTTTTTTTTTTTTTTTTTTTGTCTGGTGCTGAAATGTGGGTGAGATGTGGGCTGAACTCCTGCTGAACATCAAACTTCGAAAAGAGTAAAGAGAGAACATATCAGACCATGAGTATATATTACTGTATATTGTATATAATGTGGAAGTGGTGTAGTCAGAGCTGCAGTGTTTTAATGATGTGACTCAATACCGATATCAGAGCTCTGAGTACCGGCCGGTACCTGATTCGATCCGATCCTGACGTCCTCACAGTAACCAAGCTGACTCTCTGAAAGCATCTTTTTCATATGTGAAATATCAGAGGTGTCATGGTGGCATGATTTAAATGTTGTGTAATGCGTTCAGTACAAGTACATCTATGCCATGTTGGCAACATTACATGTTTATGCCATAAAAATGTCTCCATATTGGATCAGAAAACATGATCCTGAATGATGCAGTGTTTTAGGCTAAGGTCAGCCCTGTTATGATATGAGGGTGAGTGAAATTAAAACTTTTTTTGCATTGTTTATTGCAAATAAGTGTCACAAAGTGTATCAAGTGTAAGGTAGCAGTAGAAGGGGCTATTGACAACAATGGGCCATTTTTACTTTTACGACTACAGATGTAAAGTTCTGCTTCTCTAATGTATGTTGCACTTTTAAGCTTTTTATTTGACTCCCCCTTGTTATTTGTAATACTGTATTGGTACATGCCAAAATTAATACTAATATTATTAATGAATAACAATATTCATAAAAATGAACAATAACAACAAGAAGAATATTATAGCAACAACAAGAACAACAATAATAAAGCTTTATGAATATTGGACTTGAGCTCAAAATCTCAAAGTGCTTTATGTATAAAGCATTAGAGGGTAAAAATAGTATTTGTTATTACACATTAATAAGGAAACATTAAAATCTTCAGTCCCTACTGAATTTTTATTATTATCACTACTGAATATTTTTATGCATCCTTGCTACAAATCATGAAATGAATTCTTTCTTTTTTAAAAAGACACAAAAAAGACCTCAAAAGTCAAACAAGTAAGTTTACATTTTTTTAAAAGCAATACCCAAAATGCCTAAAATACCTAAAACACATAAGAACATTTGAGGGCATTGTTCTGAAAATTAAAATAATAAAAGTATTATAATTTGCAGTTGTTAAGAAATATCATTTATTATTTTAAAAATAATTATAGTAATTAAAACCATGTAAAAATGGTTATTTACTGTAGGTTATAGCAATATAAACAAACAAACAAACAAACAAACAAACAAACAAATAAAGCTCTAGTTAAACTGGTTAAACGTCTAGCATGAATTAATATACAACTTATTGTTCTTGTTCATAGGTGCTTATGTTTATGGTACATATTCGACATTGAAATGCCAGTTCATATATAATATTAAACAAACTAGATATCTTTGTCTCTCTCTCTGTCTCTCTCTCTCTCTCTCTCTCTCTCTCTCTCTCTCTCTCTCTCTCACACACACACACACACACACACACACACACACACACACATCCCAGAGGTACTAATTACTGTATGTGAGCAGGAGAAAGGCTCGAGCGCAGGAGAGCACAGGGGATGTGTGACATTTGGCATTTGGATACCTTCAGTACGTGAGCGCATGGTAATTGAGCTCGGGACCCAGTGGGGTGTTTAAAACACTGATCCTCAAACGCCCACTAATGATAACTAGAAACAGGAACAAAGCAGTGCACCCAGGGCACGCATGACAGTCTTTTTTATTGCTCTGCTCCTCTTCCTCGCTCTCTTATTCTTTCCCTCTTTCTTTCTCTCTCTCTCATCCTCCCCTCCTCCTCCTCCTCCTCCTCCTCCTCCACTTCTCTCTCGCTCTCTCTCTCTCTTATGGGGATTTGTTTAAGAGGCTCTCGAGGTGGGATAAGTAGGTTACCTGAGGGAGTTTTGATATTCTGCACTGTGCACGGTGATGACGGTGGGGTGACATTCCTCCTCTTCATCACAATACACACACACACACACACACACACACACACACACACACACACACACACACACACACACACACACACACACACGCACACTTGTACAGATCAACATTCAATATACTGTAAGTAGATACAGTCAGGGCAGACGTGTAGCATTTAGTATAAAACTGGTTAAATTGTGAAATGTTTTCAGATGGATAGCGAAATTATTGTTATTTTTACCATTTACACCATCACTATACTTACACTTAGCTGAAAAAAGATGTCTTTTTACTGTTCTATTATAGGAAATCAATCAACGACAGGATGGTGTGATGAAGTAGATTTACTATCACAACCTCAAAGTTGATTCTTTTCCAATAACGGCACATTCCGAAGTGTCTAATTCCTCTTATACCATAGCAAATTGCCAACAATTACAATTCTCTATTTAGTAAAGAACATGTCGTACTTTTTTTCCATTTATAATTACGTTAATGTTGTGTGACGTCCATGAAACAAGTTAGTTCCTGTTCATGCTTATGTTATAGTAGCTAGAAACATTCATTCCCTCACCAGCCTGTCTTCTCTTCTGAGACAAATGCAGTTTGTCTTGTTACCAAGAAATCGGGACGTTCTGAAGATTTTCCTGTGGTGGAAAATGTCTCCTTACAGAAAACCTCATCATATCAATGAAACAAGTTTCGCTGTAAGTTGTTACTACAGAAATGACAACATATTTAAGCTGGAACTACTGTCAGAGCTGCTGTTATAGAAAATTAATCAACGCCTTCTGACCAATCAGAATCAAGAATTCAGCAACGCTGTGATTTAAATGTCATAAAAATACTAAAAAAAAAAAAAAAAAAGATACTTTCACAAGAATGTGCAAAACCCATGAGCTAGACACTTAGCTAGCCAGTTAGGCAACCTACTAAAAGATTAGAATCACTTGTTGGTTTATATGAATGACTATATGATATCTTTCAAAGCACATTGTGTAAATATTAAATATGAATAGCATTAAAATTTTCATAATAGACAAATTGAGTTACACGTACGGTGAAAAAAAAAATTATATGTAAATATCTCTGCATACCTGAAAACCTTATTAGAAATACTAAGTTAAGTGTTGAACATGTGACAGTTGTGTTATTTATTACATCACAAAATGCAAGAGCCAATCAGATTTAATATGCAAATGTAGGCCACGCATCCAACATACTGCTTGTTTGATGTACTTATACCAGTTTACCATGAAAAGGGGTGTGGCATGAGGGTTTATGGGCATGTTGAGTTTGCATATTCATTGAATCTGGATTTCTTAATGAAGATAAACATGTAGGCGTGTTTCTGAGCTTTTTTTTTTTTTTTTTTTTTTTTTTGGATTTTAGAAATGTTTTATAGCACTTAAATCCCTTATAACTTGTTATGATGGATGTTAAAGGAAAGAAAAAAAAAAAGCATTGCGTGTGTTTCTGTTTCTCGGTGTGTGTCCAGGGTGTGAGGCAGACCTCGGGGGCCTCATACCTACGCGATAACACAACACACATGTTTCACACTCTGTCAATCCACTCACCCATTACGTCTCTCACATTCGTCTAATTATCCACTGAAACAATATCACAAACCTACTTCCCACATCGGAGAAAGACAAAAGCGTTTGCATGACAGCCGTAACAGACGCCGTTCATGCATTTGCATTTATATTTCATTTAAAAACGAAATAAAAGTATAGTCAAGTGCAAAAATTTGTGCACCCCGGGACAAACGAGGAAGCGAAAGGAAATGTAATTCAGATAAAGAAGGCATTCAGTGTGTTGGGTTTTCCACTCGTTACTCTATGATCACAAATAAGAAAAACGATCTACGTACATTTCACGGCCGATCTTGTGAACAATGCGATCACGTGAAAAAAAAAGGTGCATGCTTTGCATAGGAAGCCAAATAAACATGTGTGACATGATGTGAATAATACTCGATGAATAGCATTATATTATTCAAGTCAGAAAATCATATCTGAGCCAAAAAAAATAAATAAAAAAAGGTCCTACATGCGAAAGATTAAAATGAAACATGGGAGGGGGGGGGGGGGGTGAATCACACAGGAAAATAAAATTTAATCGTGAAAGACACGACAATAATGGATGCATTTAACAGTTATGCGAGGGACATAAAAAATATGGGGAAAATAAATGAATCATTGTGTGAACGGTTAAAATGAAAACATATGCACTTCATGTTAAAAGTCATATGACATTATACAGGTGCATCTCAATAAATTAGAATGTCGTGGAAAAGTTCGTTTATTTCAGTAATTCAACTCCAATTGTGAAACTCGTGTATTAAATAAATTCAATGCCATAGACTGAAGTAGTTTAAGTCTTTGGTTCTTTTAATTGTGATGATTTTGGCTCACATTTAACAAAAACCCACCAATTCACTCTCTCAACAAATTAGAATATGGTGACATGCCAATCAGCTAATCAACTCAAAACACCTGCAAAGGTTTCCTGAGCCTTCAGAATGGTCTCTCAGTTTGGTTCACTAGGTAAGCCACAAACATTCATTGCCAAAGAAGCTGGCTGTTCACAGAGTGCTGTATCCAAGCATGTTAACAGAAAGTTGAGTGGAAGGAAAAATTGTGGAAGAAAAAGATGCACAACCAACCGAGAGAACCGCAGCCTTATGAGGATTGTCAAGCAAAATCGATTCAAGAATTTGAGTGAACTTCACAAGGAATGGACTGAGACTGGGGTCAAGGCATCAAGAGCCACCACACACAGACGTGCCAAGGAATTTGGCTACAGTTGTCGTATACCTCTTGTTAAGCCACTCCTGAACCACAGACAACATCAGAGGCATCTTACCTGGGCTAACGAGAAGAAGAACTGGACTGTTGACCAGTGGTCCAATATCCTCTTTTCAGATGGGAGCAAGTTTTGTATTTCATTTGGAAACCAAGGTCCTAGAGTCTGGAGGAAGGGTGGAGAAGCTCATAGCCCAAGTTGCTTGAAGTCCAGTGTTCAGTTTCCACAGTCTGTGATGATTTGGGGTGCAATGTCATCTGCTGGTGTTGGTCCATTGTGTTTCTTGAAAACCAAAGTCATTGCACCAATTTACCAAGAAATTTTGGAGCACTTCATGCTTCCTTCAGCTGACCAGCATTTTGAAGATGCTGATTTCATTTTCCAGCAGGATTGGCACCTGCCCACTTTGCCAAAAGCACCAAAAGTTGGTTAAATGACCATGGTGTTGGTGTGCTTGACTGGCCAGCAAACTCACCAGACCTGAACCCCATAGAGAATCTATGGGGTATTGTCAAGAGGAAAATGAGATACAAGAGACCAAAAAATGCAGATGAGCTGAAGGCCACTGTCAAAGAAACCTGGGCTTCCATACCACCTCAGCAGTGCCACAAACTGATCACCTCCATGCCACGCCGAATTGAGGCAGTAATTAAAGCAAAAGGAGCCCCTACCAAGTATTGAGTACATGTACAGTAAATGAACATACTTTCCAGAAGGCCAACAATTCACTAAAAATGTTTTTTTTTTATTGGTCTTATGAAGTATTCTAATTTGTTGAGATAGTGAATTGGTGGGTTTTTGTTAAATGTGAGCCAAAATCATCACAATTAAAAGAACCAAAGACTTAAACTACTTCAGTCTGTGTGCATTGAATTTATTTTATACACGAGTTTCACAATTTGAGTTGAATTACTGAAATAAATGAACTTTTCCACGACATTCTAATTTATTGAGATGCACCTGTATATGCCAAGTGTATGTAAAATAAAAAATGTAAATTTCATATGTGGAGTGTAGGTTAATTCATTAACAGTGAAAAAAAAAAAAAAATGAAATGATATCCGTTCAAAAGTTCTGCTTTTATCCTCCATCATATAATCTGAACAATATTCATTGCTTATTCTTATTATTAACAACTTTTAATGTTTCCAATTGCTTTCTCGTTGCGGTATCGACCCACGTTCAATTAAATTCTATAAATTCTATATAACTATAGGGGGTGCAAACTTTTGCATTCATCTGTAAAACGTGAATGCATTCTAGCTGTACTGTATGTATCTCATTTTTATGAGTCACACAGCGGTCAGACTTCAGTGCTGGAACGCGTTGTCTTTATGGCAACACCGCGATTGCACAAGCACGCAGGATGTTTCATGCTTTTGCTTTTGAAATATAAAATGTTCTCTAATGACACAACTCGATGTAAGGTACGAAATATGGCGACATATTTGAAGGGCAATTATAACAGATTTTAACTGACACTTCCTGTGGGTAAGACGTTGCTCAGTGTGTGTATGGACATGTTCAAGCATTTATGCCTTTGCATGTGTGTGTGTGTGTGTGTGTGTGTGTGTGTGTGTGTGTGTGTGTGTGTGGTGTAAATGATGGAGTGTTATTTCCTTAAACAGGAAACAAGACTTTGCAAACGTTTGTCCTTAATGCTTGATGGAAATTTCCATATTCGATACATAACCTTCCATTACAGGAACTGTTTACCGGATCATGAACCTGAACACAGTGTATTATAACGCAATGCATGCACACACATATGCAATGCATGTACTGTATATTCGCTTTATTCGTTATATATTTTCTTCACACAGTTTTCACAGTGCGTCTGGTTAAGACTAGAGGTCTGCATCGGGATTGGGATCCTGCAACAACAACAACAACAACAACAACAACAACAACAACAAAAATCACACAGGTTTAGGCCGTGCCCACTTTAAATCCAAATACAGATACAGATACAGAGAGATTTACTGCACCGTATCATCATATCATCATATTTACTGATCATTTCAAGCAAATCTCTTCCACCATTATGGCCTCTTCAACCATTTCCCTCTTGCTTTATTCCTCCATCTACTACACAATGCATGCACTGTATGAGCCTCGGTGTCACGGCTGCCAGTTTCACATATCCAATTTGTCACCCTCATTAAAATCGCGGCTAAAACAAGCGGCCCTTAGAGAGGCTCTCTGTTACGAACTGACAGATTTATGCAGTGATATTAGTTATGTTGTAGTAGCCCCGGCTAACAGTGAGAAATGAAGGAAGGTTGAGTGTGAAATGGCTCGCTGAAATAGAGAGAGGGATAGAGAGAGAGAGAGAGAGAGCGAGAGAGAGAGAGAGACGGACAGACGTGAGACGTCTGTGCTCATAAATAAGCAGACGGAGAGATTAAGATGTAGCAGATCATGCTTGACAGCGCTTAACTCCCCACTTACATATGGCAGCATGTGGAAGTATGTTGTCAAACTTGGCATGCCAGACGCCTCTATGTGTGTGTGTGTGTGTGTGTGTGTGTATGTGTGTGTGTGTGTGTGTGTGTGTGTGTGTGTGTGTGTGTGATTTGAAGCAGTGTAGCAGTGCAACAAACAGCGAGCATTATATTTCAGTCCATAAGTACATATATGTTATTTATGTTATATATTATATATGTTTATTATATACATGTAGTTGGATAGATAGATAGATAGATAGATAGATAGATAGATAGATAGACAGATAGATAGATAGATAGATAGATAGATAGATAGATAGATAGATAGATAGATAGATAGATATCATGCCATTATGTTGATACTAATTAAGACAATACAGTTTCACAATACTTTATATTTTTGTATTTTTATAATAATAATAATAATAATAATAATAATAATAATAATAATAATAATAATAATAATAAGAATAAGAATAATAAGAATAATAATAAGAAACATTTTATAGTTTACACAGCACATTTGATTTAAAAATAAATAAATAAATAAATAAATAAATAAATAAATAAATAAATAAATAAATAAATAAAAGAGAGAGAGAAAACATACAAGTTCTAGTCATCGTGGTGTAATTACCGCTCTATTGGACTTACCTCGCAAGTGGGAAGTCGGAGCTCGGAATTACGTCATTTTCAAACTCTTTGTCTTTGAACTACATAGAGAAATAAGAAAAGAAAACCCAACCCACAGCCAGCTAACTGTGATGAGTGATGTATATTTACCTCCTCAAAACAGTGAACTGTATAGTCAGTGTTATAGCTCTAACAAGCGAATATGTCTGTAAGTTGATTGATCTAAATTTACTACTTGTACATACAGGTGCATCTCAATAAATTAGAATGTCGTGGAAAAGTTCATTTATTTCAGTAATTCAACTCAAATTGTGAAACTCGTGTATTAAATAAATTCAATGCACACAGACTGAAGTAGTTTAAGTCTTTGGTTGGTTTAATTGTGATGATTTTGGGTCACATTTAACAAAAACCCACCAATTCACTATCTCAACAAATTAGAATATGGTGACATGCCAATCAGCTAATCAACTCAAAACACCTGCAAAGGTTTCCTGAGCCTTCAAAATGGTCTCTCAGTTTAGTTCACTAGGTAAGCTACAAAAATTCACAGCCAAAGAAGCTGGCTGTTCACAGAGTGCTGTATCCAAGCATGTTAACAGAAAGTTGAGTGGAAGGAAAAAGTGTGGAAGAAAAAGATGCACAACCAACCGAGAGAACCGCAGCCTTATGAGGATTGTCAAGCAAAATCGATTCAAGAATTTGAGTGAACTTCACAAGGAATGGACTGAGGCTGGGGTCAAGGCATCAAGAGCCACCACACACAGACGTGCCAAGGAATTTGGCTACAGTTGCCGTATTCCTCTTGTTAAGCCACTCCTGAACCAAAGACAACGTCAGAGGCGTCTTACCTGGGCTAAGGAGAAGAAGAACTGGACTGTTGCCCAGTGGTCCAAAGTCCTCTTTTCAGATGAGAGCAAGTTTTGTATTTCATTTGGAAACCAAGGTCCTAGAGTCTGGAGGAAGGGTGGAGAAGCTCATAGCCCAAGTTGCTTGAAGTCCAGTGTTCAGTTTCCACAGTCTGTGATGATTTGGGGTGCAATGTCATCTGCTGGTGTTGGTCCATTGTGTTTTTTGAAAACCGAAGTCACTGCACCCGTTTACCAAGAAATTTTGGAGCACTTCATGCTTCCTTCTGCTGACCAGCTTTTTGAAGATGCTGATTTCATTTTCCAGCAGGATTTGGCACCTGCCCACACTGCCAAAAGCACCAAAAGTTGGTTAAATGACCATGGTGTTGGTGTGCTTGACTGGCCAGCAAACTCACCAGACCTGAACCCCATAGAGAATCTATGGGGTATTGTCAAGAGGAAAATGAGAAACAAGAGACCAAAAAATGCAGATGAGCTGAAGGCCACTGTCAAAGAAACCTGGGCTTCCATACCACCTCAGCAGTGCCACAAACTGATCACCTCCATGCCACGCCGAATTGAGGCAGCAATTAAAGTAAAAGGAGCCTCTACCAAGTATTGAGTACATGTACAGTAAATGAACATACTTTCCAGAAGGCCAACAATTCACTAAAAATGTTTTTTTTTATTGGTCTTATGAAGTATTCTAATTTGTTGAGATAGTGAATTGGTGGGTTTTTGTTAAATGTGAGCCAAAATCATCACAATTAAAAGAACCAAAGACTTAAACTACTTCAGTCTGTGTGCATTGAATTTATTTAATACACGAGTTTCACAATTTGAGTTGAATTACTGAAATAAATGAACTTTTCCACGACATTCTAATTTATTGAGATGCACCTGTATACTTGTATACGTTTACTCTTGACTCTGTGAGCAGCCGTTTTGATTTGACGTCACTTGCTGAACTCGGGGTTGATGAGACTGTTCAGAGTTCCCAAGTAGGAATTCGAGGGGGCGTTTGTTTGGTTTTTCCTAGTCAGAGGTCAGAAATTACGAGTTACAACCTTTAGTCGCATGCGGCATATGTTCTTAGGACAGGGACACACAATTTGAGCAACGCAACTTCCTCGTTTATGTATCTGGCTCCAAACATGGACTAAACATTTAGAGATAAACAAATGGGTCTATTCAGGTAAAGGGGAGAGAGAGAGCGAGAGAGAGAGAGAGAGAGAGAGAGAGAGAGAGAGAGAGAGAGAGAGAGAGAGAGAGAGAGAATGGAGGGAGAGTAGAGATATACCATGATTCGGCAGTTAAGTTTACATAAGAAAACAAACTAAGAAGTGACTGAGAGAGAGAGAGAGAGAGAGAGAGAGAGAGAGAGAGAGAGAGAGAGAGAGATTGGACAGGAATGAAAGAATAATGATGTCATCCATTTATCAGCCACTTGATTAATTCATCTATCATCTCAGATGCTGAATTCTTTACTGTGGTTTTGTAAACGCGTCCAACTCATATACAACCTGATTACATTTACACTCTTAATACTGTGATTTATGTGTATATGTGCTTGTGTTTGTGTAAATTTGGGTCAAGCCGCTTCAGAAATGAGATGTTTTTTTTCAGTGTGAGTGTTTGCAAGAGAGTAATTACTGCTTTAGTAAACACGTCCTTTAATACCTCCGTCTTTAATGCTTTTGTTTTCTCCCCTGAAGAAAATGTGTATTTTCTTGACGTGTATTTAAGCAGATGGAAGATGTGATTTAATCCGACTTACTTCAGACTGAACCAGCAGATTAGAATTGGAGTTTTTTTCTTTTTTTTTTTTTTTGTAAATAATCATTCTCTAGATGAAATAAACCCGTCATCTTAATGTGAAAGAAACATACTTAAAGTATTTGTCCACCACAAATCTGATTAACAGTAAATCTGGTTGGAAACATGTTGTTTGGTTTGTGGGTTAGGGCTCATCCATTACCAAAACATGTCTAAAATTAAAACATTAATATATTAAATAACTATGCTTTATTGTCTTTGAAACGACAAAGGCGACAGAGACGTATAATAACAAAACGTCTTTTGAAAATATTAAGTCAAAGGCTGAATACTAAAAGATGTATTAGCACTTATTTTATGATCAAAATGTAAGGTATGTTTTATTGTGTTGTATACAGTGTTGGAAAGAGTGCAAAGTAAAAATAGCGATCAAGAAAATAGCACATGGGTGAGTAAATAAGGCACGTGGTGATAAAGTACTTGACTTGAATGTACTTTTTTGCATGTCTACAGTTCACATAAATAATAATAATAATAATAAAAAAATCTATTTTCTATGTTTCTTTATTTTTTAATATAATAACCAAAAAATGGGCCAGCTAATGGTGATATGTTGCACTTAACTCATTTCTTTAGTAGGCTTTTTCCCTATTATGTGAATTTTAGTGGCTATTACACCAGTTTTAGATATTTCCACACTGCCACAAGTATACTACAGACAGTAGTGGCCAAGTGAGATCTTAAGTTTAATACAGAACATTCATCCTGCTCAAAAAATCTACCTAGCTAGTCTAGCTCACCTAGCTAGCTAACTTGACTTACATGTTTCCGCAGGTTGGATGTTGAGCTGTGGGAATGCCAGTACCTCCATGAGTTCTGGCTCACCTAATTTTCAGATCATTATCATGTTCACAGTCTTAGACATTGCTGCTAAGTGTTCAGAAACTGAAGTGTAGACATTTGAGGTCTCGGAAATGAAAAACAACTGATTAAGAAATAAACACAGCAAGTTTGTTATTCTCCAATGCTGGTTATATATTATGTACTAGTAACAGACATTACAGCTTAAGTTTTACATTTAAAAAGTTTAACCAATATAACCACTGGTGCATGCATAATCAACATATCATCATTCTACAATGAAAAACACACCTTTCTTAAGTACTTAAGTCACTACTTACCAGTTTATAAAACTGCAATTTAGAATAATATTGAGATTGAAACCTCAATCAGCAGGTTATCCGGATGGTTTAGGGTTTAATACTGTACTCTAGTTTCTAGCTAAAACATCACTTATTGGAAACTTTCGTCAAATGTAAAACCACTACCTCGTCCCCCTAGACAAACAAACCAAAGAACGGTTAATGGTGCGTTAGTAAACATGGCCTCTACTTAAAAATTCATAACAATTCATATTACTAAATTCTAAGTTTAGTCATATTACTAAGTTTCTGATTTGAATACATTATTGTTTCTATGCTGATAGCTAATTCACAGGGACTTGTATGGTGGACATTCTACATAAGTTAAGCCTAGTAATAAACACACTAAATATATGTTATTTAACAAAGAAAAGCATAGAATCATTGATGCTGAAGCTTTCTGGAAGGTAACGCTTATGTAACATTTATGGAAGGAGTCTCCAGTGTCAGTGCTTCATAACAATCAATACGTTTTCCCGACACATAGAATAGAAAAGTTTCCAGTTTTCAGTTTCTCGGTAACATGACAAGATGCTTATTAACTTCAAGAGAGTGGAAAAAAAGAGAGATTGGTATGGGAATGACTGTTTATAGCTGCTATAACATAACTGGTAACTCGTTTCATGTAAATTAAATGTAACTATGTGTACAAAATGAATAAACGTGTCATTCAATATAAAAAAACTGTAAACATTAGCAAATTATTGTGGTATAAGAGGAGTAAAATATGCTGTTATAGGAAAATAATCCATTTTAGGGTGGTAACAGTAACTCCTCTTCATCACACCATTCTATCTTTGACTATTTTCCTATAACAGTGTGCACTATATTGTGTTTTTTCCCCTTACCTAGTGAAGCTATCCTTGAGACATTAAAAACTATGAATAATATTTATAGCAATTTTTCACTACACTCTCCAGCAGTTGTCATTTACAGTCACACAATGTACAAGTTACACAAATTACACTTCTAATAAAGTAAGTGTCACATTTCAGTGGTATTATTATTATTATTATTATTATTATTATTATTATTATTATTATTATTATTATTTGTGTTTGTCTGTGGATGTGGGCATGTTTATTGTATCTTGCCGGGGACCCCACAATGATAGGAATATCTGACAGGTTTGTCCTTTGAGGGACATTTAGCTGGTCTCCAAGAAGAAACTTGCTGCTTTTTTATTTTTTAAAAAAAATTTTTAATTTAATTTTTTTTTTTTTTTTACAAAAACTGGACCTTTTACAACAAACTGGGTTTTTTAAAACAAACAAACAAACAAAGGTTTAGGTTAGGCTTAGATTTAGGTGTAGCATAGCATTAATTGGCTGCAGTAATAATTATGTCAGTAGAAGGTCCTCACAAGGATAGTAAGACAGATGTGCGTGTGTGTGTGGTAATAATTTACACTGTATGCAGGCTTATCACTGAGCAGCTTTGACCAGAATTATACAAAGAATCAGCTTGTATCTAATTGTATGCCGGCTGATTCAACCCCATATGACAAACAAATGAGTAATTCTAGCCGTTATTCAATTCAGAGGCACACAAAGCTCCTCTGCAGGGCTTTGACCCAGAACAATAGGTAATAAAGGAATCTCAGTGTCTCTCACTGCCCTGCTTATTGTTCTTATTAAAGCCCGTCGTCTCAGACTCCGAGACAATCACACACTCACACTCGTGTACTAATTGATGGTAAAATCGTCTGCGCTAAGGGAAGACCAATGTGTGTGTGTGTGTGTGTGTGTGTGTGTGTGTGTGTGTGTGTGTGTGTGTGTGTGTGTGTGTGAACTATAGTTCACCTTATCAGCACTGATCTCCCTGAATCTCTGCCAGTCATCTCCAAATCCCGACAAATACTCAGGTGAAGCAGTTACTACAATACTCCCCCTCTCTTAGCTGATCTTATCTCAGAGGATGTTGACAATGAAAACAGATGCTTGGTTCCTTGTTTCAAGCTTAACACCCCCAGCACACACTCACACACACACACACACACACACACACACACACACACACACACACACACACACAGTAACAGACACACACTCATAACTCTGCCCTGGAGGTGAAGGCCTTTGCTCAGTCTCCCTGCTGAATGTTTTGATGTTATCATTAAATCTGTCCTCTCCACTCAGGTGAACATGGCAATGTGCAGGTTAGTGTTTAATTGTGGGAGACTGACTGTCAATGTCCTCACACACGCACACACGCACACACACACACACACACACACACACACACACACACACACACACACACACACACACACACACACACACACACACACACACACACACAAAACACCCCCAAACCCTTCTCTTTCTCTCTTTCTAGATACAATTAAAATAGGATAGGAAGTAAGGTGCTAAAATTTTTGAAACCCATGTTTTGCAGAAGAAACAAAAAAAAAACATACTGTATGAACACATTTTTCTCAAATACAACAAAAAACTCATACTTTTAAGATAAAATGATTACACATTCATTTCATACATTTATATATTGCCCATTCTCTCAAAGGATGGCAATAATTTTGGAGCTGACTGTATAAAATGACTGTAGGTCGATAGATAGATACAAAGAGCGCCTCAGTGCTGTTTTCACCCAATAATTTTGCATAAAGTGTTTTTCACTAAAAGAGACACTACATATAAAAACGTCTGTGTGGTATTAAAATAAAACATCATGTCCAACATGTAAAAACTCAAAGCATTACTCACTGCATATGTGATTCATTTTATACAGTTAATTATTCAGTTGAAGGGTGCCAATAATAATAAAATCTGACTGCAGGTAGATAGATAGATAGATAGATAGATAGATAGATAGATAGATAGATAGATAGATAGATAGATAGATAATATACACTGAAGCACAGTGCTGTTATTCACCAAGTATTAATTCTGAGGGTGTCAATAATTCTATAACTAGAAAAAATACAGAGATACAATAGATACATGCTTCGTTTCCCCATTGTCAAGAAGGGTGCCAATAATTTTGGAGTTGACTTTAGATGAATAGATATAAATCATCATGTGATATAAATTTATTACAGACGTTACAGTGAACTTGAAACTGCACCACTTAAGTTAAAATAATATATAAAAGTTAAAATAAATAATGTTTAATAAATTAACTCCAGGTTATACAATTACAGAGAGAGAGAGAGAGAGAGAGAGAGAGAGAGAGAGAGAGAGAGAGAGAGAGAGAGAGGGGAAGTTCAGGTCCGGACATGATTAAAAAGCATATGTTAAAAGTCATTAGTGTGTGACTGATCTGCACCGGGGGGAGGAGAAGACGCTCTGATTTATGCCGGCGCACTAAGCACTCTCTGGCCAGAGAGTTAATAATGTATTAATTTTTAAAGAGATTTTTTGTTTTTTCTTTTTACAGATAAAAAAAAAATCTCCATCTGGCTTGGTGTGAAAAACGACAGTGTGAGAGTAGAGTCCAGATTTCTTATCATGCACACGGCATTAGTGCTCGGCAACCAATGCTTTTCGTACACATGCTTCAGTTTGTCCAGACGTCTGTACTGAAAACCATTCACTTGTGGAGTTTTGGAGTATATATACCAAATTAAAGCTGTTCCATCAATAGGATGTAAGCGATAACATGAAACAGCTCGTTTTGTTTATGTTCTACAACTTTAATTGTAACTATAAATTGATAAAACGCACAATGTGTCATTCTTTTAATTGATAAACCAGTAATCATTTGCAGTTTGCTGTAGTACAAGAGGAATAAAATAATACAATATAACATGCTGTTATTGGTAACTTTAGTAGTAGTAGTAGTAGTAGTAGTAGTAAGAGTAACTCCGCTTCATCACACCACCCTTTTGTTGATTATTTTTCTATAACAGCATGACACAGACTGTTTTATTCCTTACTTCTCAGACTAGAATGGAATCTTCATGCAGACATTAAGGTCTGAGATCATAAATGAGGTTTTAGTGAGTTATTTATGAGTTAAGCCTATTTCATGGAAGTATGAAAAAGGGCTGAATGATATAAAGTTGAGTGCAAAAGTTTGCACACCCTTAGGGCAAAATAATTTTAGGTGAAAAGATAAAAGTATTTTATACCTAGTAGATATTTAGTTTGAAGTTCATTAAGGACCAAAAGTCGCCAAATAGTGTGTTTTAAGATAATAATAATAATAGTGAAAAAAAATTTAAAAATATATGAGTTTAAACGTTTACATCTTCCTTTATGAATGTGACGTACTAAATATCCTCTGATCCACTTTCCTGCTCTCTCTCTGGCCCTCAGTCGTAGTGTTGTTTATTACTAACATGATGTCATGCCCTGAATATCAAAGTCTTCCTCCTCGGTAAATCCACGATTTCAGGTCAGATAGACCCTGCTGCAATATAAGCCAAATATTATTCCAACTCCGTGTTGTGTTATGAGGAGTGAGCTACAGGCTCGTGACACGACAGAGTAATTACACACCAAGCATGGAGCGGAGCGTGGGCGAGCGTTCAGCACGGTTGGGAAGCGGAGAGGAACGGAGTCAGATGAAGAAAGGGAGGGGAAGAGTATTTAGTGCTTCTTTTGGGTCATGCTAACCTGAGTGTAATCATTGCCCCTTTCTCTTAGAGAGAGAGAGAGAGAGAGAGAGAGAGAGAGAGAGAGAGAGAGAGAGACCAGCTGCAGCTAAATGTCCACAAGCTGTGCTATGACAAAGCTGAAATCGTACAGGCTTTTCAAATCTCTAGCACTTTCCTTCGCTCGGTGTCATTCTTCTGTTCGTGCATGTGCTTTTATCTTCTTAGCAGCGTGCACACATCGTTACTACAAGAAAATTATCAGTCATATTCATAATAAGAATCATTCACACTAGATTGTGTCAAAACGCTGTTGAAAGCTCAAATCTGATTGGTCAGAAGGTGGTGATTAATTTCCTGTAACAGCAGCTCTGACAACAGTGCAGCTGCAAATCAAATCAAGTGTTTATATTAATGCACTCTCTTCTAACACATTATTGTTTCTATAGTAACAAATGACACAGGGACTAAAAATACACATACACCGATTAAAAACGAGTGCAAATGTTATATATGTGATATGCTGACGTTTACTTAACATGTATGGAATGAGTTTCCAGTGTCAGCAGTCACTTTTTTGTAACAGTCAGAGGTAAAGCGGTAGATTTTACGTATACGTGCGGTTTCTCTGTAACATTCCAAGCTACTTTTTTTTTTTTGTCTTATTAACCTCAAAAGAGAGGGAAAAAAAGAGAGGCTGGTGAGGGAACGACTGTTTGTAACTGCTCATGATAACATTAGTAATCAATTTATTATTAGTCTTAGTGAATTTTGTGAATAACCTGCCGTCAAGTCCCTGTGGATGAGCTGTTACTATAGAAACCGTAACGTACGGTATACGCGGTTTTCACTCGCTTTGTTTACATCCAGGTCATTAGGGTCGACCACCGTTTTGTGCGTCAATCAATAGATAGATTTTGAGTAAAATGTAAATGTAAAATGTAAAAAAGAAAAAAAAGGCCCAATATAATTTGTCTTTGCACATAGATTATGCATCTTTGGTGCTACTTTCTTGAAGCTCAGCACGAAGTTCGAGGTAGATTTTACAGCCAAGGGAGGTAAACATTATAATCAGATAACAATCGTCATGAACGAAGAAACAAAAGTATAAAATATAATGTATATACAGTGCTGTGCAAATGTTTGAGGCACATGCAAAGAAATGCTGTAGAGCAAAGACGCCTTCAAAATAATGAAATTAAATGTTCCTACATAAAATAAATAAATAAATAAATACCATAAAGAGCAGTAAACAGTAGTAAATGAAACAAAGTCAATATTTGCTGTGACAAAAAAATCTAAATCAGAATAAAACAGTAGTCTCCGGTACAATTAGTGCAGTTTTATAAGGAAATGAGCTGGTAAGTTTTATTGAGCATCTTGCAGAACCAGACACAGTTCTTCTGGACACTTTGACTTTCGCACTCGCTTCTTATTTTTGCAGCGAAACCCAGCAGCCTTCATTGTGTTCATTTATTTTTGTCTGAAAAGTGTCTCACATAATATGCTGCTTTCTTTAATGACATACAAACATTTTTCTGTAACATTTAATTTTTTAATGTTTGGGAATCGAAAATGTTTTGTACTGATTTGATAATGCAGAAGTCATAAAATAAAAAAGTCTATAACAAAGTTTCTGCTAAAAAAAAAAAAAAAATAGGGTGCCTAAAACTTTTGCACAGTACTGTATATACATTAAATGAGATATAAATGCTGACCTGTTATAACATGATCCAGACAACCTTTCTGTAAATACTGTATGATCCACAATCCACAGCATTCATGGTTGTCTACTCAGTTCCTCTGTTCTCTCACCTTCTGTGTGTCAGACAGCCGGTACGGACAGCTATAAGTTAGATTGCGTTAATATAAAACTGTGATTTGAAATACTGTCAGAGCTGCTGTTATAGACAATTAATCAAGGCTCACGTTTCTCAAAAAACAGCACGCAAGGAAACATTGCTGTGTCCATACATACAGTACATTCCTCCTTCTTATACATGCTGTACATTTCCTATTAGTTTTAGTACAGTTACTCAATCATATGCTTCAGGGTAAATAACTGAATAAACCCAGAGTTTAAGGGATTAACATCAAGGATTTGGTGAGATTTCTGGGATGCATTATATGTGTTTCTGCATCGTGTGTGTATCCTTGAGGTTAGTGAATCACACGTCTCTGTTTCTATCTATGATGTGTGGGATAGTTGCTTATACATGCAGGGGTTAATACATGCAGAACGTTTATGGGGTGAGAACAACATAGCCATGCTTTTGTCATGCTGATTGAGGCATGTCTGTGTGCCGTAGGCCTTTTCGTTGTTTTTTTTTTTTTTTTTTTGTCTCTGATGTCTCTTACGTCCTTCACGGTCTTTTATACGGGGAGAAAAAACCTGCTTCTCTTGCTTTAATAGTATCAATAAAGGAGATCTTAAAAGTCAGCAGTGACTCTCTCTATCAGTTAAGATGGCGTTTGTGCAACTTGGGGATACTTTAGCGAAAGTGCACGCTGACTTTTTGACTCTTATGAAGCAGCGTGGCACTAAAGTGGACTTAACTTTGTTTGACTCGGGACATAAAAGACGATATATTATGGCAAAATACAGCTGGCCGCAGACCTAAAAGGACCATTAGCGAGGGGGCTAGTAATTGTGAAAAGATAAGGGGGAGAAAGAATGAAGGGAAGAAAGAATGAAGGGAGGAGGTGAAGAGGGGAAAAAAAGAGAGCGGGAAAAAAAGGGAGGGGGGGGGAGGAGGAGGGTCAGGGTAGTCTTTAAGGAGATATCAATTTTACTATTAGTTCAATTTGAATTGATCCCCCCCCCACCCCCAAATACCCGCCAATTCCCTCCTTGGACGCTAGGAAACAGATGCCAAGATGCTTTTGTTACATTGCCCCAAACACAAAAGTAAGTACCGGAAGAAATAAAGTGATTGTAGTTAGAGAGAGAGAGAGAGAGAGAGAGAGAGAGAGAGAGAGAGAGAGAGAGAGAGGCATGCAGCATCTTTGAGTCCTTTGATTGCTATCTTGAGGCTATACAGTGCAATTACTGGCTGGGAACATTAAAGAGGCAGATTACAAGCAGACAGGCTAGACAGGGAGGAACAGACACACACACCCACTCACACACTAATACACACACACCAGGTACTGACAGCCGGACACTGCAACACACACACACACACACACACACACACACACACACACACACACACACACACACACACATTCTACCTTCAGGGTCAAAGTGGTCTCATTTGGAAATTCATAGTAGAAGAGCTGTAAAAGTTACACATGGTTAAGGAACCGCTAAGGCGAAGAGCGACACGTCTTTTTGTACGACTTTATATTTATATCTTCCAACACTGAACAAATTGCTCTTGCTTGTTTGGTCAATGACTCCTTCTCTGACTAGTTTTGGAAACAAGATAGCGTGCCCTGGCTTCAGATAAAGTGAAATTCAAGTATTTTTCCAGTCCTTTCTTTTAAACTAGGAAAAAATTGAAGAACACTGCATCCTGATCCTGAACGCCTGGAAACCTCCATAGAAACTCCACTAGCCAGTTATCCTTCCTTAAACATTTCTTACTTTTATTTTATAATTCCATAACTAGTTGTTCGGTTAACTTTAATACTTAATTCACTACTTTAATGCTGCAGTAAATGAACTTTAATACTAACTAAAATGGTATCATGTTAAAATGGTTAGGTGCTGGGATGAAATCAAGATAGAGAAAATCTTTGTCCGAAATTAAAAACGAGAACAAAGGAGACTTCCTGTTATGGAACGGTTCTAGGTAGACGCAGTCTAGAGCCTGTCGCGAAAACATTCTGAAAATTACAACATTTAAAACCACTAATCACGTAATGTGATGTTACTTGCTGGTTCCCACCAACCAACCAGCTCTCCCACTAACATATGGGCAGGGTGAAGGCTTTACACGTGAAGTCTTTTTTAAACGGCTGCTCATGCTGCATCACAGGGCAGCGTAACGCACTCTGAGAGGGAGCTATCCGCCCTCTTCCGCATACATGAGCTCACAGGCACTTGTGATTGGCTGTTGTTGTTGTGCTTGACACGGGAGAACCTAGAGATGATGAATGACAAATGATGAATGACGACTTTACATCTAGAATTGATAAGATGAATAACAAAAAAAGACATTGAAGACCGAATTCCAAGCTAGATCGACTTTATTTGATTCTTATATCATTATAACAAAAGTTTCATTGCTAGCTAACTTTCTGCTATGACTTTCCAGTTGGTGGTGGGTGGACAGGTGATTACAGTATACGTACATTGCCTCTAGTTGTGAATGAGTGAGTGTGTATGCTTACAGAGAATGAATGAATAAATGAATCCTGCTTATAATTATATGGAATACCAAGTGGTTATGTAACATTATGTTAATTGTGCGTTTGTAATTTACATGATTCGACTGCAATACTGAATTGTTATAATCAGTTCGTACAGGATTTCATGGAGCGTTTTTGTGATTGTTGCGGCCCAGAATGCTTGATTTTGCTGCGGATTTTTAAAAAAAAAATTGCGATGCAACTTGTGGAGATTTTTTTCCTGCTTTTTTTTTTTTTTTTTTTGCGGAAAACTACTTGAATTGTTGAAATTGCAATTACACGAAATTGTTTTGCGCGCTCTTTCACAATGACGTTTGTTGGTAAATGAGACGTTTTAGCTGTACTCATGTTCGACACACGTGAATCGAAGAGGTCTTTGGCCGAATGCGCGTTGTGATGATGTCACATGACACGTTTTTGGCCCGAATCTGCGGAAAATCTGCTGCGATACTGAAAAATCGCAAGCTCCTCCGAATATCGCAGAGTTTGCTCGGTCTTGCGAACATTTCTGCGATTTCAGAATGGCAAAATCCTGGAGGGACTGATAAATAGTTGCAAAAACATAACACATAATGGAAAATATAATCTCATATTAAGAAATATTAGATATATTTGCCTATATTCAAGATTTTTCACTTGCTAGTTAAGGATAGAATATTTGGCTGCGAAATATAAACAGTTAAAATGGAAAATTAGACTTATAATGTAAAATGAAAACTTATGAACTGAATGTTACATTTGTTTTTTTTTTTTTTTTGGTTCAAAAATCTTTCAACCTTAGAAAGCATTTTTATGATGTTTTAAGTTTGATGACATTCAGTGAAATACGCTTGATATGATATAAAAACACAAAAACACAGACACAGACTCACACTTAGGCCATCCATCCCCATATGCCCCTACATGCTAAGCAGGCGAAGGGACATTGGATGTATATATATGGAGGGATGGATATGGGGGTCGAGGGGAAGCACGGAAGAGCGCGAGGGAGTCGAGAGGAAAGGAGGGGAGGGGAGGGCCACTCATTTGTTTCCAGTTTTCCCGCAGCTCTAGGGCTGGTAGTGCTTCTTCTTCTTTGTGATTTACTGCTTCTACCGACATGACCACATCTAAAGCTTCAATAATTAGAGGCCTCTAAAAGTGGCCAGTTAAGGTCTAGAGTAATGAATTTTTTTGGCCTGGAAACATCCCTATATGTGTGTGTGTGTGTGTGTGTGTATGTGTGTGTGTATGTGTGTGTACTGAGTGGATTACTGTGTGTGTTTGTTTAGAACAAGATGTAACACGGAGCTCCTCTTGTTTTCATAAGCTTTGATTCCAGAACATCATGCCGGCCTGGCGAGCGGCTCTTTACAAGGTTGTTTCCTCCGTCGAGATCCTTGTTGTGGTGATTAAATATATCCCCAGAGCAAGGCATCAATTACGGGGCTCACAACACCAACGACTGAGAGCCAAGCCTGGCTGAGCAGCACCACACCAGGGCCAGATATGAGCCTCCGGGGAACAGGAGAGCAGAGCGAGTACAATAGCTGTGTGTTTGTTTAACCTCTGCAATCCGTTCCGATTAAAATGACCTAAATGTACATAAATACAATATTAACAAATGACTTTTTACCACGTTAACCTTTGCTGCTCAATTTCTCATGAACACACACACACACACACACACACACACACACACACACACACACATCATATTTAGCCTACATTACAGAGAGTACATATTTTATTTCAAGCTGAAAATAACTCTGTAAATCATAAAAAAAAAAAATTCATTTTGAAATATAAATGCAATGAAATGAAATAAGTGCAAATAAAGTTGAATATGTTCAATTATAAAGTGTCTACAACAGCTAAAACGACCAGTTTAAGAAGCGATGAACCTGTGAGAAATCCGTTCTAATCAAATATATTGGGTATTTTATATTCATTTGATATGTGTACTGAAATAAAATGTAACGAATACAGTTTATTCTTCTTCAATAAATGTCTATACACAATCCAACACTTTTCCCGTTTCTCCAAATCCTTAAACTGTTTCTGAGATGATGGAAATGTTACAAAGAAAACACACCCATCAACATTAGGGGTGGGAATCTTTTGATCCCTTATGATTCAATATGATTTTGATTCAGGGATGCTATGATGCGATTATAAAATGATTCTCAGTGCATTTTGATTCTGATGGCTTGTTCATCAAATGCTGTACCTCAGGGTCAAGGTGCACATCTTTTGTGACGAAGCTCGCAGTTGACCTGGAAATTCGCTTTGGCTTTTTTTTTTTTTTTTTTTTTTTTTTTTTGTAATCTTTCTACAACTTCTAGCTAAGTTCTAGCTACAACTTTACATTTCTCCATCCAATTGGTTTGCGGCAAATCTGATCGTGGAGATCTATGCATTGATTCAGAATCATGTAAAGAGAGAATCGAGAAACATCTATGTAAGAATCCTTTCTTTTCTCACCCCTAGTATGAGTCACAAAACACCCTTCAGAAACTGAGCTGATAAGAGTCATGCATCATCATCAACATCGTCCTCATTAAGAAATCGCAGTTATCTTTCTGACTTCTCAGCCAGAACTCATTCATTCATCTTCAGCTCCTCTGAGACTTTCAGACATTGTTTGTGTTCAGCTGCTGACCACGGCATGAACTCGCTGATGAGTTCACGTCCAACACCGTCTCAGGTTTCCCCTGGGAACGGAAGTCCCTGATGACCTCGTCGCCGGTGGTCTCTGGCAGATGAACACACTGCAGGAATGGCAGGTATGTTCTAATGGAATTGGGCAAGATTGCTAATGAAATACTGAACACGCTTCATTAGCACCACAGACACCTGCTTCTGTTCACAGGTCACTTTTGGGATGGAGGGAGCAAAAAAAAAAAAAAAAAGTTTAATGTTTTTTAAAACTTACTTATATATAAGTAATTTAAAATTCAGTTGCAGTTTTAAATGTATGGTTGCAGTGTAGAACATTAACTGCTAATGCCAGATTAGCAGTATGATTAGTCAGCAAACTTAGCTAGTGATATTGTCAAACCCAGCTACTATTAGCTTGAAACTTAGCTGCCTGGATGGCCCAGGAATCAAATGAAATAATTTTTGTCTGCTGAGATACCATTCTGGCCAAAACCCCAAATAAATATGTAGCATTATTTCAGGAATTAGCTAACAGTTAGCTAAAAATGATCACCATGCTAAGCTCTAGCACCTATATTTGTGACTAGATAGCTAAGATAGTGTGTTAGATAGTGTGTTACAGTCTAGTTTGAATTAACCTCACCGTCTTTAACTTTACTGACTCATTCGAACAACTTTACTAGCTAAAGTGTCAGTATCTTGTGTTAGCTGCCGAACTCAAACTAGCCAGCTAAAATCGCTAGCTATGTTACTAACTGGAAGAGTTGCACAAAATATTTTATTGACAATCAGCTGACAATCAATCCTACAAGGTGGATAAAAGGTGAGGGAAAGTTTACTTGTTTAATTTCATGTAAAGTAAATTAGAAGAAATGTTACAGGGCTAACTAATGCTAACTTTCCAGTTGCTTTGTGAACGAATACTGACAGGATTTTATGGTGATTTTTCAAAAATACATGACTGCTATGAAGGTCTTAACATTCATGTATATGGTCCTATAGACTCCTATGTTCAGTGTATGTGTATAGTATATGTATTTATAAACTAGCTTCTACAGATTGAAAATAGTAACACCACTTTGCAATTACCACGTTGGCCATATGTATTGTGAATGAGTCATTTGGCTTTTCAGATCAATGCCAAGACAAGACTGGAAATTAAACAAGAGGAAAACAGCAGAGCAATCCTATAAGCTCTATAATGGTGTTTCATTAAAACATATTGAACCACAAATAGCTGCCGCTTTCTAGGGAAGCTCTGAGCTACCGCTTTTTTCTACGATTATTTCTTCTGCTATGGCATTCATTCCGCTTCTGGTACTCAAAACACGATCATACACACGTCTCTGTATATAAATCAACAGACGGACCAAAGCAACAAGTGGAAAGGATCAAAAGGAGAAAGATTGTTAGATTAGATGGAGAAATTAATGGAAAGGACAGTGATGTTACTCAAACACATACACAATTTACGTCTCTCTACATTGTGAAGAGGGGATGATTAAACCTCCGAGTCACAGAGCTGAGAATCTGGCACAGAAATGACCTTTGACCCTGAGCCTGAGCCCATTTTAATTTGCTTGCTTATAACCCCATTCAGACCTGGAATAAACTTCCCTCTCCAAGTGCACAGCATTATGCTCTTAGAAAAAGGTTTTATCTACTCAAGTAACATAATTCGTTTTCATTTCTTAAAATACTCTCGAAGGTTATATTCCCACAGTCCAAACAAACATAAGTTCTAGTTTGCGTGCTCATATTGGATCATAATAAGAAACTCTAATGTTGATGTAATGAAATTATAAAAGAAAAGGACATATTTGTGCTTTTATAAACACTTAGAAAAACCTTAGGGTTTTTTTTTTTTTTGGTTGGCTGTTTTTTGTTTTTTAACTTTAAGCTGCTTGAAAACACAGTGAGGACGACACTAAAATATGTTATTCACTACATATGCTCACTACATAGAGGCATTCTATAACCTGCAATGTGCACTAGATAGCAAGTGGGACTCCATTTGGGATTCAACGAAAGAAAGAAAGAAAGAAAGAAAGAAAGAAAGAAAGAAAGAAAGAAAGAAAGAAAGAACTTCATATTCACTACATGTGCTTACTAAACAGAGTCATTTTATAACCTACAAAGTGCACTATATATTAAATGGAACTCCAATTTGGGATTCAGCCAGAGAGAGAGAGAGAGAGAGAGAGAGAGAGAGAGAGAGAGAGAGAGAGAGAGAGAGAGAGACTAAAGGTGATATCTCGTATTTTCATTATCTCGTATCTCCGATCATGAAAAACCAAAGAAACCACCCCCTCAACTCGAAATTCCTCCTCGAGAACTTGCGTTGGTTCTCCTCAACCCTAAGTTCAGCAAGTGATGTCACTGTCAACATGGCTGCTCACAGATACTCATATACAATACTCATATAGATACTGTATATGCTTTAGATCAATCAACATACTGATATATTCGCTTGTAAAATCTATAACCCTGACTATACAGTTTGAGGCTTTGAGGAGGTAAATATACATAGTTAGCTGGCTAGCTTGTTAAGAAGAATATGGAGGGTTTTTTTTTCCCCCTTCAGAGGTAAGTAAGGGCTGTAGCTCAAATCAAGTGCCCTTGCTTCTATTCTCCACCAATGAGGGGCTCAGTTTGTTCTGGAGGAAGCAAAAGTGGCTGCAGCAGTCCGTGGAAAAGTCGCGTGTTATGTGTATAGTGTCTGAATTTAGATTTCCTACAGGAAAGTACGCACTGTGTTTGCTTGAACTGTAGAAGATTTGTCTTGTTTAATATTGATTACACCGAAAACCACCTGTTCCCTGTCCTCTGTCATCTAAAGCCTCTGTAATCTTTGACAAATAACCATGTATCCTTCAAAAATGACTTGATAAACACACACATCGGTTTCTTTTACGCATCTGCTGCCATACACTCGCTGAATATGAATGTGTTTCATTATGTATCTCTACCTGTACATGTGTGTATTTCTTTTTTATGACCCTCTGTTTGAGTGAGATGAGTGACAGCTAGCCATCTGTCCTTCTTCCATCCATCGTTGAATCTTTCACTGTCTTTCAGAGTGTGTGAGGCAGCGAAAGCAGCAGCTCAGGAATTTGTGTGTGCGTGCGCGCCTAACAAAGTGGGTATGTGTGTATTGTTTATAATAATAAACCATCTGGACAAAGATGTTTGCGCAGAATTTATATTGAACAGCTGAAAAAGCAGAGCTTCTGAACACTGACGGAGTGGATGGTGATGCAATGGACCACACTGACAGAACCGAGAGCGAGAGAGAGAGAGAGAGAGAGAGCGAGAGAGAGAGAGAGAGAGAGAAGGAAAGAAAGAAAGAAAGAATACATCTACAAAGTTTTATCTTTCACCCAAGAGACATATTTTAAATGAGAACCATTTTAGAAATAAAGGAATTCTTTCTTCAGCCTAAACTCTAAACCCGTCTATTTAGTTTCCATGGACTACAGTGGATATAAAAATTCCACACACCCCTGTTTTTGTGATATAACAAATCAATTAAACCAAAATAAATCATGTCAGAACCTTTTCTACCTTTGTTGTGGAAAAAAAAAAAGAAAAAGAAAAAAATGTACAATAACCTGGTTGCATAAGTGTACACACCCCTAAACTAATACTTATTTGAGGCACCTTAAGATTTTATCACAGCATTCAATCTTTTTGGGTAAGAGTCAATCAGTTTGGCACGTCTTGACTTGATCAATATTTTGTCATTCTTCCTTGCGAAAGCATTCGAACTCTGTCAAATTGGCTGGGCATCTCCTGTACACAGCCCTCTTCAGGTCACCCCACAGATTGTTGTTTGGATTTAGGTCTGGACCCTGGCTGGGCCATTCCAAAACCTTGAACTTGTTTTGGTGAAGCCATTCCCTTTGTCGATTTGGAGGTTTGGGCCGTTGTCATGCTGAAAGATGAAACTTAAGCCTTAAGGTTTTGCGCCAAAATTGACTGGTATTTGGAGATATTCATTATTCCCTCCACCCCGATTAAAGCCGATTGGATGTAGTATTGTTATTATTCTTGTTTAAAAAAGACTTCTGGCTTGCCACCCTACCTCATAGCCCAGAGATATGAAGAATTTGGGAAATTGTTGTCACATGTAGGGGGAAACTAGTACTTGCCAGAAATTGCTGCAATTATTTTAATGTTGCTGTAGGTTCTGACATGATTTATCTTGGTTTAATTTTTTTACATCACAAAAACCTGCCATTTCAACAGGGGTGTGTAGACTTTTTATATCCACTATAGAACTTGGACACATTGGGCTGCACTGAGTAAAAAAAAAGAACGTTTACTTAAAACTTATATATAATAAAAGTATAAGGGAAGCTGTATTTTACACCTTTAAAATACAAGCAGATGGAGTTTAGCATCATTGGGAATTCCCTCTCTCAATGCACATTGAGGTTTCCAGCTCAAATGGCACTGCTTTTGTATTGTTTTTGTGTTGTTTGTTTATATTACATCATGTACTTATGTTTAAATTTCCACATGCCTTTGTTTCTGTCATTGCTTTGCTACCCGATTGTGCTCACCTGTTCTGTGTTTATTTCTTTGATTAGTTTGTCTATTTATCGGTCCCTCCAGGATTTTGCGGTTTTGCAATTGCAGAAATTAACGCAAAATCAAGCAAACTCTGCAATATTCAGAGGAGCTTGTAATTTTTAAAATTTGAAATTACCACATATTTTCCACAGATTTGGGCCAAGACACATCATGTGACATCATCACAATGCGCATTCAGTCAAAGCCCTCTTCGATTCACGTTCGTCGAACATGAGTACAGCTAAAAGGTCTCATTTACCAACAAGTGTGAAAGACCTGTGAAAGACCGTGCAAAACAATTTCGTGCAATTGCAATTTCGCCAATTCGAGTAGTTTTCCGCAAAGAAAAAAAAAAAAAAAAAAAAACGAAGGAACTCCACAAATTTTTGAAAAAAAAAAAAAAAAAAACAGCAGCAAAATCAAGCATTTTTGGCCTCAACAATCACAAAAAAACAAAAAAAAAAAAACAAAACCTCTGCGACATCCTGTATGGACTGATTTTTGTCCAGCTGTTTCTTTTTCTCTTCGCATGTCTTATCATGCATTTGTATCTTAAGTCTGAGTGTTTATTGTAGTTTTTCCTAGTTTGACCTTTGCCTGTTTTTCGCTGTGAATGTGTCCTGTCAGGTTGGTGCAGTTATGTTTGCGCAGTTATGATACACGCTACCAAGAATCCATTCATCCATTCATTCATCCATTCATTGTCAGTGCCATGGTGGATCTGGAAGCTATCCCGGGAACACTGGGCGTGAGGCAGGAATACACCCTGGATGGAATACCACCAAGAATTTCATTACTCAAATTATACTGTACAGCATTTTATATGTGACAGTTGAAAAACTGAATTTGAAAATTTGGATTGAAATACTTTATCACAAAACATAAAGGAATTTTCAAAGATTTCCTCTTACATGTAACATTTTAACACCACACACACACACACACACACACACACCAAAAATCTTTGGTGGATCTTTGGCAACAGTAAAGGGCAATAGATTTGAATGGCCTACATACAGTGACCATCTGGCCAAGTCAAATAATGAGTTTAAGAACATCTCTCTCTCTCTCTCTCTCTCTCTCTCTCTCTCTCTCTCTCTCTCTCTCTCTCTCTCTAATGTATTCATCTGTTATTCTGTCCATGATCACACTGGGGTGTCCGTCGATTATTGTCCTCCTAAAATCCTCACAGAAGAGCTCCAGAGAAGATGTGGAGAAGGTGTGAAGTAAACACCCCAAACTGCCTCTTGACATCTGTGTCTTTTATCTTCTCTTTTCAAAGCAATGTAAAAATAAACAAGCCAAGCAGCTCCGAGGGAAAGACTATACAAAAGCAGTAGATGTGCAACTTGTGTGTGTGTGGGGGGGGGGGGTGGGGGTGGGGGATGTGACACCAAACTGGCGGATTGTTCTGGTTTGTGTTGGTTTTGTTTAATGCTTCCGTTATATACCTACTCAGTTACGACATTTGGTTTTAGCAAAGAACACAGAGGAATCCATCTCTCATCAGGATCAACTCAAAGAACATTACACACAGCTAGAGTCTAGTACTTTGGCATTCAAAATATACTCTTAATTATAAAGGGTCCTCCGGTTGTGCTTTAAAGGTTCCACGTAGGGCACTTTTTTAGAAGCTAAGAACCCTTAACTGTCCATGTGAACCCTTACACTTTTAACCCCTGAAGAGCCATTTCCCCCTAACAGTGTAGTATGCAAATGATCGCTCCCATTTTCTATAATACTTCATAAGTATTGGCACCCTTCATGTGAATATGCAAAAGTGTTAATATATAAAATGTATTTTTTCCAGTCAAAATCAGTGGATTATATTTTGAGCTTAAACATATTGGGACACTCTATAGTTTTATTTTAAAACAACTTTTTTTTTTTTTTTTTTAAACTAGAAACGCTTTAAAATTATTTAGCAATAATTGGCACCCCATAATTACTGTTTAGTGAAGCCTTTGTTGGAAAGAATAGCGGCAGACTTGTAGACTCTATCTACAAGTCACTCTATCTCTAAGCTATCTCTTTTGGGATGAAAGTGTTTTGGTTTCCCCTATGGTGACAAAAGTGCAACCTGAAATTTTGCCAAAGTTCTTCTGTGTTATTAATAATTGTACCACATATGGTGAGAAAATACTAGCACTTAAAAAAAAAAAAAAAAAAAAATTCTTTACAAACACGGTCCCTGAGTGACACAAAAGAAAACTGTTCGTCCTATTGTCCGAAGATCACAAGTCCGAATCCCAACAATGCCAAAGCCATCCATGGCCGGGGGTCAAAAGTGCAAAACTGGCCATGCTCTCCAGATGGGAGGGGCATACTCTCTCTCTCCGTCAATCACAGCGACACCATCCAATTGTGAGCATCTGTGAGATCATGTACGGGAAAGATGGTGGATAGCAATTTCCTCCGAGTGTGTCACGTGCCTTTACTCTACATAGTTGGTAGCTGTCATAAGTTCTTATGAACATGCTTTTTATTAGAACAAATGTAAGTAGTTTTATCAGTGGAAAATGTTTGCCTTATTCTGGAGTTCGCTGTATAGCGTGTACACAACACTATAGAAGTTATACAGAAAATTTCTCTCAAGAAATATTTCTGCACCCATTATAACATACGTCCCGGGCCTACGAAAGTTTCCATGGAGAGCGTGAGGGTGCGTGTCAGGTGGAAATGTGGCGGTGCTGATTGCTATGGGAAGTGTATTGAGGTTTTGTGCTAAGCTGATCAGAGAGGATATAAATAGTGTTGGAATAACTCCAGTGACGTGCTTCAGAACTCACTTTTAATTGGGTTTAAAATTCTGCCAATTATGTGGTCATTTAAGTCACCTTGGCTAAGCTGTTCGGAGACGAATCGAGCAAGAGTGTGTGACGAGACATCGTCTGTGTGTGTGTGTGTGTGTGTGTGTGTGTGTGTGTGTGTGTGTGGAAGAAAGATGTCCTGATAGACTCAGTGTAGATAATCTTGCTATTGAAAAAGGCAGACGAGATGCACTTCACTCTGCAAAATGGAAAAGCATGAAATTTAAGTGCAGAGGTTTGATGGGAAATTTCACGGTCATGACTCTTCTGCAGATCTTCCTCAGGAAAACGTGCCAAAAACTCTTGGTGAAAAGTATGTAATAACATACTTCCTGATGAGTTTGACTTGTAACCCTTACTGATAGACAAGAACTGTTTTACTCTAACTTTAAGGCACAAACCCAAGATCCTTTTAGGATTGTACATAGACATAGGATTAGATTTCAGGAGGAGAAGTTTCCATGTTTAAATTTATATCCACACCTCACACAAAGAAAAGCAATACATTTGTCCAATTAAATGACCCAAAAGCATCCAATTAATCAAATGTTATACGTAAATACTTCACCAGAGATGGAAATGGATGATGAATGAACAACTAAATGGCCGCTCTCTAATGTAACGCTACTAGCACTTTCCCCCTGATGCTCCACTCTGCTTCTGTCTCCTGAGCTTTGATTGATGAAGTGTTGTTACTAGAGATTTATCCACGCGGTACAGAGTGTCCATAATGTATGAACATTTACACACACGCACACACACACACACACACACACACAGAGACACACTTGCTGAAAGCCACATGTGTGGCCATAATGTGTGGACACATTTTGTTCGGGTCAAAAACTCACAGCTTTTTACCTGCTGTCGCCTCGTTTTCCCTCACCGTCATTCACTTTACCTCCTGCCCTGCCCCCTAACACTTACACACACACACACACACACACACACACACACACACACACACACACACACACTCTTTCTGCTGCTTCTCCAGCATGTCACATGACCCGGTTCTCCAGTAGCTGAGAGTTCTCCGCACGCTAAGCACATAAAGCCGCTTGTTTGGCGCAAAGCCACTGAACGAAAAAATTACTTCCTTGAACCCGACACGGCTATAATTAAGTGTTGGAAAGCAGTGAGCAGGTCCCACAATTTGTAGTGCAGCAAATCATATTTTCCACCCGAGAGATATGGACATAACCAATGATTTAATACGTGGAATGTCATAATTATTTTCGGGGATCGGGTTGCTGCTAATGGGAGCACGCTTGAAAGCCCTAATTAGGTTTTTGTAGTCGACTGTCACCGGCGAGGGCGAGGGAGAGAAAAGAAAAGGTGGCTGAGGAAATAAAGTTCGCAGCGCCGGGGCCAAGGCTGTAATTTGAGCTTCGGCTCCAGGACGGGGCGAAATCATGATCTCTTGCGCAGCAGCAAAACACGCAGAGAGTAATTGCGAGGTGTCGACCCACACCTTGTGAGTGCACGCACGTGTGTTTGTGTGTGTGTGTGTGTTTGTGTGTGTGAGTGTGTAAGGGACGGAGGGGGGATTTTAGAGGGTGTATGATTACCGGGGTATCCTCTTTGTGAGACAAGTGTGGAGGAGAGAAAGAAGAGGAAAAAATAAAAACACAACAATTATAAAGTGAGTCATTCACACAGACATTCAGGTAATAATGACTTTGTATAAAGGCCTTCTGTAATAAGAGCTGTTCTGTTTTTAAAAAATAAATAAATAAATAAGTGGGTAAAAAGTTCCAATAGGCAGTGGGTTTATAAAAAAAAAAAAAAAAAAAAAAAAAAAAAGACTTCACTTAGCAGCTGGCATGAGCTATATGTGGGATAATAACACCAGAAATGATGATAGAGTAGCCTGTAAGAAGCATCCGCTGCATGCCTGATGCATGAGGATATTTGCTCTGGGTGTGTGTGCAAATGTGTGTGAGTGTGTTTTAGGCATAGTTCAGTGTCATCCCTGCAACAAGACTGATGTTGAGAAAATAGAAATCTGGGCAGCATCACTCACAGCAATAAAAATCTCTAGCTACTTCAGGGTTGAGTGTGTTGCAGTGTTGTCGTTTAACCCCTGGAAGTCTCAGTTTATTATGTTAAAGCATATTATTCAGTAACAACAGTACTTTTTTTATATGTGTAATCTGTATCACACTAATTAGCCACTTGTATCACAACAACCTGGTATGTTAACTTACTGTCTTACAGTAACTTAAGTTACAGTCTCAAAGTAACTTACAGTCTTATAGTTAGAGACTCTGAGTAACTTACTGTCTCTCAGTAACTTAGTCTCACAGTGACTTACAGTCTTACAGTAACTTACAGTCTTGTAGTATTTTAGTTTTCAGTAACTTACAGTCTTGCAGTAACTTATAGTCTCACAGTAACTTACAGTCTTACAGTAACTTACAGTCTTACAGTAACTTACAGTCTTGTACTATCTTAGTTTTACAGTAACTTACAGTCTTGCAGTAACTTATGGTCTTACAGTAACTTATAGTCTCACAGTAACTTACAGTCTTACAGTAACTTAGTCTTATAGTAACTTACATTCTCAGAGTAACTTACAGTCTTACAGTACCTTAGTCTTATAGTAACTTACAATCTTAGAGAAACTTATAGCCTTAGAGTAACTTACAGTCTTACAGTAACTTACAGTCTCAGAGTAACTTAGTCTCACAGTAACTTACATTCTTCCAGTAACTTAGTCTTACAGTAACTTACATTCTCAGAGTAACTTACAGTCTTACAGTACCTTAGTCTTATAGTAACTTACAATCTTAGAGAAACTTATAGCCTTAGAGTAACTTACAGTCTTACAGTAACTTACATTCTCCCAGTAACTTAGTCTTACAGTAACTTACATTCTCAGAGTAACTTACAGTCTTACAGTAACTTACATTCTCAGAGTAACTTACAGTCTTACAGTAACTTAGTCTTCTAGTAACTTACATTCTCAGAGTAACTTAGTCTCACAGTAACTTCAAAAACATTACTTAAAGCCTGAAATATAAAGTAGTACTTGAGAAAGAAGTATATTGCCTTACAGGGTTACTGAACAGTTATTATAATGTGTTAAGTAATCTGACATTAGAAGAAGAATCCTTTATTTGTCACATATACATTACAGCACAGTGACATTCTTTTTCTTTGCATATCCCAGCTTGTTAGTAAGTTCGGGTCAGAGTGCAGGGTCTGCCATGATGCAGCGCCCCTGGGGCAGAGAGGGTTATGGGCCTTGCTCAACGGCCCAATAGTGGCAGCTTCACAGCATCTGATCAGTAACCTAGAGACTTAACCGTTGAGCCACCACTGCCCAATGTTAAGTCATATAATTGTATATGAAGTATACATGCAACTACAGTCTCAGAGTAACTTACAGTCTTACAGTATCACAGTACTTACAATCTTAGAGTAACTTACAGTCTCACAATAACTTAGAGTCTTATAGCAAGTTACATTCTTATGGTAATTTACAGTCTTGCAGTAACTTAAATTCTCACAGTAACAGTAACATTCCTACAGTAAGTTAAACAACATTACTTAAAGCTTGAAACATAAAGTAGAATTTGAGAAACTAAAGAAGTACATAGCGTTGCCACATTACTGAACAGTTATTATAATGTATTAGGTAATCTGACATTATTATGTCATATAAATGTACTCATTCTTTTTAAAGTGTTGTGCATGTAACTATAACTACTTATTAACATTTACAAGTATTGTTTAACTGTGTTATGTACGCTGTATAAATGCAGTTGTATTGCACTATAAATTATATGATTTATAGAAAGTGTTATCTAGGTTTGAATTTATATATCGAATAAAATGCAGTAATTAGAAATTTGTAAAAAATAAATAAATAAATAAACAAATAAATAAAAAAGAACTTTCCCTTTTAGTTTCACTGTAGTTTCTGGTTTAAAAGGAGTATTTAAAAAAAAGTGTTTTAATTGCTCTGGAAGAGATCTAAAGACCATTTTACAAAGAAAAGTAAGTAACAAAATTATATAGCGTAAGAAAAGCCCATATAAACCTGTTAGATACTTAGCTAGCAAATATTGATGGAATTTAAATATCGTTAATAGACTAATTAATCTGCGGTGGAAAATATGGGTGTGGTGGCTTTAAAAAGGGCACAAAAGGCACAACACACTGAGAAACATTGTGTATGTGTTTTGTTTTTAACTTCTTACCTATATAAAAGAATAGCAAGGACATGAGGTGCCAAAATAACACGCAACCTGGCAATCAGTTGTTACTGTAGCATTAAGAATGGCAGCTTAGACAATAACCGTACAGGTGTGTCTCTATTAAAAATTAGGGTGGCGGAATTTGCGCGTGTGTGTATGCCAAGGTGGGTCCAGGATTACAGGGTTTCCCCAGATGTGCTGTAGGGTTTGGCCAGTGTCCAGAACAGGAGGTCCATCCAACCCCCTCTGGGCACTTAGCAACAGACACACAGAGACACGACACCTTCCTGTCAACAAACAGCATGCAGACGCCTTTCTCAGCACATACACACACACACATATGCACAAAAATACACACATAAACACACATACACACACATAGTCTCTATCAGTCATTAGCTTGTAGGGAAGTTAAAAGCAGACATTAGGTCAGTGGGGAGGCTATGAGCAAGCAAACAGCATGTGTGTGTGTGTGTGTGGGGGGTGTGTGTGGGGGGTAAACGTAAAGTGCATCACGGACTACTTATTAACTCAGCAAAGAGTGTCACTATTATCTCCAATCTCCTGCTGTACTTATTTATAATATTCAATTTATCATGTGAACATGAAGCACAGCTTAAATACACACACACACACACACACACACACACACACACACACACACACACACACACACACACACACACACACACACCTAGCCAAAACCTAATTTCCATTTTAATTGCACATATTAATTATCTTTACAAAAATATATCATACTTAAGTACATGTTAGTGTCTGTGTATTAAGAAATTAAATAATAAAACACAACGAGGTGTGCCGTTATAGGAAAATAATCAACAATGTGGTGGTGTGATGTGTCTTGCCATGAAACAGAGTAACCATGCCAAATTTGACACTTTCCCTATAACAGCATGTCCTGTGTTTATAAGTGTTTTATTCCTCTTATACCACAGCGATTTTCCAACAAATCTGGGCACATCATATATTTTTTTTTTTATCCATTTATTGTTACATTTAATGTTGTGGAATGTAAGAGAAACAAGTTAGTTCCTGGTGTCACTTAATTTAACGGCAGTAGGCGATCTTGGTTCCTCTCATTTGAAATCTTTTGAACACTACATCTTTCTTTTCTTCTTGTTTTTCTTACGCATTTAACCTAGTTTCTTGTTTTTATTACTATAACTTTTATTTACACAGCACATTTTAAAGACATCTGTTGGTCAATGTGCTGTACAGTAAAATTAAGTCAATATGAATATGAGTAGAGCTTAAAATCTATTTAAGTATCATTAAATATAAAGTAAACTAATAATTTACTTTGTATCTGCTTGTAGTTACAGTATAGTATAGTATAGTATAGTATAGTATAGTATAGTATAGTATAGTATAGTATAAGTATATTTTTACATTATAGAAATGTAATAATATTAAACCTCAAGTATTCTTGACTGTACATTTCTTTAAGTATGTATTAGTAGACTTGTGTAAACTTCTATTAAATGTCAATGGGCTTTTAACATAAAAAAGCGTTTATATGTTTTAAAGGCATGATCATAATTAAGCACTGCAATTTCCTTTAGTTTTAGACCTTTTTAGGTTACTACAAATTGGTTAATAAAGTTGACATAGGTTACTGAACAACTTACACACAGGATGTTAATTAATGCGTTTAATTTAGTGCAATTTGATTAGATAAGTTAATGATTATGAGAACGGTCACACTGCATTTAAGACAGATCTCTGAGCTACAGTAAACTATTGAGTCAAAGCAACTATTTTCAACATGTTAGCTCATAAATGAATGAGATCACTTGAAGAAACTGCACTGATTTTATCTTTAAAACACACAAACGCTGACACGGGGGGTGGGGGGAGGTCATTGAAGTTTATTACAAGTTTATACAAGTTTATTAATATATACTTAAACATCCGTACACTTGTAGTTTAAAATTATTATACCATTATGTCTACTTGAAGAAATGTATAGGAAATGCCAAGTAAATATAACAAATGTGATCAAACTGGAAAGACAAGAAGGATTGTGTGTTATTAATGTTGCAAACACTTCCATGGAATTATTTCTTCGTCTGGAATGTACGAGCTTCAGTTATAAGTTTCATACAAAATGATCCATGCTTTTTAATCCCAGCAAGAACTGCAAGTCCCTGTGAATTCCATAACGTCTCGAATGTCACAATACGCATGGGAAAGGCCTGTTGGCATGCAGCGTGCAGACATGTCAGGTTCCAACACTGCCACGGAGTAAAACCACACCGCTGTGTCTGTGTCCGGCTACAGATTAGATTTCCTCTCACTGTCAGGACAAAGCGTCCAGGATCTGGTCTCACTCTCCTGAACTTTAAACAGAAATTTGAACAAAAACATGACTTGAAAATGTATAACCTTGTATTTTGATCATTTCCGGGGTTTGGTCTGTTATGAACAGGTATTATAATGCGTTATGTAACTTGACATTATGTTATTAACTCATATACTCACTATACATACAGAATGCTTGGCATTATGATGTAATATGTAAGGAATAAGACACTCCAGGATGTGCTGTTATAGGAAAATAATCAGTGATGGGATAGTGTAAGTTACTCTTACTAACCCAGAGTAACAGCATGTCTTTTATTCCTCTTACAACACAGAGATTTGCACAGTACTTTTTTTTTTCCCATTTATAGTTACAGTACTGTCCTAAGAGCTTTTGCACATGCAAAGAAATGCTGTAAAGTCAGAAATAATGAAATGAAACATTTCTACATAAAAATACTATAAAGAGTTGTAAACAGTAATAAACTAAACAAAGCCAGTATTCGGTGTGACAACCCTTTGCTTTTTAAAAAAAAAAAAAAAATTATGCAGTTTTATAAGGAAATTAGATGGAAATTAGATTAATTAGTTCTTGAAGTACTTAGGGTCAACAGTCCAGAGCAACGGGGAGTGTGGAAAAGAGGTGAAGAAGCGTGTGCAGGCAGGTTGGAATGGGTGGAGAAAAGTGTCAGGTCTGTCGTGTGATAAAAGAGTACCAGCAAGAATGAAAGGAAAGGTGTACAGGACAGTAGTGAGACCAGCGATGTTGTATGGTTTGGAGACAGTTGCACTGAGGAAAAGACAGGAGGAAGAGTTAGAGGTAGCAGAGCTGAAGATGTTGAGGTTCTCTTTGGGAGTGACGAGGATGGATAGGATCAGGAACGAGTACATCAGGGGGACAGCACATGTGAGATGTTTTGGAGACAAAGTTAGAGAGGCCAGGTTGAGATGGTTTGGACATGTTCAGAGGAGGGAGAGTGAATATATCGGTGCTGAGGTTAGAGCTGCCAGGCAGGAGGCCGAGAGGAAGACCAAAGAGGAGGTTTATGGATGTAGTGAAGGAGGACATGAAGGTAGTCGGTCTGAGAGAAGAGGATGCTGGGGATAGGGCTAGATGGAGGCAGATGATTCGCTGTGGCGACCCCTGAAGGGAACAGCCGAAAGGAAAAGAAGATAAGGAAATTAGATGGAACGTGTTACTGAGCATCTTGGAGATTCTTCTGGAGACTTTGACAGTCACACCTTGCTTTTTTTATTTGCAGCAAATCCCAACAGCCTTCATTAGGTTTTAGTCTGAAAAGTTGTCTGGTATGTAATTTGTTGCTTTCTTTACTGACATACTGTTTTCTGTAACATTTAATTTTTTTTTTTGTTGTTGGAAAAGTAACGTTCGGAAATATAAAATGTTTTTGTACTGACTTGATAATGCAGAAGTCATTAAATAAACATGTGTAACCAAAAGTAAATAGGGTGCCTTAGAAACAACAAAGAGCAAAGACTTTCAGCTTTTCTTCTGACTAATACAAAGTGCTGGCACTGGAGACTCCTTCCTTCCATCCATCTATCCATCCATCCATTTTCCATATTGCCTATCCTACACAGGGTTGTGGGGGAGCCTGGAGCCTATCCCAGGAAACTAGGGGCACAAAAGGCAGGGACAGGGTGCCAACCGATCGCAGGGCACAATCGCACACACACCCACACATTACGGACAGTTTGGAAATCGGCCTACATCGCATGTCTTTGGACTGGGGGAGGAAACCAGAGGAAAACCTCGAAACATGGGGAGAACATGCAAGCTCCGTGCACACAGGGCAGAGGCAGGATTCGGACCCCCAACTGAGACTCCTTCCAAAAATGCTAACCAAACATCTTTAAGAAATCATCACCATATCTGTTTACGTGTAGCATCCACCCTCCCCAAGTCCCCATGAATTAGCGGTTACTATTCAAGAATGTTTTGGATTGAGGTTAGTTTGTTTTACAGACTTTGTAAAGTGACCTTTACAATCAATCAATCAATCAATCAATCAATCAATCAATCAATCAATCAGTGATTTGCCTTTGCAACCAGAACTATCGTCCTAACCCCGGCTAGAAAATTAATCGAACACTTTCTGACCAATCAGATAGTGATTATGGTATAAATGTGCTATATAACATGTTATACCTAAACTAATGTTCCTTTATGTTCCCCCCCCAAAAAAGGTTACGTAATTCATGTCACGTGTCGTAACGTCACCGTGAACCACACATCACATTCATTCACAGTTTCATGCAGCGTGAGTGATATCAGTTTTTATTTGTTTATACCCATTTATTTGTTTCTTTATCTGATTCCTGGTTGCAATACTTAACATCAATAATTAGTCAATAGTAATATCTTAGACACAAATTCCCCATCACTCCTTTAAGGAAAAGCGTTAACAGTGGCTCTTCAGCAAGCCTGGGCTTTCCATCAGCAACACTGAACATTAACCACTGTGTGAATAAATAACATTTAAGTTAATAGCAGGTAAGATGGACAAGGTCACTAGATCGAAAACAAACACACAAAAAAAAAGCCAAGACAATATAGTCAAAGTTTAAACCATTTTTGTGTTGTTTTGGGGTTTTTGTGTGTCTGTTTGTGTGTGTGTGTGTGTGTGTGTGTGTGTGTGTGTGTGAGACTGTCTGTATGCTCTGCTAATGAGTCATTGTGCAAGCGTGTGTGTACATGCGTGTGTCTCTGTGTAGGTGTGTGTGTGTGTGTGTGTGTGTGTGTGTGTTTAAGAGAGAGAGAGAGAGAGAGAGATTTGGTGGTGCATGTAATAAGCTCTAAGTACCCGCTCTCGTTCTGTTTATCTCTTGGTCTCTCTGTGGTGACAGGATGTAACGTAGTAGCCAGAGAAAGCAGGAAGGATATGAAAGCTGCTTAGAGCACAAACCTACATCAAGTGAACTTCATCTTAGCAAAGCATGTAGTATAAAGTCACATGACTCACAGAGGGATGAAATAAGAGGAATAAAACACTTTGGGAATGTGCTGTTATAGGAAATTAATCCACTTGTGAAGGAGGTAAAAAATCAAGATAGAAAGAGGGATTTGCGGCAGTGTTAGTTAGCTAGCTATCTAGCTAAATAGCTGTAATGTTAGCTAGCTACGTTATACCAGCCTCGCTTTTATTCTTTCTCTCAAAGCTAATTTAAAAAAACAAAACAAACAAACAAACAAACAAACAAAACGCAGCTTGTCATGTTACCGAGAAACCACAAAGCCCTCCGACCCGTTTCGGAAAAAATTACAGACTGTTTTAAAGCGCTCACACTGGAGACTCCTTCCAAAACCATGTCTCACATTGTTCTTTGTTAAATAACAGCACAGTCCACCATATACTGTAACCCTCTGTGTATGTTGTTATTTTAAAAATAATAACATATCAGAATGAGTGTATTAATAAACATCAACCTGTGATTTGTATTACAGCTGGCACTACTGTCCGAGCTGACGTTCTAGAAAATGAATCAACGCCTTCTGACCAATCAAAAGAACTCAATAGCACTGTGTTATACGTATGTAAATGGCACATGGTCAAAGTTTTTATTCAGCTTTGCTCATACAAACACACACACACACACACACACACACACACACACACACATGCACACACACAGTTGCCACTCTGTCTCACACTCTGCCTCTCATTACACTGCCCCCTCTCTGGTTCTTTCTCTCTGTTTTTTTCTCCCTCCCTCATCCCCCAATCTTCTCTCAATAGCACTTTTCCTCTCTTCTCTCTGTTTTTTAAAGGCATCCATGGAATTAGCATGTGAATTGCTTGTATATCTTCTTTTATATGATGCACTGACAACACTGGCTTTTCACAGAAAAGGAGGAGAGGAGGGGGAAGAAAAAAGACGGCCTGTTTCTCGGAAAGACAGAGAGAAAACATTATTGCTCTCCAAAGCGCTTGAAATGTACACAGTATTAAATATGAGAGTTTATATTTAAGGACAAGTTTGATCCTGAAACTTGTCTGTGTATGTGGATATGTGTGTGCGGTTGTGACACTTTGGTAAAAGTAGGGCCTAGCGAGCATCATGACTCATGGAGTGCGCACTTGACAAATGCGCTTATTAACACTGTTATTAAATATAAAAGAGTGTGTAGGATGGTGTGTATGTACACTGTGTTAGCACCAGAATAATATATAGTGAACACCGATAATGCAGTATTCCAGTGTTGGATTAATAGAGACAGAAATATGGAGATACAGGACTTGTGGCTAGTTGTTTTCCAATTTTTTTTAGCCAGTCAGCATTTTACTAGCCCAACCATTGCTTCTGCAAACATATAATCTATCTATAATACAGTCCCTCCAGGATTTTGCGATTTTGTGATTGCAGAAACGAACACACAATCAAGGAAACGCCGCAACATTCGGAGGAGCTTGAAATTTTTCAAAATCGCCGCCGGTTTTCCGCAAATCTGAGCAGAGACGTGTCATGTGACGTCATCACGACGCGCATTCAGCCAAAGCCCTCTTCGATTCACGTGCAGCGAACATGAGTACAGCTAAAAGGTCTCAATTACCAACAAACGTCACTGTGAAAGACAAAAAGAATTTCGTGCAACTGCAATTTCGCCAATTCAAGTAGTTTTCTGCAAAAAAAAAAAAAAAAAAAAGCACAAAAAACTGCAAGTTGCATCACAGATTTTGAAAAAAGCTGCAGCAAAATCAAGCAAATCTTTTGGCTTTAGCGCTTTATCCTGGTCAGGGTCATGGTCGAACCAGAGTCTATCCTGGGAACACTGTGTGTGAGATTGGAATACACTCTGGATGGGACACCAGTCCATCACATGGCACAATGAGGAAACTGGAAAACCCAGAAGAAACCCAGAGAGACGCGGTGGAATCTCTGCATGCGCAGTCCGATCTGTCTGAGCTGCTGTTATAGAAAATAAATCAACACCTTCTGACCAATCAGAATCAAGCATTATTGGTACCATTAACAATACGTTTTTCCGAAAAATAAACGGTTTATATAATAAATAAACCGTACTTTTCCTTGTCACTGGGGTGATACCATCACCCGTACACCTTTTGTACCTTTAGTGTGTATTTTTAACCTAGAAATGTGTATGTAGTGTACCTTTAAAGCTGTAGTAATTACAGTCCAATGATGTATTTTTTATAAAGGTACACTTTATCCAGGTAAAATATGTAAATTGAAGACACGTATTTTGTTTACTTATAAAATGAGAAAAAGATAAGGGTACCACACCAGAGACAAAGAAAAGCACAGTTTAGCATCCAGTTCAGTCTCTCTGAACTCGGAATTCCTACTTGGAATGATGGTCTCCTCGACTCCGAGTTCAGCAAGTGACATCAAATCACTTTCATCCATCCATTGTCCATACCGCTTATCCTACACAGGGTTGCAGGGGGGCCCATGGAACTCGGGGCACGAGGCGGGGGACACCCTGGATGGGGGGCCAGCTCATCACCGGGCACAATAACACACACATTCACAATTTGGAGATGCCAATCATCCTACAACGCATGTTTTTGGACAGAGGGAGGAAACCGGAGTACCCGGAGGAAACCCCTGAGGCACGGGGTGAACGTGCAAACTCCGCACACACAGGGCGGAGGCGGGAATCAGAGCAAACATGCTAACCACTAAGCCACCGTGTCCCCTCAAAGCAGCACTTCTTACCTTTAAATGACTTATATTGTATATACAAGCTTTCGCTTGTTAATCTATAACACTAACTATACAGTTCACTGTTTTGTGGAGGTACAGTAAATATACCGTACATCACTCATCACAGTTAGATATATAGCTTGTCGCTAACGGAAGATGAACATGGAGGAGTCCATGTTTTACTCACTTTGTAGCTTGACTGAATAGAGATTGCAAATGACGTAATTCCGAGTCCCCATTTCCGAAGGTAAATTGATTGCAGCATTACCTGTGTTTTGTGGGATTGGTTTAATTTCAAACACTTACACACTTACACACAAGGCAAAATTACATGTGAACCATCCTCAATTTCCTGGCATGCAGGCACACACTCTGGCTCGCAGTTTTGATGTATTTATGACTAAAGGAGTGTGTTTTAAGTGCAGAAACAGCTCAAAACCCATACACACACTCTCTGACCTCTGCTGTCCCAGAGCAAAGGGTCAAACACACAGACAGGTCTACAGACACGTCTACAGACAGGTCTACCAGCTAGGAATCAGGTTTCAGCCAATCATTTAGATATGTAGCATTTAAAATGTCTTTTGTGCCTTGCTTTCTTTAAAAAAAAAAGAAAAAGTTTTGCATAATGGACAGACTGATAGTTCAGCTAGTTCAGAAATGGGACTTCATAAGCTATTGGGTTTTACACACACACACACACACACACACACACACACACACACACACACACACACACACACACACACACACAGGCATGTCCTGTCTTTTCCTCGGATGAGCTCTGTTATGACAAGTTTAATTGTACGTTG
>CM042555.1:3867500-3940000 GCA_023630585.1 Cranoglanis bouderius
TGCATATGGCTGCGTACGTGCCATGTCGGAGTTACCGCAATTACTAGATAGACAACCAGGACGTTCTACTCGGAGTTGTTCACGTCCTCGGACCCGTCTGTATGCGTCTTTCGTTTATTTTCAGATTAATCTTGCATTATTAAGACATTAATAATAGTCGATTATACGAATTACTACACAGAAGCATTACGAGATAACTACTTAACTACATTTTACTGCTGGAGCCTCTGCCGTTTTGAGTGTTTCCGCAGGATGATGCAGCGGTCATGTGGTACAGGTCGGAGATCTATAAAACTAACTTGTGTCTTTTATTTCCTCCTTATGTTCTTTTATTTAGCTCTTAGCTATCTAAAGCACTAAAGCAGCCTTTGTGTAGGAAATGTGCTGTATATATATATATATATATATGTGTGTATACTGGGGGTTCTTCGGTGTCCTCTTATGCCAGTAGGTGTATTTTCTAAGATAAACTGCCTCTATTTATGAAAGTGTGTGTGAATGTGTGTGTGAATGTGTGTGTGAATGTGTGTGTGTGTGTGCATGGAGCCCTGTGATAATCTGGCACCCCATGCAGTGTGTATTCCCTCCTCACGACCAGTATTCCCAGGCTCTGAACACGATAGTGATAGAGGTTACTGAAGATAGATGAACGATTAAGCGGTATGAATTGGTACAAACTTCTACTCATCGAATTCTACTTAAAATTCCCTTCAAATAATAGAAAGATGTTTTCGTTAATCACTTTCTGACAGATCAGCAGAGATAAATCTGGTCATACTGCATCTCACCATCGCTATGACGACAATCATCACAACCTTATATTAGAACAACATCTGTGTGCTGATGTAATCCACAGCTAAACACCAGTCACAGAGAGGATTGGAGCGTGTGTATGTGTGTGTGAGTGTGTGTGTGTGTGTGCGTGTGTGTGTGTGTTTACTGAAGATGGGTTTAGAGAGATCAAGAGCATCTCATAATCTGACCAACATGCCAGATTAATATAGCAGATCTGAATTTGTGTGTGTGTGTGTGTGTGTGTGTGTGTGTGTGTGTGTGTGTGTGTGTGTGTGTGTGTGTCTTACGCTAGTCAATTTCAATTCAGCATGTCTCTGCAGATTAACAGAGAAAACAACTCGGCGCACATGACAACCTTGATAACCTTCCCACAAACACACATTTGGCCATTTCCCAGAAATCAAATCAACAATCAAGCTGACCACTGAGATTCGACTGTGTGTGTGTGTGTGTGTGTGTGTGTGTGTGTGTGTGTGTGTGTGTGTATGTATACTAGTCTAGTTTGGGGGTTAGGTGTATGCACAGAATACACGTCCCCAGCACCAATGCTGAATAAAACAAAAGAAAAAAAAAAAATCTAGGGTTAAGGGGTGAAAAGGTTTATTTTACAGGACAAACTGGGGAAATTTCTGGAATACTGCATTCTTAGTATAAATCATGGGTGAAACAAGGGACAGAAATGTGATACTTACAAGAAACAAAATATTATATGCAAGCGGAAGTTTGGATTATACCTGAATAAAAGTTAAAAAAAAAAAAAAAAAAAGTGTCCATGCTTAATTGTGTTCAAGTGTTTAAAAGAACTAAGTGGTAGAAGTAATTAAAAATCGGGACACGTTTTCAAATTTCTGATTTAATTTGTGTGAAACGTATAAAAAAAATATATATATATAGGCTAGCTAGGCTGGTCGAGGGATTAGAATTGATATCTTTTCTTACATTTCTTTGTTAGAACACTTGTTTGCTGATCACATTCTTTCAATGTATCTCTTTTTCAGGAACACCAGAGAGAGTGAGTTGAGATTTTCTTAACATTACGCAAATTGGGTATGGCACGGAAAAGCGACAAATCCAAACGACTGGTTTGAAGGAGTCACTCAACTGAACCTCAACCTTCAACCATCGGACTGAAGGTGCGTCTCAATCAGCTCCCTGGCTCCCCTAGGTCATGAACCAGTATATGGTATACGCGAGTTGGGGCACTGGTAAGGACCCTGGTTCACTACACATTGGGACACTGATGACTCAATTTCCGGCGACACGACTACTTACTCGCGTTGTAAAACGTCATCACTGGCATTTACAGTATGAACAACAGGCAGGACCGACATCTTTCTGACATTATATGCCATATAAATTTGTTAGCTTAATTACATGCGTTTCTGTCATCGTACTTCAAGCAGGATCGTAGGCTCGCTAGTGGAATTCTTTTAATCATTAAACACTTAAAAGTCGTTAAACTCAAACAAATCGTATACAGAACGTCAAACAAAGTTAAAAATCGCTAACTTAAGTAATCATTTGACAGCTACAACAACGACTTACATTTGTAGACGAAGTTGGCTGAGAGATCGTCCGCCATTTTTTTTGAGCTGGGAGGCTTCGGAAAACATGACGTCTTTTCCAGCGAGGGAACGTAGTGAGCGTCGATGCTCCCTGGTTTTTGCGGTGCATTGTGGGGTTTTTTAGGAAGCTAACGTTCAAGTGCACTTTAGCGATTGAGACAGCCCTTAAAATGGCCGACTCCCTGATCAGTGCCCTGACTACTGAACTAGGGAGCTGATTGAGGCGCTGCAAGAGTTTAAGGTGTACGTGGTACAACAAATTTTTTCATTCCCTTTCTCACAACTTTACTTCCTACCTATAATTAGTTCCTATGTACAGTTTGACCTGAACAGAATGGAAGAAAAACTTATAACCATGGTTTCATCTTGCTGTGCTGTCATATACAACCTCTCATTAAATATCTATAGAAACATTGTGAAGAAAAATAAAGCTTGGAAGTAAGTAGCAGAGATCATTGGTGTCTCTGGAGAGTGTTTGTAGCTAGTACACTTAGCTTGCGCTGCTAACCATATTTTGCTAATAGCTAATACGAAGCCTGGTACTTAACATGGAAACCAAACAACTGATCGTCACACTGATTGGTGCGTTATTGAATTTGAGTTTTACTAGTTGGAAATGTATAAATATATAGACATGTACTTAGCTATAGTTAGCTTGTGCTGCTAATCTGATAAAAAACAAGCTAATAGAAAGCCTGGCATGTAACGTATAAGAAACAATTTTCACTTTTTTAAAAGTGTTTTATTAGAATAGATTTTAAATACATTTTAGAGACAAAATAGTAACTTCAAATGTTAGCCAGGTGGTACACACACACCCACAAGCTACAACAGCAGCACTCACTCCACAGCAAAACTACAAGCGACCTTAGCGACTTGTTGTAACAAGGTTAACAGCAACTTGATCGAGCTATTCATACACATCTGGATGTTTGCAAATTATTTTATTTTTGTAACTGAGCAAGAGTTTGTGCAACAATTAATTTTCAATTCCACTTAAGTAAAGTAAAACATTGCCATTAATATTTTAGTAATGAATCCGTTAATCTGATTTCATTTGTGTATTATATTACAGTGCCATTGAATTCTCGCTTCTGGTTGGTCAGAAGGTGTTGATTCATTTCTATAACAACAGCTCTGACAGTAGTGCAGCTCCAAATCACACATTTATATTAAAGATATTATGCAACTGTTGTAATAAGTTATCGTTTCTATAGTAACCATATATATATATATATATATATATATATATATATATATAGTAGGTCTTGTATGGCAGATACTCCACATAAACATTAAAAAACAAGTGTAACTGTCGGTATGCCGAAATTGTCTGTACAGAAATTATTTAACATTATTTAAAATGTTATTTAACATTTATGGAAGGAGTCTCCAGTGTTAGCACTTTATAACAGTCAGAGGTAAAGCTGTAAAGTTTTCTGACATCCTCAGGACAGAGGAGTTTGTCGTTATTTTGCGTTATTTTTGTCTCATTAACTCATTAAGAAAACAGAGAGAGAGAGAGAGAGAGAGAGAGAGAGAGAGAGAGAGACAGAGAGAGAGAGAGAAAGGCTGGTGAGGAAACAACTATATTCAGCTGCTATGACATAAGTGAGAACAGGAACTAACATATTTTGCAGACGTTCCACAACATTAAACTAAACTAAATGGATAAAAAGTGTGATATAACATTCTTTAATAAATATAAAATGGTCATGTTGGAAATTGCTGTGGTACGCTTTGTTCCAACCTTTCATAATAGACACATGTACAGTATGTCACATGACAGACACATAAACCTATTAGTCCTCAGAAACAATATGAACATATTATGTAAATTATTTTTTAAATAAGTATCGGACCTGAGATTAAAAGCACTGGTGAATATTAGCGCTGGGAGCTAATCCAGGCCCTTCTTTATGTTAATGTATGGTTCTCTTCTTTCTGATAAAGAGTCTGACACACAGAACTTGAAAACTCACTCCGTCTAAGTTCCCTGAGAAAATGAACAACAACAAAAAAAAAAAAAATCTGAAATTCAACTCCCAAACTTACAGCAGGCCACCTGATACACCTGCACCAAGATGTATTTCTTTTCCCACGAGGAGTTGAGAGTCTACAGTAACTACTGATATGCACAAAAGTTCATGTACCCAATAAAGAATTCATCACAAATACCAAGGAGGGCCAGACACTCCGAGAGCAGAAGATAAGGAGAGACTGGAGAGGCACCATGACCCAGTTTTATGATAGGAAATGACGGGAAATGGTTCATAACAGGAAACACTGAGAGACACCTGTTTTACTCCACACTACACCCTCAGTGCCGTAGGATAAAACGCATATTATTTCTCACAGTTGTTGTTAACTATGAAGTTATTATACTGTTTATAAATTCACTCATTAATATTAATAAAATAAATATATTTTAAATCTTTTTTTGTGTTTCAGTCAGTGATATTAAATACTTTCTAATAATCACAATGATACAATTTCATAACCTTGAAAATCCTACAGCTGCAGTTTAAAAAGGTCTCCTAAAAACAGTTTTAAAAGGTAAAAAATTAAATGCATCAACAGAATTAATATTTAGATTCTTGGGAGTTAAGAATGACTACTGTTCCTATTTATTTATCATCTATTTATATCTATTTGGTGGTTTGCTCAAGTTTAGTAATTATAATTAGTGTACATACAGTCCAAACGTCCTCTACTTAAAAAAAAAAAATATTTTATTAAAATATGTCTATTCTGTTTAAATCAGTTGAAACTATTGAACAATATACAGTATCATTTAAAATGCATCCAATGTGTATTTTAACTGTTTAGGAAAACTTTCGTATGGAATTATATGGTATGATATATTTATAACCATTAAAAATACATTTCATATTAAATTCTCAACTAAATATAATTTTTCAACCTTAATTCAAGTGACAAAATTTTTGCAATACATTAAACTCCACTTGAAAGTGACCTCGTGAAAACTTTGAACAAATTGTAGCTAGCGATGTAGTTGAATTTCAATTTCATTGTATATTTCCTCCATCAGTATATTTCTAATGTATGAAGAAGTGAGAGTAATTGAGCTGCTCAAACAAATTTGCATATTTAAACGTAAAAAATAATAAAATAAAAATAACTTTTTCTTTCAAATTTACTTCAAAAAATTAAAAATAAATTGCAACAGATATTCCATTTGAACACAACATTCAAAATTGGAAAGCTTGTACAAATTTAAACCATCGATAAAGTTTAATTTGATTAAATTCCATTTCATATAGGAAAAGGAAAAGGAATGAATGCTAACTCTGTTCCAATTCTTAGCATTAACATTTTCATTATTGCAAGAATCTCCAGAAAGGAGCTTTTTTTAACTTATATCAGTACATATTAGTAATTTCGTATTTCTTAATACAAAATAAGAAAGATAAAACAGCTAGAATTTACTAGGAAAGGTAAAGCATCTTTGATAATTAAGGTTTATTAGTTTCCTAAAGAGGTTCTACTTGGAACTCAGATAGGGAAACGCTGCTGTAGGGTTCTACATGCAAAACTTTTAGGGTTCCTACAGAGGAACAAATCAAATAACGCAACTGTCTGTACACAAAATGTACAAAATCGCAAATTTGAATCGAGACGATATAAATTTCGAGAAGTCTAAGATTGTTGAAACTCTGAGTCTCTAAAACTGAATTTAGGAGAGGAATTTACACACATTATGAACCTCCATTATGAACCCATCTAATGTTCTACCTCAGCTGTGAGTGTGTTATTCGGCTGTTGGATAAAAGGTGCCACTCTCTCTGTCCTGAAGAGAGCTTTCTCAGTAAAAAGATGTGTGTGCATATTAAAAAGGGCCTGAAATATTCGTGCTGTCAGCACTGGTCAAAGGCTCCTGCTTTCACACAGTAGCAGACAAAAGCAGGAGGCGGTGATCATCTGGGCCAGAGTGAGAGCGTGTGAGAAATAAATCAGCACAACACACACACACACACACACACACACACACACACACACACACAAACACACACAAAGACGTATGCAGGCCAGAGAAAGAGAGTTGGGTCAATTCCAGAAAAGCGGGAACAAAGTCTGCACATAGATTAATATTTATTCTGTGGCACACAGAGTTCTGTACAGAACAGGGTACAATAACATCATAACTCTGACTTGACCCTCGTCATTTTTGGATCTGAAAATATAAAGGTGATAGGTTGAAAGGCTGATATATTGCTCAACCACTTATGTGTGTGTGTGTGTGTGTGTGTGTGTGTGGGTGGGTGGGTGTGTGTGTGTTTTGAATAATCACGAACGTTTTTCGGTGTCACATCACATATAAAACCAATAAACCAAATACATCAGAATGCAGATTAAACTCTGCACATGAGAGTGTAAACAAACCGGATATGTGTTAAATACATTATTGTGTGTGTATGTGTAGAGTGTGTATGTGTGAGTGGGCGGGTGAGTGTAGGAGAGCATGCATGTTTTGCCTCATTACTTTTCATGAGCGGAATGTGTCAAACATGCCACACCTGTGAGTCTCACTCTACACACCTCTAATGAAAATGATATGCAGCTCAAACTCTGACACGCATACGTACTTCCACATGACATCTGAAACTGCAGGGGATAAGGAAATTCATGCCACAGTCTCGAAAGTTTTTTTCTTTAATGCTAGATTTTGATGATATAAGACTCACCTGACACGGTGTGTGTGTGTGTGTGTGTGTGTGTGTGTGGGTGTGTGTATACTTACAGAAACAACATGAAGTGTAAAAAGTTTTTAACAATAATATTCTAATAGTTAATAGTAACGCACAGAATTTGCAAACGTACAAAGCATGGAAAATGCTGAAACTGTTTAACGAGTTTAAGTTCCAGTATAACCCAGTATATTCCAGTATAAACCCCTTTTTACCAGTGACTAATACCAGTCTTTAGGTCTACTTTGGGGCATTCGAAGCCTGATTTAGTTAGATAACAGTGGAGGAATAATACAATTGGAAGACAATTAGAGTGTGCTAACATCTCATACCACAGTCCGGTTGAATTCTCAAATCTGATTGGTCAGAAGGTGTGGATTAATTGTGTTTAACGATAGGTTCATATTAATGCTCTCGTTCTAATACGTTATAGTTTTTATAGTAACAGCTGATACACGGGGACTTGTATGGTGAATGTGTATAAAGTAAAAATGTATAATCACTGACGTGGTGAAGTTTTTGTTAGAAGACATTTATGCGACACTTATGGAAGGAGTCTCCAGTGTCAGCTCTTTGTAATGTTAATGTTTTTTTTTTTTGTTTTGTTTTGTTTTGTTTTTAATTTTCCCAGAAGTCTTCAGGACAGAAGAGTTTACACTTTCTGGTTTCTCTGTAAAATGCCAAATTGTGTTGTTTTTTGGTCTAATTAACTTAGAGAAGCAAGAGAAAAGGAGATGCAGGTGAGGGAATGACTATTTTATCATTGTTATAAAGTGCAAGAACTAACAGGAACTACTGTAATTTGTCTTGTCTCATGGATGTTCCACAACGTTAAATCTAACCACTAAAAAGTATAATGTGCTGTTCATTAATGCTTTAAACGTTGAAATCTTTGGCAAATTGCTGTGCTATAAGCGGAATAACACACTTTGAACCGTGCTGTTATAGGAAAATAATACACCTCAGAGCGATAAAATATCACACCACCCTGCCGTGTATTACTGTATTTTCATATAACAGCGTGGTCGGTCATGTGTTATTCCTTACTGATTGTTTGTATATTGAGAAACTAAAAAGTGTTAACTCCATTCCCATGTTGGAAAACTCAAAGTCATAGCGTTACCTCTGATTTTTCCAGTGCTAACACTGGAGACTCCTTCCATAAATGCTAAATAAACATCTCCTTTCAGAAAACTTCATCATATCAGCATTTAAACTGTTCATGTTGAATTTCTGCTATACAAGTCATTACTATAGAAAGGATATATATTAGAATGAGCATTTTAATATAAACATATGATTTGTCTTACAGCTGGCACTCCTGTCAGAGCTGTGTGTGTGTGTGTGTGTGTGTGTGTGTGTGTGTGTGTGTGTGTGTGTGTGTGTATGTGTGTGTGTGTTAAATGAAATTAATCAACAACTTCCGACCAATCAGAAGTAAGAATAGGGGCGTGGTGTAGAACTTTATAATTGTCAGTACTGTGGTTTTAGGGAGTACTATAAGCAGGTTTAAAAATCATACACTGGACTGAACTGAATTGTACCCATTTCCGTAACAACAAACAAATAAATCTATTTAAAGAAGATAATACTAGTCTATTTTTAAAGGAATGACATAACAGTAATAACGAGTACCACAAAGTTTTCAGTGAAGATGGTTTAAGTTTAAAACTCTGAACTGTAGTTGTAAAACACTTGGCCTGCACTCAGAGAGTAGCAATGGGAAGCCTTGGCGAAAACCGAAGTGTGAAAACCTATCAAATTGTCGGCCATGGCAGAAATAGCTGGCGGGATTAGTGACTGAAGACAAAGGGGTCATTTTCCTCCGGCAGAACAGAGGAGACTTTGTTTCTTTCTTTGTTTGTACACAAGGAAGTGTGACATGGTTTTAATGCAGGGAGAAAATAAACTGAAAGAATATGATTCCAACATCCAGTCGAGGTGTAAAGTTTAATAATAAACCCTAAAGTTAACAAAATGTTGAAGTAATTTCCTGTAGCACCTCATGAATATACTTTGAGTTGGATTTCAGGGAGTAAGTCCATAAATGTAATGGGACTACTGTACTATTTAGATATCAACATAGCCTAGAGTTGGGTCCAAAGAAACAGGAAATATTGTCATATCATTATTTAAAAAGGTTATATCATCAAAAATATTATTTTATCATTTAAGAAATAAAAAGGAATACAACAAATGGGGAGAGACCATGGCTTAGTGGTCCAAAGACATGCATTGTAGGCTGATTGGCATTTCCAAATTGTCCGTAGTGTGTAAGTGTGTGTGAAATTGTACCCTGCAATGGGTTGCCCCCCGCCTTGTGCCCCAAGTTCCCTGGGATAGGCTCAAGGCTCCCCGCAACCCTGTGTAGGATAAGCGGTATGGAAAATGGATGGATGGGTGGACAATCAATACATTCTATTAAAAAATTATTATCAAAGGAATTCATAACAAACAATAAAAATAAATATAGTTTTTTTTTTCCTCTTTCGGCTGCTCCCGTTCAGGGTCACCACAGCGGATCACTCATCCACATATCTTTTGGCACAAGTTTTACACTGGGATGACCTTCCTGATGCAACCGACCCCATTGTCCAAGCTTGGGACCAGCACTGAGAGTGCAGTGGCTCGTGCAACCCTTTAGTGGCTGGGGTTTGCTCTCTGACCGGGAATCAAACCCGGACCATGGCGGTGAGAGCGCAAGGTGCAAGCCACTAGTTCTCCAAGTAAATAAATAAATAAAAATACTAAATAAATATAAAATATAAATAAATGAGCTCTTATGAAATGCAAGCAAAGCTTTAATTATAACTAACCTGGGTCAAAAGCATGAAAATGTTAAAGTCATTGTATCTAAAAGAGAAAGAGAGAGAGAGAGAGAGAGAGAGAATGTTCAATGTGATACTCCTTTGTGAAAATGGAAAAAAATGTATGCAGGCTAACCATGCCCTTAAACTTAATCTTTATTAACCAAATAATTTAGTAATGGTTGCAAATTTGCAACTGTAAGACCAAAAAAATTGAAAACATAAAAATGACTTGTATTTCTCAAATAGCTAAGTAAAGAATAAAACAACTGGGGGTGTGCTGTTAGAGGAACGTAATCAACAACGGGGTGGTGTGATGCAGCCTGAGTAACTGTTACTACCCCAAAGTTGATTAAACAATTACACATCATGCTTTTTATCCATTTCTACTTACATTGTGGAAGCAAGTTAGCTCTAATGATCGCATTCGATATAGCGGCTAAGTTAATAAGACTGAAGAAAATGTACATACTGTAATGCATCAACAATTGTACATAATCTGAAAATAAAAATTCATTCATGTGGACTGTGCATCATACAAGTCCCTAGGGTAAAGTATGTAAGCTGTTACTATAGAAACGATAGAAACGGTATTAGAATGAGCACATTAATATTAATGGCTTCTGTCGAGAACTCAACAGTGCCATGGTATAAATGATAAATAAAATGACCTTTAACGCCTTAAACTCCCAGCACTTTTCACTTTAGTTAGATAGTTCACTGTATTTGCTGAATAATAGGCTGTAGATAAATTCCTGAATAATAATCTGGGATTTTAACTAGTTGATAATAGGTATAAACTCAATACATATATCATATAAATTATTAAATAAAACAGTCCACTTGACACAATATGTAAAACTGCACCACATGATGTATTATAAGCTGTTAATAATTTAGACTGTTCATGTACAGTAAATTGGCTGTCATGCCTCTGCCGCTACTACAAAACTACAATTCAGCAATCAATGATCATCAATCCATTGACAAATATATTTTCTGATAATGATTTGCTTTAATATTCCTTATGTTTCAGCAAGGATTTACAGTAATTACCCTTATTCTGACCTTCTGGAGCTTTCCTCAGCCCCCAGGCTTCAGACCATAAATTCATACGACTATGAAATTAACATGCCAAAACGGGTTCAGCAACTTCCCGCTATCCCATTCATCTCAAACAGAAAGGAATGTAACAAACAGTGTAATTACCACATGAAATGGTGTATCAACTCAAAGTTCATCTGGTACCTGTGTTTTAAAAGGGCAATAAAGTCAGGTAAACTTTCATCAGAAATGTGTAGTGTTGAACTGCCAATTTTACACACAGCACGCCGGAACGTAAAGCGTTAAATTAACTAGATCAGGGCTCAGAGTTCGCAGAAGAGTGAATAAAAAGCTTCCAGATTTTTGTGTTCAAATCTATTTATAATCATTCCTAATACTTTTTATTACACTTGTTGTAGCACAGTGTAAATGTTTTTTATTCACAAAAAGCTCGACTAAACAAATATGTTTTCAGCCTGGACTTAAACACTGAGACTGTGTCTGAGTCCCGAACACTAACTGGAAGGCTGTTCCATAACTGTGGGGCTTTGTACGAGAAAGCTCTTCCCCCTGCTGTAGCCTTCGCTATTCGAGGTACCAACAAATAGCCTGCACCTTTTGATCGAAGTAGGCATCAATAGTAGTATATTATAATCAATGCGAAATTTTACTGGGAGCCAATGCACTGTGGATAAGATAGGGGTGATGTGGTCATATCTTCTGGTACTAGTCAGGACTCTTGTAGCTGCATTCTGGACTAACTGGAGCTTATTTATGCTCCTACTGGAACATCCAGACAGTAAGGCATTACAATAATCCAACCTACATGAGCATCAAATGAAAGACTGAAGTCAATAATCACACAAAGGTCTTTTACAGTTGCACATGATGAAACAGAAAGGCCATCCAGAGTTACTATGTACTCAGAAAACTTACTTCTAGCTGCATGTGGTCCTAGTAGAAGTACTTCTGTCTTGTCAGAATTAAGTAAAAGGAAGTTAATAAGCATCCAGTGTCTAAAGTCGTTTACACATTCCTCAACTTTTTTAAGCTGGTGTCTGTCATCTGGCTTTGCTGAAACATACAACTGTGTGTAATCAGCATAACAGTGGAAGCTAATTCCATGTTTATGAATAATTTGACCCAGAGGTATCAAATAAAACCTGAGCCAGGAGAGGGCCGTTCCCTTAATGCCAACAATGTTTTCTAGTCTACTAAGGAGAATAGTATGATCAATGGTATCAAAAGCTGCACTAAGGTCAAGCAACACAAGCATGGAGACACAACCCTTATCAGAGGCCAGTAGTAGGTCATTTACCACTTTAACCAGCGCTGTCTCTGTGCTATGATGAGGCCTAAATCCTGGCTGATACATTTCATGAATGTTATTGCTATGTAGGTACGAGCATAGCTGCTGTGCTACAACCTTTTCTAAGATCTTGGAGATAAAGAGGAGATTTGATATTGGCCTATAGCTGGACAACTGACAGGGGTCGAGGTCAGGTTTTAATCAGGGGTTTGATAACTGCTAGTTTAAATGATTTAGATAAATAGCCCTGCTATATAGTTAAATTGTCAGCTCCAGCTATTGGCTAGTTTACTGTGGCCAGTTAAGTCCTTATAGGACCTCACAAGAATAGATTCCATAAGTCAATTTTGTTTATAAGATTGTTAAACAATTTTTCAGTATCAAATGTAAACCATAGTACCCGCATTTACATTTTTTCCCCCTCTAACTGTTTAATCTCTATATAAAATTAGATTTCCTATAAAGCTGAAGTGATACAGTTTAGGACTTGTCTCATTAGTTTAATCAACACATCTGATAAAAATGTTAATATTCACAATGTTTTTGTTTCATTTCCACTGTTCTTGTGTTTGTATTTTGACTTAATGGCTGCCGGCTAACTAGCTAAATCATTAGCTCCAGTGATTGGTTAGTTTAACTAGCATACGTTACTCCATTACCACACTCTAACTGTGTAATCTGTACATAAATTAGATTTCTCACAAGGTCTGAGTGGACTTCTTAGTAATTTTAACAACACATTTGAGGAAAATGTTGATATTAACGAAGTTTTTGTCTCATTTCTAGTTAGTGTGCCTTTACATTGTTTGGATAAATTATTTCATGGCTTCCTGGTGTCTAGCTAAATCACTAGCCCCAGTCATTGGCTAGTTTAGTGTATACTAGTTTATACTAGGTGTTTGTTGTTGTTTTTTGTAACATTGTAATCATTGTAAAAAGAGGGAGAGGAGACAATCTGAAATGCAGGAACTAACGTAAATGATTAATGACTGAACTAAAGTAAATGAGGGAGAAAGAGAAAACAGTGTCTCCATCTGTTTTTTTTTTGTTTTTTTTTTTCGCTCTGTGTCAAGGTGTAAGGGTGTAATAAGTTGTAACTCTGTCTTGTTTCCATATACGGTAAATAGTTCAGTGGCTTATGTCTGATCACATGACTACAATGCTCATTAAAAACTAGGGATTTTCATAGAATGAATGGGAGAATTAAAAGTGAACCGTATGTGTGCGTGTGTGTGTGTGTGTGTGTGTGTGTGTGTGTGAGAGAGAAAGAGAGAGAGAGAGACAGAGACAGAGGGAGAGAGTGACAGAGGACATGTTTAGCTGTGTGTAATTGGTTAGCTGAGAGGAGGGTTTGGCTCACAGGCAGGTGGGAGGCAATTGTTCTCTTTGATGGGATTATTTGCACTTTACAAACGGAATAAAACACATTGTGGTTTACTCTTTCTCACCATTTCTCCATCTCTCTCTCTCTCTCTCTCTCTCTCTATCTCTCTCTATCTTTCTCTCTCTCTCTCTCACCTGTAATTGCTTCGGCTCTGTAATTAGAGGTAAAGAGGCTTGACACTTGCGGAGTCTGTTCTGGAAGGAACCGTAGGGAAAAGCGACTTCAAAACTGGGTCCAAAGAACCATTTTACACAATCTCTCTCTCTCTCTCTCTCTCTCTCTCTCTCTCTCTCTCTCTCTCCCGCTCTCTCATTTTTCTCTTCTTCTCTTCTTCTTTCATTACGCATGGTATCTTTCGCTGTAACATTTTTTTTCCACGGTTTAGGCATAGTGCAATATTCTTGGCTAATGCTCATTAGCCACAAAGAAGGCTCCTGACAGAATAAGGATAAGTTACTTCTCCTCTGTTCTGCTCACTTTTGCTTCAATCACTAAAATGAAGCCACTTGTTAAGTCTTTTTTTTTTATTTTCTGATCATATCAGAAGCCAGAGGAGGTGTCTTGAAATGTACAATCTGTAGCATAAATTGACAGGCAGTTGACTTGCTTGTAGGATCAAAGTTCAGGAGCAAACCAGGAACCCTGGAGCTGTGAGGCAGCAATGCTCGGCAAAGACATTAAAAAATAAAAGAAGATAAAATTAAATTAACTTTTCAATTTTGAAATAAAAAAAAAAAAAAAATGTTAGTGTTCATCCACACTTGAAGTAACCACAATAGTTACAATAATAATAATAATAATAATAATAATAATAATAATAATAATAATAATAAGCGCAGGGTTTCTTAACATTGTTCTCTCAGTACAGTTTTTTACGTTGTTTTCTCAGTATGTTGTTTTCTTAATGGAAGTTTTTTTTTTATATTGTTTATCTTTTAATGGTTAATTCACTGTACTAGCCCCAGCGATGATTGTTTTCAATCAGGTGATGAACACACACAGAGAGAGAGAGAGAGAGAGAGAGAGAGAGAGAGAGAGAGAGAGATGCTATAGCTCACCTCTTCGTCAGGACACAGTGTTTTAAGCCTCTCAGGTTTTTACTGGATCAAACCACACGCCATATGGATACTTCAACCCCACTCACCTGCCACACACACACACACACACACACACACACACACACACACACACACACACACACACACACACACACACACACACACACACACACACACACACACACACCTCTATCCCTTGTTTCCCTCAAGGATATAATTCATACTTTGATTCAATAAGTTGGCATGTTGGGAATAATTTCTTTGCTCGTTAAACTGAAATGCCTTTTCGGGTGTTTTAATAAATTGCATGGCGAGTAATTAGTTTGTCACTGTGATGACTAAATTGGAAATGACTCGCCTATTGATCAGCGCTGTTGCATATTTGCTTTGCATAATCAATATGGTAAATGAGCGCGGCTCTCATTAGGCGAAAAATGACTGTGCGCTTACTCGACTGATGGAAGCAGTGCATCATCGAATATCACACGCAGCAGGATTGAACATGGCATATTGAGGAGGGTTCCCTAGACAGAGATCGGTCTAGTCCTAAACGACAAGTTTTAATGGGAATACTTAAGCACACTACTGCTTTAGTCTGTTTTAGAGCAAACCTTAAGCACACACACACATTATTTGTTATTTCTAATCATTATTGCTTTAACAAAAGTACCCATTTAAAATGACAAAAAAAAAAAAAAATCATATTAGCATACGACACAATGTTGATATCGCTTCTATAGTAACACTCATGCATAGGGACTTGTATAGCAGATGCTAGTGTGTAATCGTTGACATGGTGAAGTTTTCTGAATGGAAATGTTTAATTAACATTTATGGAAGGAGTCTCCAGTGCCAGTGTTTTTGTAACAGTCCACCACTTGTGGACTTGCTCTTTCCTGTAACATGACAATCTGCATTTACGTTTTTTGAGGGAATTACTGTTTATAGCTGTTACAACATAAGCGATAACAGGAACTGACTTATTTTGTGGGCGTTCCATAAAATTACACGTAACTATAAATGGATAAAAAAAAAAGTGTCATTCATTCAATAAATTAAAGAAACAATTGTTATCTTTGGCAAATTGTTGGTATATAAGAGGAATAAAACACATCAGGACATGCTGTGAATGGGAAACAATCAACTTTGAACTAATAAGAGTAACTGTGCTTCATCACACCACCCTGTCACTGATTATTTTACTATAACAGCACACTGTCAAGTATTTTATTCCTTATATAAGCACACTTTAATGTAAATGCCTGTTGTCATTTCTTTATAGTGTTGTTTAAGGAAGTGCTTTTTACCAACAAAGACAACTTCTCTCAAAGACATCACATATATTGGAAAAAGAATATGTATAAGGCATAGGTTAAATCTCATGTCCTCATATGATGCCAGAGCTTCAGGAGGTTAATGCGAGATCGGAACGATGATAATCCACAAAGGAAGCCACTCGCAACTGTACACAATACGACTCGACAGCTCTTTGTGTGGTTGTGATTGCTGAGTGGCAAACATAAAGCCTTCTCATCATCCTGCATCACACTCCATAGCAAGTCCAATCCATATCTCCCACTTAATCAATGAGTAAACTGCAGTTGGGACTTCTGGAACACATATTCAAATCTGTGTAATAGCTCAATCTTTAAACCTGAAGAAGGTTAACGCTGACCTTAAGAACATGAGTTCAGCTCCCAGTGGCCTGACCTCAGTTTAACCTGCCTAATATAATACACACAGCCTGTGTTTATACCCCGGAGATGTGAAGACCAGTTGGATGTGTGAATTATTTATTTACTCTAAATCAATCATATTGGAAGATCATTCAGTAGCTGTGTAGAATTTAGGCCACCTCTGAAGAAAAAAAAAAAAAAAAGACTCCTTAAGGATGCTCTTTGGATGGTTTGTGGTTCTAAGCTTTGAAAGCAGTTTTACTTGGAATCTTTTAAGAAAGAGAAACTTAAAAATAAATTTAAAAAAAAAAATCGAACCAGAACTTTTAAGGGTTCCTAAAAGAACAATGTAGAGACCGCACATTTTTGGAACATTTTTTTCTAAAAGTCTATTTTACTTCATAATTTTTCAAAGAGGGGGGCATGGTGTCATGGTTAGCATGTTTGCCTTGCATCTCCGGGGCTGGGGGTTCATATCCCACCTCTGCCCTGTGTGTGTGGAGCTCGCATGTTCACCCCGTGCCTTGGGGGTTTCCTCCGGGTACTCTGGTTTCCTCCCCCAGTCCAAAGACATGCGTTGTAGGCTGATTGGCATTTCCAAAATTGTCCGTAGTGTGCGAATGTGACTGTACCCTGAGATGGGTTGGATCTCCGTCCAATGTGTCCCTCGCCTGGTGCCCCGAGATTCCTGGGATAGGCTCAAGGCTCCCCGCGACTCTGTGTAGGATAAGCGGTATGGAAAATGAATGAATGAATGGATTTATCAAAGACTAATAATATTAAATTACTGTATATTGCACTGAAATACACTCAAAACTTTTAAGTGTTTGAAAAATGAAACTTAAACCTTAAATGTAACTTTATCTAAACTAAATAGCCAGTTTAACCGTCGTGTTTGTAATGTTTTCTAATCATTGTGAGGCTATGTATTAGGTTCAATTGGAAGCACAAATCTGACCTTATGAAAGTTTTGTCCAGATTTGATTGTATGGTTGGATATTTTGTATTTAAGTTGTAAGAAAAGGTACGAACTTTAACGCCATCACTTACCCCAAACGTTTCATACTAAGTCGTTAATTAATTCAAATTTACAACCATGAAAGTACAGGAAATTGCGTTGCAGAATTATTAGCTAATTATTGTCCATTAACAGTATAGTTCTCTACGTTTGATGCTGCAACTTAAAAATAAAATAAAATAAAATCTTGTCTGAGAAAAAAAAAATCACATTTATGTTTAATTAACCAAGCAAATAAAATCTTCATAGATGTTTGCTGTATGCTTGTGCAGCTTCCTTACGTTAATGCTGTGCAATATAAACACCGACAGTGAGGTTTATCTCTGTGCATGTCACTAAATGAAAGAGACTCTGAGAGGAAAAGAGAGATTAAGTGCGAGGGAGAGAAATGAATATATGCCAGAGAAAAGAGAAGGGGCTCTGGAAGTGGGAAAAGGGAGAGAGAGAAAAGCTAAATTTGGGGCAGGAGGGAAGCCAAATGTTTGCTTCTCTGTGCTCTCATTACAAACTCTGGAGGTTTTCCACTTTTAGGTATTAAAAGAATGAGAGAGAGACAGAAAGAGAGAGAGAGAGAGAGGGAGAGGGAGAGAGGGTCATTTGCAAATGAATGCAGTAGCAGTTGTGGAAATATAAGCATGGGCTCCGTTCTTGGACGAGCAGGACAAATGCGGGCTTTGCTCCGGGGGAGAAAAGAAAGAGGGGTGACCCCTGCACTAATGTAATATACATTCACAGCATTTCTCATCCAGACACCCGGGCAACTGCGATCAACGGCTCTGAATGAAGGAATGAAATAATGAATGAACGGATGACTAGAATGAGAGCCAAGAGGTGAGGCAAAAGTTCTCAGTTAGTCATGTTTTAAAATATATATATATATATATAGACAGCATGGCTGAGAAGGATGTTCACTCAGCTCGAGGTTTATGAGTTACTGAATGACTAAATGTTGTTTTAATGTAAGATGTTTGAGAAAGTGAACATGCACTGACACAGTGTCAGCCATTAAATATGATTTTGAGTTGAATGGTGCACTGAACACTGAGTGAGTGAAACTCATTAGGACGGCATAATCTCCCTATTCTCTGCCATAACAATGATTGGAGTTTTGGGGGAATGTGCCATTGATTCAGCTCAGCATTCAAAGTAATAAATCAAGTCCAACCTGCCTCGGCTGGGTCCATTGGCGTAATTCAGAGCCGCTCCGCCATACCAGTCAATTAGTTTAGAGAGAATACATTCAATACATTGAGCCATCCACTGACAAAGTATAATGAATTCCACTGCTTTAAACCCCCTAACACACAAACACACACACACACACACACACACACACACACACACACACAGGAAAACTATAAATAATTTAGAAGATTTTTTTCCTTCTTTTTTTTTTTTTTTTTTTGCATTCCTGTATTTAAAATATTATGTATTATAAATGCATTTATACCATGTTATATAAGACACTGTATGCTGCATAATGCTTTAAAATGCCTAGCAGGAGTCTGTATGAGTGTGTGTAAGTTATACAGTTACAGCCAGACCACTTTATAAACCATGAGCATATAACCTCAGGTTGCATAACATGATATGACATTTTTTCATGACTTTACAATGTCAGGATGCATAATGCAGTATAACGTCTGTTCATATGTTGAACGTTGTAAGCACTTTTTTTTTTTTTTTTTTTTTACAGTGCCTAATACAGTCCCTCCAGGATTTTGTGAATTTGTGTTCGCGGAAATTAACGCAATAATCGGAGGAGCTTGCAATATTTCAAAATTACTGCAGATTTTCCACAGATTTGGGCATCATTTGACATCATCATATCTTGTTAAAAGGTCTCATTTACCAACAAACATCACCGCGAAAGGAGTATGCAAAACAATTTAGTACAATTGCGATTTCGCCGATTCGAGTAGTTTTCACAAATTAAAATTAAAAAAATAAAAAATTTAAAAAAAGCCGCAGCAAAATCAAGCATTTTTGGCCACAACAATCACAAAAATAAATAAATAAAACTCTGCGAAATCCTGCACAGCCTGCTAATAACTTATAATGCATTATAATACAGGCTCTGCAACATAACTCACAAGTACAGATATTTTTGACAATACATACATACCGTACATAAAGTGATATATAATAATGAGATCAAAAATGCAATTAAATAAAATTCAATCCAGTAATGCAATCCAGTCCAAGTGTGTGCTATGACACTCAGACTGATAAGATTATTTGTTTGTTTAGGTTTATGGGACATTTTACTAGAAATTAACTTCATAACTTGATTAAATTTTAAAAAAAAATTAACTTGATGATTTGAAATTAAATACTAAGAAGACATCATGAGACAAAAGAAAGCATGAAAGAATCTTTGAGGGAAAAAAAAAAAAAAAACACCAGGGTGGAAGATGATGACAGCAGTTAAATCAAGGTGTGTGTCTGCTACTCTCCCACACACACACACACACACACACACACCTCCCCAGAGGTAGTTACTCACAGAGCCGAGAGGCACTATATTTTTCTTAATTACTATTTTCATCTTTTTTCTTTTTTTAAACAAAGTTCCCTTCCGATCATTACTGACATTGCTTAAAAGCTTCGAGAAGGAGGAAAAAAAAACTAGTGGGCCAACCTGCTAAATTACAGCCTGAGAGAGAGAGAGAGAGAGAGAGAGAGAGAGAGAGAGAGAGAGAGAGAGAGAGAGAGAGAGAGAATGAACAGCTGTACTGTTTTCTCTCTAGTCGTCTCTTTGTAATCTGTATTAACCACACAGTGCGGAGGTTGAGAGGGTCAAACTCTTTTAGTGCCTGGAGGGAGGAGACGACTAATCTGCAGAAGCCTGCAACAACAAACCACACAAACACAGCGTCTCCAGTTCGCCCTGACCCTCGCCCGGTTAGAATATATATATAGTAACATGTGTGTAAATTACATACATTATTACCGTAATCTACACAGCAGCACCAGGAGAACTACTGAAAAGTAACAAAAAATGTGAAACTTTATCATTTCCCCAATATGTTCAAAAGATTCTTCAGTTGGTCCTCCTAAGCGATTTCTTAAAGCTTCCATGTAGAACCTTAAAATTGGCTTTTAAGTAGAACCCCTTTAGAGTCTAACTAAAGCTTAAACTTAGCATAACCCTTTAATCCATCCATTTTCCATACCGCTTATCCTACACCGGGTCGCGGGGAGCCTGGAGCCTATCCCAGGGAACTCGGGGCACAAGGCGGGGGACACCCCCAATCCATCACAGGGCACGATCGCTCACACATTCACACACTGTGGACAAATGGCAGTGTTTTTGGACAACACATGTCTATGGACTGGGGGAGGAAACCAAAGTACCCAAAGGAAACCCTTGACGCGGGGGGGGGGGGGGGGGGGGGAGGGGCTTCAAGCTCTGTGCACACAGGACTGAGGCAGGGTTCAAACCCCCAACCCCGGAAGTGCGAGGCAAACATGCTAACCACTAAGCCAACTTGCCCTCCATAAACCTTTAATATATACTGTATGTAAAAAATGGTTCTATATACAATCTAAGTGTTCCACCAGACGAACAAACCAAAGACCCTTAAATATCCAAATGATCCTTTCCTTGTGTATACTCATGGGTTCTTTGAGAGGTTCTCTGTATAAATTTGGGCTTTTAGATTTCGGGTTCTACTTGTAAATCCCTTGTAGGGTTCTTCTGTACGTTGTGCCATTAAAAGTTCCACCAGAGATATAAACTTTTTTTTTTTTCTTTATAAGAGTGAGCTTAATTAAATAAAGCTGTAAAATAAAGTTGTAATAAATGGTTTCTCAAGGGTTCTTTCAATAGCCCTATCATTCCAGAAGGGGTTCTTTCTGGAGCCTCATCTGACAGGGTTATAAATGAAACTTTAATAGATCACTCAGATCAAACAAATCCCAAAAATGCATTAAGATGGCACATGTAGGCTATGTAGGCTGACCTTACAGTCACGTTTAAATGAACATTGTATTTTTTTTTTTCCCCTAAATCCCTAGAACCACTTTTTATTTCTCAAAAAAGCTTTTTAGAAACAGTAGCCCACTTAAAAGAAGCTCTAAATCTTTGACACAATCCCAGATTAAGGTGGAGAACAGGCGCCATATGCTGCTGAAATCCCAATACAAGTGTATAAGCATCTGGTAGTGTATGGTACATGGTGATCGTATATGCACGTGTGTGTGTGTGTAATCTGTGGTCACCAGGTCACACAATCTGGTGGTCTCTCGGCATGTTTTGTTCATCACGGCAGGTTAGTGAGAGAGCGAGAGAGGATTGACTTCCGCATGTCCAAGCCTTGATTTGCGCTCGCACACAATTGGCTTAAAATGGATTTAAATTTTGAATCTAGACAGTCAGCTAATCCCAGTGTGTGTGTGTGTGTGTGTGTGTGTGTGTGTGTGTGTGTGTGTGTGTGTGTGTGTGTGTGTCTTTATAAGTGTACAACATGTACAGCATCTGTTAGTGGTAAATCAAGCAGCACAGCTGTGCTGAATGAAGTTGAATGTGTTGAAAGTTCTGCATTAACTACATTATCATGTATCATTAACCTGTAGATGACAGAATGTTGGAAAACACTCCCAGACGCTTATACACACAAATACACACATCATCCGGCTTACAGGAATTCGGTGGATGACAGAGCACTCGACACGGATACCAATCCTCCTGCTTGACGCAAAATCCGACGGACACTTTTCATTATCTACACAGAATCTAAGCAAAGGTGTTTAGATCTGTTACAAGTTTATAATACGTTAGACCAAGCGCATTAATGCATAAAAACGGTGAAACTGTCAGAGCTGCTGTTATAGGAAATAAAATCAACACCATTTGACCAATCAGAATCAACAATTCAACAATGTTGTGGTAGAAATGTCTGTGATTGTATTATGACAGTTTTAATAAGCACTTTATAATCTAAAAGACGATCACATGACACGTCTATAAAGGGTTAAAATGCCTCTTTCTTTCTACACTATCTGAATACAAAGTGCAATATACAATGTACTTATTCATTCTGCTGCTTACACACACACACACACACACACACACACACACACCTAATCAATAACGTTCCACTTTAATACCACTCATAGTGGCACAACGTCACCATCAAAGCCCAATAAACCTTCCTCAGGCCAGGACGCTCATGCTCACGTGTGTACCGTGTTATAGAAGTTAACGCGTAAATCTCCAGCACGTCAGCATTAATGCACGGTAAATGACCAACGCTCTGATTGAGAGGCTCCATTTGGAGCCATTTTCACACCTGTAAACTTTAAGAGGATGCAAAGTTGTAAATACGTAAACGAGCACCGAGAAAGTGGCGTGAAAGTCTGAAAGCCCACGACTCCGAAAAGAAAAAGACGTTTCAGCTCGACTCCTGACATCGATTCAGGAGTGACATCATTGAAAACACGGGTAGATATTTGCACATCCTTATTGTAAGATAATGCAAACAACAAGCCATTTAATGGGAGTTAGAGTTTAGAAGGTAGTAACAAGAAAGAAAGAAAGAAAGAAAGAAAGAAAGAAAGAGAAAGTAATGGTTCGGAATGAGATGTACATGTGCACTTTTACTCCACATACCTCAAAAGACCCCCCCCCGTGTTGCATTTATATTCCTTCCATCCATGAATATTTTATTGTCACTATTAGTGACTTTGATATATTTTAATATCCTTTTCCAGATGAGTGAAAAATAATGAAAAAGAAATAAGAATTAAACTTAAAAAAGAAATAAAATGACAACATGGAGAATGCAGAAGACAAAAAAAAATGCAGTTACAACAGAAACATTGTGAGAGTTGTGAAGAAAAACCCAAAAACAACAGTCAGTGACATCACCAACATCCACCACAGGGCAGGGGTGAAGGTATCACAATCCACCGTTCGAGCAAGACTCTCGTCTCATATCCATGTTTTGATCGCGAACCCAAAAAAGTCTTTGAATTGGCCTTGCTGTCCTAATAGTTTCAGAGGGGATTGTATTTAATTTAATTAATTAATTATTTTTTTTTTTTTAGCCAGAATTTCTCTATAATTGAGCTACAGCAACATCTGATGGGTTTTCCCAGACATCCACACAATTTTGGTCTACTGTCATTCAAGTTTTACAGGTGATTTTCTACAGAAACATTTTATTAAATATAAAAAGAAAAGTGACTCGACCGAGATCAGAGCTCGGCCTATCTGGAACTGAACACAGTCTCCACAATCAATTTCCCGACAATTCCTTACTCGTAACTGAACTTACTCGTAATTGAATAGTCTATTTGAAGTGAGGGTAGAAATTTCGAGACTTGTTACCAACATTCCACTGAATATTTTTTATATTTTTTTATTTTAATAAAATCAGCTTTTAGTTTTGCTCAACTGAAACAATGCTTTATATGTCGTAAATTTCTGTTGTCAGTTGAGCAAAGCTGAAATATTTACCAGCAAGTCTGAATTTTTGGTTCTGTTTTATTTTATGACCAACATCCTGCAGTCTTTATTCATTAAATCATTTCTTATGAGGTCTAAATAATATTGTCTCTTCCAGCTAAGTGATTTTTTTCCCCTCTGAGTTCATGATCATAATATTAAAACATTCCCCTTTTCATTTAAATACAGGGGGGGAAAGCCCAATTTGATGGACAGTCTGAACAAACAGGGGGGAAACTAAAGAAACTCTGGAGCAGCATTATTCTCTCCTTTCTCTCCGTGCATTAGCATATCTTTACCCATCCACACTCTATGTATATCAGCCATATTAATAGGTGGGAAAATGTTTGGAAATGATGCTGACAAGACATGCACTTTTTGTGCGAGCCCACCTTTTTGTTCTCGCTTTTCTCTCTCTTTCTTTCTTTCTTTCACGTCATCTCTTTTTTTTTTTCCTCTTTCTGTCTCACATTTTCGAACTCTCTATGTAAAAGCAAGTGGCATGAAAATGCGCTATAAATCTGTTTCCCAGAGGAATTCCAGTCTGTCTGGTCGAAGCTGACAGCTGAGATTCAACACTTGTTGTGCAGTCAACAAACAATTTACCTTAGCTTCACTGGCTCTCAAAGGCTCTCGCTCTCGCCCTGTCACTCGGATCACGTAAAAAAAATTTCGCTGTCACAGCTCTTTCTCCTTTCACTCCCTACTCGATGAGCCGGCTCGGAGTTTTCCAAACACGTTAAGTCGCGTAGGAATTAAGCTCCGGAAAAGCCACTGTCCGCTTCCTTTCCTCTTTCTCATGTGTGTCAGAGACCTGTGTGTAAAAAAAAAAAAAAAAAAAAAAAAAAAAAAGGGGAAAAAAAAGCAGGCCAGAGCTGTGGCAATTTCCACGTAATAAGCAACTTAATTTAATGAAGTTGAAATAAAGTTTAAAGGACGAAAAATTACAGCACGCAGTCTTGCTGGTGCTAGTGTCAGGCGAATTTTTAATTTCTAGGTTGCCTTCTATGGAAATTTGTTTTTTATTAAATTAAAAAAAGAGAGAAATCCTTTTTGTTGGTCTAATGCAATGACTCCACCAAGGTCAAAGGTCATCCCATAGAGAGTAGTGATGCATATGAAATTGATTACCTCAGTCACAATGGTAGAAAACCTGATTCTCCTGAACAATCGTGTCTATAACCTTTCATGAACATCATGCATGGCAGAACTTTTGCAACCCAGAAGTCGAGCTGTTGCTTGGTGTAACTCCATATTCGATGATTTAAAAGTCCTGCCTCTCCAAAGAGCTGAAATTACAGGACTGAATAATGTCCAGTGTTCACACACTGCAGAATGAAACCAGACCTTTGATGCTCGCTGGTTTTGGGAATCGGTCTGGAGTACTAATTTGGCTCACTGTTTAAGTGTCCTTCCTGTACACCTGCCTGAGTTGTGGCTCCGGTGGGAAGTGAACTAAAAGTCACTCATTAGAAGGTGGAGGCCTTTCAATCAGTCTGTCCAGACTGCAGAGCTATGGCCACTTTGATCTCCTAAATAAAACGAAGAAGAAAAAAAAAAATCTAACAATCAATAGATTATGGAGCCGTTTGTTCAATGCAGGCATATTAGAAAGAGAGAGAGAGAAAAAAAAAGAATTTATAAGAAAATATTGTTGTAGTTTGGCCAAATTGTCGTTGACAAGAAAGAAAGAAAGAAAGAAAGAAAGAAAGAAAGAAAGAGAAGAAAAAATTAAAGAAAAGAAGCAAAAATGTATTTTATAATCCACTTGTTATTTATTTCTGTAATGTATTAATAAATAATTATAATAATTTTATTTTTTATTACATTTATTTGATCAATAATCCATATTTCTAATATATGATGTATTTCTAATTTATTTTTAAAAAAAATCAATACATTTATAAAAGATCAATAAATTTATAAGTAAATATCATTGTAGTTTGGACATATTGTGAGAAAGAAAGAAAGAAAGAAAGAAAGAAAGAAAGAAAGAAAGAAAGAAAGAAAGAAAGAAAGAAAGAAAGAAAGAAAGAAAGAAAAGAAAGAAGCATTTATAAATAAATGCATTTTATTTTTTATTTATTTTATTTATTTCTGTAATTTATCCATAAAATTATTTAACCTGTTATTAATGTTATTTTATTCCTAATAGTGGCCTCCTGTCTTTCTAACATATGATAAATTTCTACTACATCTATATATATATATATATTAAATTGATAGTTAGTGAACTATCAAGTCTACAGTAAACTATTGTACAAACTATGGATTGTTTGATTGTTTATTCTACTTTATTTTTGTTTGTTTGTTTATTTGTTAAACTTCACAAGGTTGCTTGTTTCTGCTAATAGGATATGTGAGTAACATTTTTTTGTCTTCATTTTTTCACCCAAACAAATAAATTGTGAAAAAAACAACAAAAAAACCCCCCAAAAAAACAAACAAGGATTATACAAACAAATGAATACATTAATCGATTATAAAATTAATTTAAAACAAAGTTTTGTTGTTACAAACAAATAAATGATAAAAAAATGTAATAAAAAAACAAGGTTGTTGCAAGCAAATAGCGATTTAACAGAGAAACAAATGAATAGATGTTAAAAATAAATAAAAGATATTATAAATAAGCAATCAAACAAACAAATAAATAAATATTTGACAAAGACGGGCTACGCATCTAGGATGCTTATACTTCTAATCCGTGACATCCGCTTCTCCTCCTGAACCTCATCACCTGTACGACGAAAATCTATTTTCCTGCCTCATGATAAACCCAGCAGGTGTGAGATCACCGCATGTCTGCTGAGGTCACGACGCGATAACGCCAACAAACTGTTTTAAGTGAACCTTTTAACGCACAAGACGCTATTAAACCCTGCGTGGACTGACGAATTGAGGCGGCTTAAGAGAAACAAATTAATAATTCATATAAGTAAATGGATGCTTGTAGATACTTTTCAGAAGTCCGAACTTTTTAAACAGAGGGTGAAAACATGAAGGGAGGATGAGAGGCAACTGATATGGAATGAAAGGGAAAAAAGAAGAAAGGAAAAGCTCTGTTGGGGAGGATAAGAGGCTAGAGAAGGCCACAAAAGCACCGACGTGCTTTTAGCGCAACCTCTGAATTGTGGACAGCACTCAACACACACACACGCACACACACACACACACACACACACACAGGACACAAGAATAGCATGAGCAGAATAATAGTATCTCTAATAAGCAGCAAGGCTAATTAGCTACATAAGATCGTTATAATCACTCGGTATGGGAAGATATGAGAAAGAGACATAAAGAGAGAGAGAAAGAGAGAGGGATGGAGGGAGTAGCTGGATGGATGAATGGCTGTTTGGCAGGTGTAATTAGACACATACTGTATGCGGAGCACTACAGGGGGTAGCCACAGGGTGAAAGCATGCACGTATCGTCATTGTGTGATTTTCCTCCATTCATTCTCTCTTATCACTCTGAAAAGGAGCACAAAGAAAGAGGAGGATTCGTAGCAGGAGCTGTAGAGCTGCACTGTAATTGGGCCGAGAATACACCCCTGTGGGATTCACAGAAATCTACAGTAACTACAGTCATTCAGACCCGTCAGAGCACTCGGAATAAAATTAGGAACATATTAAAAATATTAATTAAAATAAATTATGTATTGAGTTTAAATTTGATTATTTTGTGTTAATTGAACGATTTACTTCAATTATTATAGTATTTATTTTGTTATAATATTGGTAAAATTGGATTCGATTTATTCTGATATAAAATCAACAATCAATCAAAAATACAAATAAATATTGTTCGTGCGGCTCAGCATTTTAAACGCCATTTTAGTAAGCAACATAAACATACTTGATTAAAGACGTTTTTTTTTAGTATTTAATTAAATGTTTTGCAACAAAATCACTTGACTTGTTCTGTACTTCCTGCTTCATTTCACTGTTTCTAATGTTATCTTCTCATATTTTTTTGTTTAAGGATTAAAATTTGACACTTTTTTTTTTATTTTACATTCCTACAACAGAAATAAGAAAAAAAAAAAAAAAATCCTAATGGCCTTAATACTGCATACATGAGTGCAAAAGTTTGCATGTAAACATACTGTAAATGCACTTTTAATTTAAAAGTATCCACACATTACAATCAAAAGTTAAATCATACTGTACCTCAAGCCAAAAATGAACAGATAAACACTCAAAGTTTCTGTTATGATGCTCTCGCTCTCCAGACAACTTAACATTTTTGTCGTTTGAGTTTTATTTCAAGGGTGTCTAAACTTTTGCACTCGAACACAGGCTGTCTATATTCTTTTTTTGTATGATAACATTGTTCATTGTTGCCATACAACAATAAATAAGGAATGAAAATTTGCGCTTTTATCCCCGATTTCCGTGGTGAATGAGTGAGACGGTCGCTTGATCGACCAATGAAAGACTTTAGAAGGAAGACCGAGAGAAAGAGAGATACGGGAAAGAATGAAAGAAATATGAGGGATGAAGGAGAAAAGGTCGGTGTGAAAAGAGGGGTCGTGACTCGCAGTCCGTCTGAAGAGTTTCTACATCCTCGCAAAAAGAGCCATGACATCATCAGGTATTGAAGTGTATGTGGGAGAGAGACGTGTGTGTGTGTGTGTGTGTGTGTGTGTGTGTGTGTGTGTGTGTGTGTGTGGAGATGAATCAGCTCTGTGTTTGCTGTGGCTTCCCTTTTCACTTTTTCCATCACAAGCTTTGCATTTTTGAAACACAGGGTAACGTCCTGTGTGCCTTTTCCTCTGAAACCCTCCCCTGTTTACGTGGTTAACGTTATATCATATTTTATATTTGATGCACTCCCTCCACCCTCCCTCCATCTCTATTCATCCCTCTCTCCTATGTAGTCAGAGATCTGAAAGGCTTCAGCATAAAAACATTTTAGTGGACCTAACAATCAACAGGGCGTCAACAAATGGCGGCCATTTTGTTACTTTTTCCACACGACAGTATGACTGTTAACCACGCCCCTAAAGTTAACGTGTCATAAATGTAAAGTTTTTTTGTATGTAATACAAATCACTGATCACAGTTAGCTGGCTAACTTGCTGATAACAAATGACAAACACTGAGGCGTCCATGTTTCTCCTCACTGTGTGGCTCGAACGCAAGGAGGACGAAAATAACATCAGTCCGAGTCCTGACTTTCCGCTTCCGAGGTTAGTCGAATGCAGAATGAGTTACTATACAATACTGTGGTCTCAATCCACAATTCAACACACACACATACATAAGGGAGACATGTAAAGCCCACAGATGTGAAGAACCATCATTGGCCCATCCAGACTGAAGCGTCTGTACTGGAGGGGTGACAAATTCTCCAGAGCCACGTTATCTCACTCTGTGGCTTTCAGCTCACATCCTATAAACACAGAGACACACACACACACATACACACACACACACACACACACACACACACACACACACACACAGGTAATAGAAGGTAAAACAAGTTATTTTTTTCTGATTGCAGATGAACCTCCTGTATATACAGCAGTGTGGACACTGACAGAAACTCCATAAAGCAAAAAATAGCTGCAAAAACAATGAAATGTGGCATTTCTCCGTATAAAAATCCACCATATAAAGCATTAATAAACTAAAGCAAATCAATACTTTTAACCACCTTGTAAAACTGCTTTGGTTCTCTCGGGTACAACGTAGTCCAGTTTTATAAGAAAATCATCTGGTAGGCTGGTTTCTAAGTATCGTAGAGAACCTGACCCAGTTCTTCTGAAGACTTTGGGTGTTTCACTTCCTTCGGTTTCTGCAAATAAACCCAGACAGCACACACCGGAATGACACACCAGACCATGCTGTTATATGAAAATAATACACTTCAGGCGTTTTTAAGATTGATTAATTCAATTAATGACTCATTAATTTTAAGTGAAAATTCCAATTAATTATAATTATCCATCCATCCATTTTCCATACCGCTTGTCCTACACAGGGTCCCGGGGAGCCTGGAGCCGATCCCGTGGAACTCAAGGTGGAGACACCATGGACACCCCATGCCGACCCATCGCAGGGCACAATCACACACAGTGGATCACAAGTGAAAAATCAATAAAGCACGTATTATACATAGGAGAATTTAAATAAAGATTTCCAAAGGTTTTATTTATTTATTTATTTTTTTCTTTTTAAAGCTGCAATTCTCTGTAATGCCAAATGGTAATAACATAGTTATGACTGTTGCGTCAGCTCTCAGACCTAACGATAAACATGTACCAATTCCAGGAAAGTGGACCATCTACTTTCTGAAAACATCATTAAATCATTAAAACAACCTTCTGGTAAAACATTATCCATTTTTTTTTACATGATTTTTTTTTTTTTTTTAACCATGAGCTATGATGATTCATTCACCTTCCTGGATGTTATGTTGTGTAGATTTGAGTCAGCCTTGTTAAACGTAACGAGTCCCAGACCCCTCGCGTCGCTGAGGACACACCGTGAGTGACCACAAGCGTTTGGGGGAATTCTGGGAATTTTCCACCACCTGTGTACAACCGTGAGACCTTGAGCAGCTATGAAATTATCAACTACCTAGGTTAATAAACTTCTGATATCACTCCATTCAGAGTAAGAGAGAAAAAACGAGTGGGTGAAAAAAGAGAGAGAGAGAGAGAGAGAGAGAGAGAGAGCGAGAGAGAGAGAGAGAGAGAGAGAGAGAGAGAGAGAGAGAGAGAGAGAGAGGGAGGCATCTAATTAAAATGCCTCAGTCTCCTTCCCACAATCAGTGTAACAAAGAATACACCATTCTTCTTCCCCCAAATTTCGTCTCTCCAGCACTCCCCCCTTCGTTATAGGTAAATACTGACTCATGTTTACTTAGCGATGAACACATTTTTTATCAGCTTTGCATGGAAAAACAATTTGGCCTTGAATGCTGAATGTTTATGTTTGATCAGTGTGTATGAAAGGCTTCATTTAGAGTGGTTCAGATGAAACTGACCTGGTCACGCCTGATAAGCAAGACGAACATCAATACGGAGCCACATGCGAAAACAAGACAAGAATTCGCACCGTGTTATCCTCTTACACCCTCCGCATATGACAAAAAATATTCATTGTACATTTAAGGTTTTGAACTGGCTCGATTTGTAAAGGGATGCGAGTGACAATCGTTCCTTTTCACTCCACTGAGGTTAACAGTGTTATGCTACATCACTGTTAACAAAACTTTCATCTGTATTGAGATGTGTTGCTCATGTTGACAAAAATATACAAATTATTATATATTATATTATATTATATTATATTATATATTATATTAAAACTACGGTTGCTATAAAGCACTCCTTCTCTAAATTGAGGTTGTTTGGTAAAAACCAGGGTTACCAGATTGGTCAAGATTAGTTTAACAACCTTCCCAATTCACTACAAACCATCTCAAACTCTGAACAAATTCATATCTGTCACTAAACATGGACAAGCGGTCCTCAGCGGTCATTTCACATTGAGCTTGAACTAGACGTGATACTGTAAAAATGCTCCAAAAAGTTAATATTGGCACAGTGTTCATGGAAGTGGTAATATCCGGATTAAAACCCTGAAGATTCTGAAGCTCGTGGCCAGAACAGGGTGCAAAAGCTATCACACATGTTTTCAGACCAATAGGATTAAGAATAACTCGTTTTGTTTGAGTCAATCTGGCAACCTTTGTATATCGGCAGTGATGACCAGATTTAGCCAGTTGAAGATGCCAGAAGTATTTAGTATTTCAATATACTGTATATTTAAGAATGTACCGTATATTTCCAATAACCAAATAAATCAAGCTATGAGGCTAGGTGTCTAGTTAGCTAAATAACAGGCTCATATGGGTTCGAACGCGTAGATAGATTTCGGCACGCTTCTTTTTACCAGAGTGTAAGAAGCTGGAGCGAGCTATGATCTCCTTAACACAAAACACCAGGATTTTATTTAACGCTCCAAAACAAAGTGAGTTTACCTTCTTAGCAGCTATAAAAGGTAGGATTATCACTCTGCTTGTAAAGAGAAGTGAGCCTGTTTAAAAAAAAAAAAAACAGGGCTCTCCTATGCTGAAGCCAAAGGCAGGTGTTTGGCAAGCTACTGTGTACTTTCTCATACACACGGCGTTGGCAGGAAAAAATACAACAGTAACAGAATGATCAGACACCTGCTGTGCTGTTGTAGTTCATATCATATCAGAGATGCCTGAAATAATTTAACAAACAATGTGTCAAGGTTATATTTCACGCAACACGCGTCCTTCATTCGGGATACAGTGATGCGTGAGACATTGCCATTAAAGGTGGGATCAGTACTTGTTAAGGTGAAGTGTCTCCTCACATTCACATACAGATTTAATTCAATATTCGCTTGGAGAAAAAAAAAAACAAAACTTCAGACTCTGATGTACTACAAGGTCTTTAAACCAAGGGGGGAAAAAAAAATAAAAATAAATGAAGTGGACCACCAGCCTCCAACCAATCAGGACCAGGAGGAGTCTCTGCTTGCCTGTCAATCATGTTACCTATCAATTCAGAAAGTGTTTAGGAGTTTGACGTTTGGCTTTGGAGGGAATATTTAAAGGAGGAGAGGAAGAATGTGTTTTACATTGTCACAGCTAGCTGTCTACAGTAGCTGTGCATGCGATTCGAGAACCAGAGATAAATAAAATATCTATATTTACCCATGATAAACATTCACGCCTGCTCACTGAAGCCTCCAAATCTGCTCCTCCTCTGTGTGGACTAAGATGGGTCAAAAGGTCACTTGAAGAGCAGGGCTTTGTGGGAATAATGGCTCTCTGAGAATCAGGTTGTTGTATATATCACCATTAACAGGACCATTTTGGTCTTGTTAGACCGCTGGCCAAAATGCGGCCAGGGGGTCGCGTCCGTACGGCTGCTTCTGAAAGGAGATCGGATTCATCATCGCAGCTAATAATTGGTGCAATTGGCCCGAGGCATGGGGGGGTCAAAGGGCAAGGATCCATTGAGTTTGAAAGCGCACACGTGTGCACACACACACACACACACACACACACACACACACTTAGAGAAGGATGACAGGAGAAAATGACACTCATTGTCTATGTGGAATAATATAAGAAGAAGAAATATGGCAATAACAAATTAGTAACTGAAAAGGATTACAAATTTAAATGTAATGTTGCATCATCATTAACTAAAGCGTATGCAAAATGTTTAAAAACTGTTAAATTTTAAATTTCTTTTGAAAAAGTACCAAAAAGCTTACGATGCCACGAGACACACCTTTCGGACCACGTGTCCAGAGGCAGTCATACACTACACGACTCCTACGTTCCTACCTGCTGGGAGGATGACGATCACATGATCAACACACCACACATTATTAATCAGTTGATACGAAAACCGTGTGAGTCAGATATATTACAACTAAGAGCTACCCAGAGGATGTGAAAGAGTTAATCACATAATCCGCTTTACGCTGAGACTACAGAGTTGATGCAATTAAAATATGGCCTCAGATGCGGAGATATCATTATCTGTTATTGGTTTTGAAAAAAAAAATAAAAGAGAAGAAGACAGAAGTTTGGTTAAAATCTAGAGAGCAGCAATAGCAAAAATTCTGTATAATTTCATAAAATACTATATAAAATTTCTCTTTCCAGTGTTTTTTTTTTTTTTTTTTTTTTTTTTTTTTTAAAACATATCTCTCCAAACTCATATCTAGGACTTCATAAATTGGTTAATATTACACAGTGTGAATTCAGCCATAGCAAAAACAGATTTAAAAAGCTGTGCCTTGACCTTTGACCTTTGACCCTGCTGAAATGGCTCTGGAGGCTGACTTATTGATGAGTGAGTCAGTGAGTGAGTGAGTAAGGCAGGATGCAGGTAACAAAGAAAGAAAAGATTTGAGCATAAATGATTTATTAGGCAAACAGCGGCTTACACAGATAGGTTAAAATACCACTAATACCACTTTTGGTGAGGAATAAAACATGAAAACGTGATGGTCTAATGGTACCCAATGTGAAGAGGAGTTTTACCACCTTGAATTCGATGAGAACGTTGCTCAGTGTTTTATTCCTCTTATACCTCTTATTCTAGTTAAAGAATGACACACCATACTTTTTAACCATTTATTGGTACATTCAGTGTCTGTGAAACAAGTTAGTTCCTGTTATCGCTTACATTATAGCACCTATAAACAATCATTCCCTCACCAGCCTTAAAATGAATGACAAAAAAAAATGTAGCTTTTCATGATAGAGAAATAGCAAAGCTCTCCATCCTGAAGACTTCCCCATGTCATAAAGTTAAACTACAGCTTTACCTCTGTTACAAAGAGCTGACACTGGAGACTCCTTCTGAACATCTCTTTACTGAAAACCTCACCGTAGCTACAATTATGCATGTTTTCGATGAGATTTTACGTTGAGCGTCTGCCATTCAAGTCCAAGTGTTGCTACAGAAACAATAACGTATAAGAACGAGTGCATTAACACAACGCTGTGATTTGAACAGCAGCCGGAGCAACCGTCAGAGCGGCTGTTAGAGAAACCTAGAGACCTTCTGACCAATCAGAAACGAGCATTCGATAGCTCCAATCGAAAAGTTGTCTCCTGAGTTCATGCCATAAAAAACACCAGATGGGAAAATCTGTTAAATCCAATTTGATTGCGGTGCAGCAATATTCCAGGCCTGAAATAGGATACACACACAGATCTATCGCAGGACACACTTACATTCACGCATGAGTGTCTTCTGAAAAGAAACATCAAAGACACTCTCAGAAATGAACTAATCTGGTGTCAAAAAAAGTGCTACTCCTCGGAAGCGATGTGTCACGCCGCCTGCTTCATTAAGTGCACTCTGCAGAAGGAACAAAACTCTTTCTGTGAGAAACTCCGGCAGCTCATAATCCCCGTGTGAAAAATCGATTGTGCCACAACCCGACATGTCGTCTAATGCCATCCAACAGAGGCACCTGAGTGATCTGAGAAATGGTTTTGTGTGTATGTGTGTGTGTGTGTGTGTGTGTGTGTGTGTGTCTAAGTGTTTCTCCTTAAAGTCCCCAAAGCTGAAGAGGAACTGAAAGAGTGTGTGCCTTCCTCAGGAGTGTGAAGGGTTGGCAGTGCAGGCTCACTTTGTGTGTGTGTGTGTGTGTGTGTGTGTGTGTGTGTGTGTGTGTGTGTGTGTTATGGGAAAGAGAATGACAGTCTAAGCCTGCTGTATCTATCTTGAAGGTGGTGATAAAGATCTGAAGATCCTGAAGGTGAACTGCAAGATGGTTTAGAGAAAAAGAGAGAGAGAGAGAGAGAGAGAGAGAGAGAGAGAGAGAGAGAGAGAGATAACCTCTACATAATGGCCTCATGATGTCTGATAACAAAAACAAACAGTTATGGCCTCCTGAAAAAGGCGAGAAGAGCAAGCACACAGGTTCTCGCATTATAGATATCATTCCACCACAGGAGGTTTTCTCATATCCTCATCCAATATTCTTTTAACCGGGCACTTTATCCTTGTTGCAGTGGATCCGGAGTCTATCCCGGGAATGCTGGGGATGAAGCAGGAATACGCTCTGGCCAGGACACCAGTACATTACATGGGTACCATGCACACACATTCATTCATGCGTAGGGGCAACTTGGCATATCTGCATGTTGTTGGGAGGTCAGAGGAGAACCTGGATGAAACACGGCATTACCCTGAGCTCAGGTCGAACCGGGGACCAGGAAATGTGAAGCATCAATATCCTAATGCTAGCACAAATAGATCAGGGTTTAAAGAGGTAGGTCTTTAAAAGTTTAAAGACAGCCAGTGACTCAGCTGTTCAGACATTCATTCCACCACCTGGATACTGGGACAGAGAAGAGAATTGATGCATATATTTCCAATATTTTGAAAAATGGACGGTCAAGTCAAGCCTTGCTGGAGGCTCAAATGGACATGATATAAGGCAGGACTTGGTAACTGCCTCAAGGTAGGTTGGAATCCGTTTTTGCCTTTTGGCACAAGCCAGAGTGTTTTACTTCCTTCAATATAGTCCCAGGAGCCTTTCTATTTCCAGCGTAGGTACTTTTCTGTGGATCAGGAATGACTGGTTGGCGGGGCATGCTCTACTGAACAGCTCTGATTGGTTGCCTCCCTTTGCTGCTTGTCGGAAGAGAGGAGACCCTAACCACAAGTACAAAATACCGTACACTCCTGCAACATATTATTTGTCACGCCAAATTTTTCATAACAACATTACTGATGAAACGCCGCCAATCATATCTTAATGTAAAACACAACTGTAGCACAGAGGGCGTGGTCAAGTGCTGGCTTTGTGTGGGAGGAGGGTTTGCTGAGAACAAGCAGGTAATGAGTGAGTGGTTACACCTGGGTGTGGTTGTGTTGCAGTGAGAAACGGAAATGTGTATGCTTCTTGTAGTGATTTCAGATGGCTAAACGAAGCACTCGTTCTGAAGCCTGCCTCCTGTGTCTTCATTCCCCTCACAGCCTACCAGGGTGCTATAAAGAGCTTTAGTAATCACATGCTAGATAAATAACAGGTAAGAAGTATGATCATTCTATAAAGACTTGCATTTGATCAATCAGTGGCATTCTGAACCAGCAGCATGAACAAAATGTATTTGCGAGATATTTTAGCTTACCACTTTGAATATAAAAACATGCTTTCATTAAAAAAAAAAAAAAAAAAAAAAAGGTTTATTAGTTAAATAACTGCGTAGAGGGCTCCATTTTATGAGTAAGTGATGTTCCATGAGAGAAGTTTGACTTTAGGAACTCTTGTTCAGCAAAAAGAAGCCTATTTGTCTGGAGAAAACCAAAAACTCATCCAATTGTGCCTTATTCTCAAGACCTGAGAGCGAAGAGTGACGTGAGACAGCTTGAAACAGAGAATAATAGTGAGGGTAAAAAAAAGTGTGAGGGACAGGCGGAGAGATAAGACAGAGCCGAGAGGAGGTAAAGATGAGTTCCCACTCCTCTGAAAAGGAAGAGCTGTACGTACCGAAGTGTAAATAAAGGCGGGTGGCCCTCTGCTTCTCCAGCTGAACAAAGAGATGATGTCACACACACACACACAGACACACACAGACACACACAGAACCAGCATTAGCCATTTCACGTCTGGACACAATCATACACTCCGGCACAGACCTTCAAACTGGAAACACTCAGAGTGTGTAGGAAATATAGTTATAGTATAATAGAGCAATTCATTATAAAAGACTAAAACGTTTGAGGAACATCTCTACAGCTTGACCCTAATTATGAATGTCAGGATCTATTACAGTTTTTCTCAGTCGCTTTGGTACATTTCTCAGATCACAACTGAAATTCACAAAACTACTTGTTCAAACTCCATATCAGCTAGTCAACTGTGCAATTTCTCATTCTCTTAAGCAAATTGCCAGTGCTTTGGTACATTCATGCAATTGATTATGCACAAGTGTCAGCTGTTTTCCTACATTATCAATTGCTTATGTCATGTTGATCAAAATATATTATACTGGTTCTCTGTTGAATAGCCTTACCCCCCAAAACATGTAGGCATTAGTTCATTGCGTTTTATGACAACTAGTTCAACCATATTCACTGTGATAGTCCAGAGTCACGGAGTTCATTTAGAGACATCACAAACTGAGCTCCGAGCGTAACTCCGCCTCCAAATCAGTTCCTGAGCAAGTCTGCAAGGCTGTGTTCTAAATGGAAATCAATTGGATTCAATCATATAATCAGAACCAGTCATCCACAAGGTGTTAAACTATGAAAACAAATATATTTTTTCAAGTGCAAGTGTACTTTAATCGAGAGACGGCTGAGCAGCAGCTCATGGGAGAGACACCCGGACTCCACTCGTGACTTTCAGATCTTGATAAATATCAATTATGTACACTAACATACAGCATAGTATGTACACGATCAATGTAAACTGGAGTGTGAAAGTTTGTACTTGCATGAAACAGAAATATTTATGTACCACAAAAGAAAGTAACCCAAAATTATACTGCAGAATCAACAATTAATACTTTTTTTTTTTTACAAGGGCAATGTGAAAAACATACTTTATATATATATATATATATATATATATATATATATATATATATATATATATATATATATATATATATATATATATATATTATTGCTTTAATTATTTGTTATATGCATATTTATAGTAATTTATTTTAAACTATAATAGCAACTGTAAACCGTAAGATCAGAAATAATTATTGACAATTCAACAAATATATATAATATGTAATATAAATGTAAAATATGATTGCAGTTATACAATGCTTGATATATTTTATATGATATTTTTATTGTAATTTTGCTTATAGGTTTCTATTATTATTATTATTATTATTATTATTATTATGTTGTAATAAACATATAATAAAACATTTATACATTTATGCAAATCTCTAAACTGATATTATTTTCACAATTTATATATATATATATATTCATACATACAATATTATCTACAGTATATACAGTAAAGTAATTAATAATGTACCTGTTAAACTGTATCTGTTAAACCAGACCACACTACAATGTCTTTAAATTGAATGTTTTATTTTATATTGAGGGTGTACAAACTTTTGCACTCAGCTGTATTAAGAGAATCCGATCCTAGGTCTGACTCTGATGCTTTGCTCGATCAGATAATATACTGTGTTAGTGTGACTGAGATTTAAAGTGACTGTATTTAATTCTGCATATATCCTGTACATGCATTTATAAAAGAAGATGAACTCTTTGACCCTTGTGTATTTGTCGTACGCGACTGACCTTTGAGACAGATAACCTGGCTTCACGGAGCTCTGTTATTGTCTGGCACCCATTCCACTTACACACGGTCCAAAGTGCGGGAAACAATTTTTAAACAAATTACAAAGTGCAAATAAAATGGAAAATATCCTTATTAATAATTAGCGAGTCTACCCACATGTGGCCTTGATGCTCATAAGATAAAAACAGCGTTATTCAGTGACCCACTGCAGAGGCGTATTGGCTGAGTTTAATCACTGGCTATGAAATATGCATAGTAAACAAAAAAGAAGGGACAAAATGTGCATGGTAGTGGAAATGTGGATATTTCTCTATTACAGCTGTCAGCTGAACGTTCTGATCTACTGCGTGAGTCAGTATGTGACCTTGAATAAACAAAAATGGAGGACATGAAGACCTTTTGTACAGTAGACTGAGTAAAAAACATTATAGGAGCAACGAAGCAAGCTTTCGACTGACGAAGTGATTCAGGGTTGAATGATTTATTGAAAACCAGATAAAAAAATATATTTATTATAGAGTTTATACAAGACCTTTTCACTTTTTCCATTTCTGACTCAGATACTGATATACAGGATCAGAACAAATCATAATATATATGTATACATAACATATATATATATATCTATCTATCTATATATATATATCTTTGTTAAATATAGGTGTGCAACAATTATTGGCACCCTTTTAGTCAATACTTTGTGCTCCCTCCCTTTGCCAAGATAACAGCTCTGAGTCTTCTCCTATAATGCCTGATGAGATTGGAGAATACATGCCAAGGAATCTGAGACCATTCCTCCATACAGAATCTCTCCAGATCCTTCAAATTTCGAGGTCCACGCTGGTGGACTCTGCTTTTCAGTTCACCCCACAGGTTTTCTATGGGTTTCAAGTCAGGGGACTGGGATGGCCATGGCAGGAGCTTTATTTTGTGGTCAGTAAACTATTTTTGTGTTGATTTTTATGTATGTTTTGGATCATTGTCCTGCTGGAAGATCCAACCACAGCCCATTTTAAGCTTTCTGGCAGAGGCAGTCAGGTTCTCATTTAATATCTGTTGATATTTGATTTGTTGATAGATCCCATTTGAAGTTCCAGTAGTGTCTGGCAAACTGAAGACGCTTGAGTTTGTTTTTGGATGAGAGTAGAGGCTTTTTTCTTGAAACCCTTCTAAACAACTTGTGGTGATGTAGGTGACTTCGGATTGTAGTTCTGGAGACTTTCTGACCCCAGGACCCAACTAACTTCTGCAATTCTCCAGTTGTGATCCTTGGAGATTTTTTGGCCACTCGAACCATCCTCTTCACAGTGTGTTGAGATAACATAGACACACCTCCAATTCCATGTTGATTCATAACATTTCCAGTTGACTGGAATTTCTTAATTATTGCCCTGATGGTGGAAATGGGCATTTTCAATGCTTGTGCTGTTTTCTTATAGCCACTTCCCATTTTGTGAAGCTGTGTTCACAGCTATATTCCTTTGGTCTCACCCATTGTTATGTATGACTAAGGGAATTTGGCCTATGTGTTACATCATATTTATTAAGTTAAGTCATGGTTGAATAATTTCCTGTTCCTAGTCACCCAGGTGTACTAAAAAAAATAAAATATCAACGGGAATATACTTCAAATATAGTTTTCTGAACTCATAGGGGTGCCAATAACACCTATATTTAACAAAGGATAAACCTGTGTTGTGTTTGCAATTGATATCCATGAGATATATTATATATATTATATAGATATCCATGATAATATTACTGGGGGACACTGTATATATATATATATATATATATATATATATATATATTTGTTTGATTGTTTTTTAAAATGTTAATATCTTTACATTTTAAATATAACATTATATATATAACACTGTATATATATATATATATATATATATATATATATATATATATATATATATATATATATATATATATATATATATATATATATATATATATATATATATATATATATATATATATTTGTTTGATTGTTTTTTAAAATGTTAATATCTTTAAAAATGTCTTTAAAGAGTTAAGCTGGACATGCGAGTCCCCTGAGTTTATATTTGGAAATCATGGAGTTTATGTTTTTTCAAGAGGAAGTCTGCAAGATGAAATTACCCCTTCCGGATTTTAACAATGCCCCTAAAACCTCACATCTTAATGGGGGCTTTCAGAAGGGCTACACACACACACAGACACACACACCCACACACATACGCACACGTGCACACACACACAAACACACACACACACACACACATTAGTATTGCGGTGAAAAGATGTGTAAGCTCTTAATGTCCAGGAAGTGAAACTCATAGTGTGTGTGTGTGTGTGTGTGTGTGTGTGTGTGTGAGAGAGCAAATTAGCCATTAGGTCAGCAGTGCTCATGCTTGTCTGTGTACATTTCCCATGACTTCACTGTGATAAATGTTAGTAAAATGTGTTAAGTGCTCTCAACATGCACATAGCGTACAGAGCAGTTGTGCAAGCCTCTGTACAATCCTCTCTTCCGACAGTACAGGAACAAATCCTGACCTGTTCAGTGCATCATTTTAACCATATAAAGATACACAGGGCTTTCATAATGTGTTAAAAAGCACTGCGTATGTGTATCTTTTGTATATTAAGTAATACTGAATGAATCATTTAAGGCTTGTGCCAAAACCTCTGAAGTTTGTTGTGACTTTGTCTCATCATTACTGCTACAGTGGGGGGAAAAAGTATTTGATCCCCTGCTGATTTTGTACGTTTGCCCACTGACAAAGAAATGATCAGTCTATAATTTTAATGGTAGGTGTATTTTAACAGTGAGAGACAGAATAACAACAAAAAAATCCAGAAAAACGCATTTCAAAAAAGTTATAAATTGATTTGCATTTTAATGAGGGAAATAAGTATTTGATCCCCTATCAAGCAGCAAGATTTCTGGCTCCCAGGTGTCTTTTACACAGGTAATGAGCTGAGATTAGGAGCACTCTCTTAAAGGGAGTGCTCCTAATCTCAGTTTGTTACCTGTAAAAAGACACCTGTCCACAGAAGCAATCAATCAATCAGATTCCAAACTCTCCACCATGGCCAAGACCAAAGAGCTGTCCAAGGATGTCAGGGACAAGATTTTAGACCTACACAAGGCTGGAATGGGCTACAAGACCATCGCCAAGCAGCTTGGTGAGAAGGTGACAACAGTTGGTGCGATTATTCACAAATGGAAGAAACTGTCAGTCTCCCTCAGTCTGGGGCTCCATGCAAGATCTCACCTCGTGGAGTTTCAATGATCATGAAAACGGCGAGGAATCAGCCCAGAACTATACAGGAGGATCTTGTTAATGATCTCAAGGCAGCTGGGACCTTAGTAACCAAGAAAACAATTGGTAACACACTACGCCGTGAAGGACTGAAATCCTGCAGTGCCCGCAAGGTCACCCTGCTCAAGAAAGCACATGTACAGGCCTGTCTGAAGTTTGCCTGAATGATTCAGAGGAGAACTGGGTGAAAGTGTTGTGGTCAGGTGTGGTCAGATCTCTCTGGCATCAACTCAACTCGCCATGTTTGGAGGAGGAGGAATGCTGCCTATGACCCCAAGTCATAACACCATCCCCACTGTCAAACATGGAGGTGGGAACATTATGCTTTGGGGGTGTTTTTCTGCTAAGGGGACAGGACAACTGCACCGCATCAAAGGGACGATGGACGGGGCCATGTACCGTCAAATCTTGGGTGAGAACCTCCTTCCCTCAGCCAGGGTATTGAAAATGACCTTAATGACTTGGAGAGGATCTGCAAAGAGGAGTGGGACAAAATCCCTCCTGAGATGTGTGCAAACCTGGTGGCCAACTACAAGAAACGTCTGACCTCTGTGATTGCCAACAAGGGTTTTGCCACCAAGTATTAAGTCGAAGGGGTCAAATACTTATTTCCCTCATTAAAATGCAAATCAATTTATAACTTTTTTGAAATGCGTTTTTCTGGATTTTTTTTTTGTTATTCTGTCTCTCACTGTTAAAATACACCTACCATTAAAATTATAGACTGATCATTTCTTTGTCAGTGGGCAAACGTACAAAATCAGCAGGGGATCAAATACTTTTTTCCCCCACTGTACTTCATGAGACTGCTGTATCTGTATTTTTACTTTTTTTTTTCTTATTATCTAGCAAGTTATTTGTTTGTCTTTGTTAACAACACATTCATAAAGCTTTGAGATCTGTTCAATCTGGTGAACGATAACTAAATGATTTGTACATTCTAGTGCTGTTGAATTCTCCAATCTGATTGGTCAGAAGGTGTTGATTCATTTTCTATAACAGCAGCTCTGACAGTAGTTCCGGCTGTAATTCAAATCACAGGTTTGTATTAATGTGCTCGTTCTAATGCGTTTCTCGTTTCCATAGCAACAGCTCATTCACATTGACGTTTGTGGATGGAAGGAGTCTCCAGTGTCAGCGATGAGTAATGCCCAGAGGTAAAGCTGTAACTTCAAGAGAAAGTTAGGGAAAAACTGTTTACAGCTGCGATAACAGAAGTGATAACAGGAAGTGATTTGTCTCACGGGCATTCCACAACTTTAAATGTAACTACAAATGGATAAATAGTATGGATTTTTTGTTCTTTTAATAAATAAGAGAATATAATCTTTAGCAAATTGCTGTGGTGGAAGAGAAATAAAACACTTTGGGCCACGCTGTTACAGGGAAATAATCACTGTTGGAGCGGTGACTGTAACTCCACTTTACACCGACCCCGTCACAGCATGTCTCGAGGTATTTTATTCATTACTTAGTGGCGAGATAACAAATCCAGTCTAAGCATACACCGATATTTAACCTTAAGTTTGTTGTCAGGGTTACGCAGTTACCCAACATGCTGACATGTGATCAGGTGTTGATTTAGAACTGGTATTTGACCGGATATATATATATATTTTTTTTACTGGCAGCCAGCCAATCGGAAAATTATTTACGCCGTATATTTTCTGCATCTTTATCCTTTACAGAAGTTAATAAACGGAAAAGGAGCGGCTACTTCACGCGAAATGTCTCAAAGCTTCATGAAAGTGCTTTTGATAAAGACAAATCAAGAACTTGCCTGAACATCTGGAACATTCTACCTGGTACTCTCCATATATTTTTCTCTGGTTCATGTAAAATCATTTAATTGCGCATCGCAAAGTCATTCATAAATTCTCTGCCATCATTTTATAATTGATTTCAAGATAGGAAAATATCTTTTTACAAAATTTTGATTAAGCAACCCCCCATATACCCCCCCCACACACACCCACACACACACACACATACACACACACACACACACCTAACTCAATGCATGTCTTGTCCCATTACTCAGTCTCTGTGTTTAACACCTGCTGCATGTAGTGTACACTCCCCTCCCCTCCCCTCCCCTCCACTCCCTCCCTCTCCCTTTACCCTCAAATCTCTTTCTATCTATCTCTCTCCGTCTCTCTCGTTCTCCGCACTCTCTCCTTGCATCTTACACTTGCTCAAATACTAAACACAACACCAAACAAATCAACATCAACAACCTAAACAACCCCCCCCCACCCCCCACCCCCCCCTTTTACACGCCTCCCGTTCCCATGAGTAGCGCAAATTCAATTACGCTTTCAATGTAGGCTGCATGAATGCGTGAATACGCGCCGAGAAAAGAGAGCTAAAAGGAAAAGAGAACACAAAATGAGCTGCAAAGCTGTGGAGCTTATACTTGGTGCCAAATTTTGATTAGCTCGCCTCAGTTATTAATCTTATTGTCACAAACCTTTTTTTTTTTTTTTTTTTTTTTTATCTCACCGTAAAGAATGGAAAAGCCTCACTCTTTTTAACCTCCTTTCTCAAACTGTTTTTTTCTTTCATCTCTCTCTTCACTTCACTTCGCAGCTGTATTTTGAATCAAACCGAGGATCCATAGAGAACCACACAGCCATTTCTTTTTTTTTTTTTTTGACCTGTACAACCGCCCCCCCCCCCCCCTCCGCCTTTTCTCTTCTCCAGCTCATGGATCACTGGGTAGCTTAGGAATACAGGCCCCCGTACAAAAGCTGCAGCTGACATGTGGACCTTAATGGCAATAATGGCCATTTTTAAGCCCAATCAATCACATTTAGTGGACGTCTCCATTTTTTGGTGCCTGAAAAGGTATAAATAATAATAATGATTCAAAAAAAAAAAAAAAGTGGGGAGGGAAAGAGAAAAGAAAGCTGGAGGAAGAGCTGGGGTGAGGGAGAGAAAAGCAGCTCTGTAAATATTTTAACTGCTTATTAAGATTTGGAGGGCACTACAAAGGGAGCATCTGTGAAGTAGGGAGCATACTGAAAAGGAAACGATCCAGATGGTTCCAGGGAAATCCGATCTGCAGATGGAAAAAGGAGTAAAAGCTTTATTTATTCATTTATTTATCCGCACATTTATTGTTGTTCTAAGTTGTATGCCGTAAGACGGAGAGACTCCAGAGCTGTCTCTCTCTCCATCTCTCTCTCTCTGTCTGTCTGTGTGTGTGTGTGTGTGTGTGTGTGTGTGTGAGCCCTCTACGATTGTGTAAATTGATTCCCAGATCTCTCAGGCTTGTGACGGAGGCCAGGATTCTCCTTGCAGCCCATAAAGTGTGCACTGAATACCCTCGTTTGTTTATCTTCGCCAGACTCGGATAGTTCTGTGTCTCTTCGGCCTCGTCTTTACGAGCTGCCGCGGCCTGCGGTGCGCTCAGTAGACACGCAACATGCAGGGAGGGCTGATTTTCTCTCAGTGGTGGGGGACGTACAGGGAACCGGTGGAGGAAATAGGCCTTGTGCTTCAGTCAGGTTGCTTTTGTACCACTCAGTGTTTAAATTAACATAATAAACACTGAGTTGCTTTTATTTTTACATCCGCTTTTCCACCCACCCCAAATACTGGCATTAAAACATTCGTTTTTAATTATGCAAAGCTTCATGTTGCTCTTTCCTTTGCTGTCTCTTTCTCGCGTGCCCTTCAATATCTAGCAAAGGTGGATATTGAAGGTGGTCATCTCGTGAGATAATATGGAAAATTTTTACAGGTTTCATTCTCTTTCTATTCCGTCTCTCTCTCTCGCACGCGCACGCTCGCGCTCCCTCTTTTATCTGGTTTGGATTTTATTGGTCGCCGAGCTCCTGGGAACTTCAGCCTAATAAAAAACAATCCATGGAAATTTTCCACTGAATGTATGCACTTTAGAGAGCAGGTAGGCATGAAGGCACGCTCTCTCCATGCCGCCGTACACTAATATACTGTCTACAAGCAATGTAAGCAATGGGTTACTGAAAAGTCTGGCATGATAATGTGCAAGTGGTTGGATTACTTTCTAACATAAGACAGGTGGTTAATTGAAATGCAAAGGCACTTTATGAGAATCATTTCCTTTCCAGACACAGCATACAACTTTAATTTAAATCAGTCGAGTGATCTCAGTGATTGTACTTTGAATTAAGCAGCACATTATGAACGATTGCTTCAGAGGCATCTTGTTTTCAAATATAAATCCACTCCTGGAAAATGAGCAAAAATTAACATAATAAACACTTTTGTGAGTTGCAATGAGTGATATTTTGAGTTTAACATGTGACGGCACTGCATTGCTTTAATTCAACTTTAATTCATTTTCTCGTTCAAGTCGTGCGATTTCTTCCAAACACTGGTTTCCAAATTATTGGCACCTCTAGAATTACTATGGAATTACTAACAGAACTAACAGCGTCTTTTCTTCCTTAAATCAATAATAAAGCTACCAAAGTAGAACACCTTGGACTAGTCCTCAATTCAGAACATTTTCTGCTATATGTATACCTATGTATATGGGTATATCTTTATGTTTGTGCACAGACCAGAGATTTTCTAAAGAGTTCAAATCAGGAGACTGCAAAATATAGATGCATTTGGACGCATGTTTATGGTCATTATCTTGTTGAAATTTATACACAATTTTCAACCAACATGTGACCGTGCTTTATCGCGATGCAACTGATGATGCAAGTGATATTCCTAAATGGTGGGGGAAAAAAAAACCCTTGATGCATTTTTGTTATATATTATTTAGAGGTACCAATTATTTCAACGCCCATGTTTTTGAGAGAAAACACTATTATTTAAAAAACAGTCCACATAAGTATATTTTGTTATATTAAAGGTAAGTAGTTTATTCGATTGTTTGAATGAAAATTTTCAATAATTCTCTCTCTCTCTTTTTTTTTAAAAAAAAATCAATTTTGGACTTGACTCTATGGCAGAGCCTCTAATATCCAGAGGGCAAACTTGGATCTTTATCCCATTTAATACATCACGTTTTATAATGCTCTGGTTCTGTGCAATTTCAAAATCAAACTCATAAAGGTGTCACATATAAACCATAACTGAAGGACAAACCTTGTGGAACCTTACATCATAATCTAATGTAAAAAATGCGTCTACATTAAAATATTTACAGGTGTGAATCATAAGTGATGAGATTGAGGCCGGTGATGCCAAGCAGAAGTGCTGCTGGAGGGAAATGTTGAGCTCTGCATAGTGCGCATGGTGTGTCAGTCCCATTGGCCAGAGAAGAGAGTTTTATTTTTAATTCCATCTTGGTTTCTGATGAAAATCGAGACTCAAACACAATACTGAGAAATACAATGGAATTAAGGTAGTTGCATGTCTTATGAATTAAATCAACTTAACAATATATATATATATGCTTTATGTTATTGATGCATGCTCACAAATCCGGCTCACCCCCGTGCCCCGAGTGGGCTAACCTCAGTGCATGTTAGGTGGCCGTTCACTGGACCTATTGTGTGTAAATAATCCAATTAACACGACGTCACCATAGTGTCAGACTCGACCATTCATCATCTAATCTGCCCCTAATCGACTTCGCTGGGCAGGCCCCAGCAGCTGCACCACACACACACACACACACTCACACACACACACACACAAAATCATACATATATCCATAGCTCATACACTGAGCTGGTTATCACAGAATCCCTAAGGGTTTATGGGACAGAAATGAAGGGGGGGAATTGGTTTGAACGGAATATGAACACACATGACAAATTAAAGGAAAAACCAACATGAAGTGTGTTAGCAAGGTGTCGGACAACCAGGAAACAGCTTCAATATCATTCTACGTGTCTCCATATTGGAGTAATAAACACCACTGTTCCAAAATATATTCCCTCAGCTGGTGTTGTGATGCCGGTGGTGGAGAGATCTGGTCAGAGTGAAGGCCATAGCATGTGATTTACATCATTTTCATCCTCATCAAACCATTTAGTGAGACCACATGCTCTGTGGATGGGGGCGGAGTCACCCTGGAAGAGACCACGCCCATCAGGATTCTGACTAAACTGTTTAATCAGAAGGTAAATGAGATCCGTTAGAAGATCTTTGTATTGATTTGCTTCATTCTAAAGGGACAAGTGGAGCCAAACTTCGCTAGAAAAATAAATAAATGCCCCCCTATAGCATAACAGACCTATCATTTTTAGGCTTTCATTTCTTCCTTCCTGTCAGCTTGTCCAGTTTCGCCGTTCTCCTATGACGTCTCACATCAACATGTTATTTCCACCTGAAGAACTGCTGCTCAGTGGATTTTTTCTTCCCCGCACCATTCTGTTTAAACTCAAGAGGCTTTTGTGTGTGAAAATCCCAGAAGATCAGCAGTTTCTAAAATACACAAACCAACCTGTCTGGCACCAACAACCATGCCACGGTCACAGAGATCAAATTTTATTTCCATTCTGATGTTTGATGTGAACATTAACTACAGCACATGACCTGTATCTGGATGACTTTATGCATTGCACTGCTGCCAAATGATTGGCTGATTGAATAATAGCATGAATGTGCAGGACTACACAAGTTCCTAAGAAAGGCGATGGTAAGAGCATATGTATTTCATAGGCTTTTGTGAATGTGGTAAGAGCAACAGTTTTTAATTTCAGTCCTGGAGACCCCCTTGAACATTTTTCTGATTTCCTTGCTCTGACACACCTGACTTAAATCATCAGCTAATTATCAAGCCCTTTATGGCTTGTGTTTGAACAAGGACCCACTAAATGTGGATAGCATGGGTTCCACAAGATTGGAATTGAGACGAGTAGGGTCAACCATCAAGAACAAAAGCATGAGTTTATTGAGCTGCTTATTATTCAATTATACACTATATCAAACCAAAGACAAAGATGCTTTTATGGTACTTTGAGAAACAAAACTCCTTATAAGGAACTGAAATGTTTAAAATCTTGGTTATACATCTAAAGGTCCTTTTTTGCACATCAGTGGCTTCAATAAATTTGTATACAACACAGCACAACAATTATATTTCTTGGGGGCAATTATCTTTTAACTTTTGACCCACATAGCACAGTTCTCAATGTGTTTTGTGTTACTGTCATTACCTTTTTATTAAAGCAGATAAGAACAAACCCTTTTGATTCAATTAGTGAAGTATTATATAATCCTGCTTTGGAGGCAATTGGATTAGTTTTTCCTAATGATTAAATAAGTGTTCTTGGTAGTGAACACAGAGCTGTGGATACATACGGTATATTATCAGAGGCCTAATGTAAATGAAGTAATAATTATATGTATGTTGTGTAAATGTGAAAACAACAAAATTGCTCGTTAAATTGGCAAGTACATGTGCACTTGCTGTATAACAATTATGGTGAAATTTTATCTACAGAAAATGTTTACTCTAATGCGTAAACATATTACAGAGCAATTTTGTGTAAGCTTCTACCATATACTACTTCTTTACTAGAAATAACTATTAAATACCAAATTATTTTCTGTTATTTTGTTCTTAATACATAGAACCTGTGATATTTTTCCGATAAAATTAGCCTTAGTACTCAGTGACTGTGCCCCACACTAATTAACTAGTTCTCTGTTGTTTGTACCACACACTTAGTACCTGCTTTATAGCTGGAATGAGTCTGGCATTCTGGTGTACTTAAGTTAAACTTATTTGGATTTTACTGTCTTGTTACACAAAATAATGACCTAGAAGTTTAGAATTTGTATCACAGACTTAATTGGTTACCTGGAACCTATGAGTCTGTAAAAGAAAGGGTTAGTGACCTAACTAATTTTGTAAAATAAACAGCACTAGATGAAAGAGTGAGATGAATTACGTTCAAATTCAGTTCAACAAATCAGTTCGGACCAAAAGATTAGCTGTTTTATCTAATCTTCTCTAATCTGAACTTTCATTGAGAAACCTTGTTGAACCGACAGACCTGAATCGAAGCCCTGCCGAACACTGTAAGCAGAGGGGAGATATGGCTAGTGGCAAGTTTGGCTCGTTTCCTAAAAGGTCAGAGGGGTCACATGTAGGTGTGGCGAGGAGAAAGGTAAAGACGGAGGTCTGTGAGGGGGGTTGGTTCCCAGCTGCTACAAAGTTCTTGGGTCACTGAAACATGAAACACAGATAAACATAGGAAACAGATGCAGCTAATGAACACAGTACACCATGAAGTCTGTTTAATTTATGCCTGGCAATATATGAACAAACTCAACAAAGCAAGAAAATGCACAAATGAACAAAACAATGAATGGTCTATCTGATGAATAGTCCACTATTTAAATTTCTGGCAAAGAAAGAGAGAAGACAAAATAAACTAATCCACCAACTTGTGAAAAAACTCCTGCTCTCCAACAACAACCAGAGGTGATTTTTCAGTATTTAGTGCTAGCCTGGCATACAGGGAGTGGTGTTCTTGTAACAAGTGGGTCTGAAGCGAATGACGGCAGCAGAAGCGATTGGCGCAGAAGGGTGAAAAAAGCCCCCCAGATGCCACACTTCTCCTGGGCCACAAAACCCAGCTGGGCTTTTTATGGCCAGCCCCTGTCCAGATGCCCACCATCACAAAGCAGCTGGTCTTAGAGCTGATTCATGTAGAACACAACTACTCAAGTCAATTTTTATCGTCATCTCATCTATATATACAGATATATCGTAGGTGAAATATTGCACGGCCAGGACAGCCTGATCTCACGCAAAATGAAAAGGACTTCTAACAAGTAAGGGATTTATTTTGGTTCCTGAAAGAAAAGCTATGGCCACTAACCTTGTTACCCTAATCTGAAACTTTAATTGAAAGTATGATATATCTTATCTTGTAAATAACTACAGCGAGATTTCATGGTTTGAAAAGTGAGAGTAAAACCTTGATCATGCATCATGGAGGGTGGAAGTAAATTTTGAAGGATCTACAGATGCTTTGAGGAACATATTATTACAAGATTATTTGTGTAGCACTTTTAACAAAAGGCATTGTCACAAAGAAGCCTTATATAAGTATGGATGTAGCTTTAGATCCCCATTTAGCAAACTAGACGCAACAGTGCCAAGGAAACCACATGAGGAAGAAACATTGAGAGGACCCAGGGTCAAAAATAATATACAATACTTTTTTCTAACACTGATTAGAAGTATTGTAAATCTTTACAATACATAGGTCACACTTTTGTGTCTCACAATTCATGCAAGTCCTCAAGCAACACAAATTAGCACTTGTAACCTTTCTTATGACTTCTTTCATATGATATAAAAAAAATCAAATCAAATCATTTTTGATCAGTTGGTCATGGGATTGGGTTGTTTGGGGGGATGATATTTGTGGCCACTGAGTGCCTTGTGGTGTATATGTCTGCAACAATGCTGTAAGATGTAACAATGACGCACAATCATGGAATGACAAATTACTCTCTTAACTTTTCATGTCAATTGCTGTTTGCAAGTTTGCAACAGGTCATCAACATACAAGACAATACACAGCGTACATAGAAACACATAAAGATCAAATGGTACAAGGATTACTAATTGAAAAACAGGATCAGAGTGCTTAGAGGGATGATATTCACGGCCCCCAAGGATAATGTACCGGACTTGCACAATGCATGCTGTAGTGATGCTGGATGTAAATGCAACATGCTGGATGCAAAATTGGAAATTATACCAAAGGACTCAAAGGGAGATACAATCAAGACATGGCAAAAGACTAATTATCCCAGATTGTCCCATTAAGTTTTAAATTGGCTTGTGCAAGTGCAAACCTGTGACAATGTGAACAGGTCATCAGCATAAAACACAACTCTGCAGAAATGGTAACAGGATCAGGTTGTTTTGAAGGATAATATTTGCTCCCCAAAGGTAGTGGCTAAGGGTACCATAGTTAAACAATTCATGCTGGATACTGTAGAGATCCTGGATGTAAATGCAACAATACAAGGTTGTGCAGAAACACTGGAATGTCTGAGATACAGTTATGTCATGATAAATTACGAACTGAATATTAGTTTTATGCTGGATTGTCCCGTTAACTTTTCAGGTAAAAGGGCTTGTGCTTTATGGATTTGCGGCCATGTGAACAGGCCAGTAGCATACAATAGGATACATAAAGTATAAATGGTGCAATAAGTGTAAGACAAGAATAAGTACACAGAACAGACCAGCTAAATCATGCGTACCAATTACACAGGACAGCAGATATATGATATATGGATAAACCGAACAGTCTAAGGTTCAAAGTTGGGGAAACTGACAGCTTGCTTTGTGGCATCCGTGAGATCTAATCTAACAATGATTTTGAATAAAAGTTTTATGATCTCTCTTTGCTCAGGACTGGCCATGGACTTTGGTAGAAGATCCAGTTGCTTAATGGTATAAAATAAAGCACTAGTCTAACATGCTAGCCGAATCTCTTAGTTTGACCCCCCTCCTTCCCCTCCTTCTGTCTCTCTTACTGCCCGATTCCCAGCCCTTCATAGCTCGAGTGAAGTCTACCCACCTCAAGCATGGGAGTGTGTGTGCGTGTCTGTGTGTGTCATGGCACGGCAGCATGTGATAAAAGAACCAATAAAGGGGCACTTTTATGACAAGCGGACTCCCACAAAGGGCTACGGTCGGCGGGGCCCCCTTGCCTCTTCTTATTAATGCGTCAGCTCTGTGCAAGAGTCGGTGCCAAAGACATATTTCAATCCCCGATCAAACCCCTCCACTACACCCCCCCCCCCCTTCAACAAATAACGCTGTTTTGAAAATGATTTCCAGGGTGCTGTCGGTTCCCATAGCGATGACATTAAATGAAAAGAACAGAAGGAAGGAGGGAAAAATTATAGCGGGTGATAAAGAAGCGTTAGTATAGGATGACACGCTGACTCTTTCAACGGTCAGCCTTCCGTATTCAGTGAGCCGAACGTGGCATTTCTAACAAGTTAGCAACAAGTGCATGTTACGAGCACAGTAACACACCGGCTTTTACATTCACGAACAATGGAGGACATTTGAAGACAGTGAAACCTGAAGCCTCATAAACCTGTTCATACTTGCAGCTTTTTAAAAATGTTTTGCTGTTGTTGAATGTCAACGGCGTGTCATTGTGTTATGGTGGTTCATTGTCTTCTCATATTTAAGGTCTTGCCAGGCAAAAAGAAATGATTAAAAAAAACAAAACAAACAAACCTGTAAACACACATGTGGATGAACACTAATGTGGATGCAAATCTCATTTGAAATTTGATCTGGCTGTTGATTGACACAGTTTTACAACTGTCCTTAGACTTCCATTGTAAATGAGATTTGAGTCAGTGGGTTTGAGTTTTTGTTCTTTCCATTGAAAGCACAATTAAATGTGTCAGTTACTTTTGTGGTAATCTCATAAATGCTGCATAATCATTGGCTAGAGATTAGATGGAAAAGCTCTAGAGTATCCCTTTAACTTGTAATTTCTTCTTACTTTTCTCTCAGTTTCTCTCTAAGGCTTCGTCAGGAACAGTCTATACCATGACCGATCAAAATCCGAAATCAGAACCAGAACCATATACGCTCGAAAATAAAAGCTTTGTCACATCACTAGTGAGGTTTGAGATGTTTATTTGTGGTGAACCAGTGATTAGAAACAGGTGTGTGTGATTAGAAGTCCGGGGAGAAAGCGAGATAACAGGTCATGTGACAGATCAAGGCGGTAAACTTTGTAGCAAAGGATTCTGGGAAATGGAGTCTGTGTTTACAGATGGGGTTGACCTGACAAGCTGGATTCAGTTTGTAGCAAGGAAGCTGTAAGAAAATGTACGAATGCTAATATTAACTAGAACTTAAACTTTTTATACCAAACCATTTTTTTTAATTAGATATAATGATATTATATAATCACATATGGTCATTATGAGACTGAGATTGCAGTGCAGAGATTCTATCACTAAGGGCTGTTCATATCCTTGGAAATGAATCATTTCTATGGAAACACTATTAACTACACTATTTACTATGCAGTCAATACTAGAAAATCCACACATTGTATCCCTTACTACTTTAAACATGGAGCCAGAAAACTGAGTTCTCCACTGGTTACAAAGACATGAAGACAGAAGCTCATATTTTCCATAATTCTGACATGATGTAACACTTTTATACCACAGTGCTGTTGAATTCTCAATTGATCAGAAGGCGTCGACTGATTTTCTATAGCAGCACGAATCTAACACTTTATCGTTTCTATAGTAACAGCGAGTTCACAGGGACTTGTATGGTGGACACTCCACGTAAACTGATAAAAAGATGTGTGAAATTGTTGATAGGGTGTTTTTCCATGAGGCGAACTGTTTTTTTAACATTCCTGGAAGGAGTCTCCAGTGTCAGTTAAAGCTGAGACACAAGAAAGTCTTCAAGAAAGTCATGATTTCTCTGTAATATGACGAGCCGAGTTTTTAAGAAAGAAAAAATAAATTATAACAGGAACTAACTTGTTTGGTGGATGTTCCACAATATGAAATGTAACTATAAATGAATAAAAACTATGTGTTGTTCTTTAATAAATAAGGAAATGTCATAGTTGGGGAATTGCTGTGGTGTAAAAGGAATAAACACTTCAGGATGCGCTGTTATTTAAAAAAAAAATATTAAACATCATGGTTGCAACAGTATTAGTAAACACCTTGGCATCCTGAACTCAACTTTCTTATTCAGTTACATTTATGGCATTTGGCAGACACCCTTATCCAGAGCAACTTACATTTATTATTTCATTTATACATCTGAGCAATTGAGGGTTAAGAGCCTTGCTCAAGGGCCCAACAGTGGCAGCTTGGCAGTGCTGGGATTTGAAGTCACAACCTTCTGACCAGTAGCCTAACGTCTTAACCACTGAGCTACCACTGCCCTATTGTTACATGAGTAACTCAATACCCACAATTAATTTGAATGCCAAAATACATAACGGCATTGACAGTTGTATAATTGTATTAACGCTGCATGGTGGAAATGTCGTAAACGTCCTGGTCGACGTTTAATACTAAAATGATGTTCTAAAGTGTGGACCAGGCATGAGAAAAAGAAAGTAAGAAACTATGGAGACGCTCATACATCCTTCTTTGGGTCATTAACCATGTATCACACTCCAGACTGTGTGGAATGTAGCACACAATGACATTCACTAGAGGCTCTTCTCTGGTGAAGTTGAGCTTTCCCACAATAATTTGTTCTGGTATATTAATGCTCATGTGGAGTTTAAACTCACAGACATAATGTTTGGCCAGACATACACTCTCTCTCTCTCTCTCTCTCTCTCTCTCTCAGAGTCTCTTAGGCAACGATCCAAGCCAGCCGTAGGGGCGTAGTGCAATAATTTGTTCAGCATTCTTCTAACGTCTTACTCACAGTTATGATTTGTATTGTGTGAGAGAGGGACAACGAAGCACAGTGCTGCGGAGATGAAAAGGCAGAAGTATTTTGTCATTCATTGGCCCAGCGCCAGAACGGAGGACCCCTCTGTAGAGGCTTTCAGCGATGTGGCGCTTTTTATATAATTACCATTTTCATTGGATTTTTATTTCATGCCAACAAAAGGCCCATCTGCTGGGGGCCATGCTGTAGCAGGGGCCTGAGATTGGCCCGAGACAATACACACATGGGATCAAAGGGATTCATGTCCTGCACTCATACACACGTGAACATACACACCAATACACTTCCAACAAATCGTATTCATCCACGGACATTCTTTCAGTCGATCTCTTTTCCAAAGACTTTTCTTTAGTCACTTTTTTTCTGTACCAATATAAACCAATAGCTTGTAACAAAACAAGTATAAAGGTTCTGGCTGTAGCTTAAAGGAGCAATCATAGCATTGCTATACTTTAAGCTAATTGTCCTGCAGAGTTTAGCTCCAACCCTCATCAAACACACCTGATCTAGCTAACTAAGGTCTTCAGGATTACTAGAAAATTACAAGCAGGTTAGTTTGGAGGTTGGAGCTAAACTCTGCAGATCTGAAGAACCCTGTGAAAAATCCACGCTTCACTGTTGCCTATATAGACCTCATTGACAAGCATAAGCTACTGTCTGTTAACCATAAACATAATTTATGTAAAATACTGTTCATTTTTTAAAAGTTATTATTTATGCTTATATTACATCTGTTCATTTCTCAAAATGTACGAATAAAGTAGGTTTTCCCTGGATTTCAAACTCAAAACAACAGAATGCTACTATAGGGGACTCATTTCTGTGAAAATTTCAGGTTCGTATCTGGTCCTCCACCAGAGATATTCAACCTGAAGGTGAGGGGAATTTTATTTTAAAAAATTGCAATTTCTCACCCCATTAAAAAAAAAAAAAGAAGGAGTCTCAAACCTGAAATGTTCTGCATGCACACTATACTTACCTAGTTACCCCCTAAACAAATTAAGACTGAGACTCCGACCCTTCCCATTATAACTTGACCCTAAATGTGGAACTGTGAGCAATCTTAAGCATTACATTTGGACCAATGTGCAAAATGTTTATATACAGTACTGTGCAAAAGTTTTAGGCACCGTTTTTTTTTTTTTTTTTTTTAGTACAAACTTTGTTATAGATTTTTTTATTTCATGACTTCTACATTATCAAGTCAGTACAAAAAACATTTTAGATTCCCAAACATTAGTTTTCTAGCACAAAATTAAATGTTACAGAAAAATGTTTGTATGTCATTAAAGAAAGCAGCGTATTATGTAAGAGACACTTTTCAGACAAAAAAAAAAAAAAACACAATGAAGGCTGCTGGGTTTCGCTGCAAAAATAAGAAGCGAGTGCGAAAGTCAAAGTGTCCAGAAGAACTGTGTCTGGTTCTGCAAGATGCTCAATAAAACTTACCAGCTCATTTCCTTATAAAACTGCACTAATTGTACCGGAGACTACTATTTTTTATTTTTATTTATATTTTTTTGTCACACCAAATATTGATTCTGTTTCATTTACTACTGTTTACTGCTCTTTATGTATTTTTTTTAAAATGTAGACACATTTAATTTCATTATTTTGAAGGCATCTTTGCTCTAAAGCATTTCCTTTCATGTGCCTAAAACTTTTGCAGAGTACTGTATGTACATGTATCTTGTAATATGTCCTAGAGATCGGCTTTCTTGCTCCTCTTTGATCTCTTTAGAAACTCATACAAATTTGAACCAACAAAAAATTCATTTTATACCATATGCAAGTTTTATTTGTTCTTATGTCAAAACCCAGTGCTCCATCTATCTGTAGTCCAACTCAAGATAAACTCAAATTATTTTATTTCCTAAGTTTACTTTATTCATTCCTCTCTCAGGTTGTTTTCACCCTTTTTTTTTTTAAAACTCAGGGCCATTTGCTCTGACAGTTTGGTATATGTGCCTGCGAGTGGTCTAGAGAACCGGTGGCCTGGGGCCGTTGTGCGATCTCATCATGTGTGAAAGCTAACAGCTCTCAGCACCGCAGAATATGTAACAGGATTGGTTCAACTTGTCAAGTTACTTCCTGTTTCATGTTTTGTGATGCTGGGGAGAGGGTTGTTATGGTCGGTGGAGAAGAAGGAACGCCTTATTGATGTATAAAAACAGACTATCATAGCATACAAGCATGACGAAAAGTGTACAGCTCATGCTGGCATGCATGGCTAAAACCTCCTTATACGAGAACGGCTCCACGTTTGCTGGTATTCCTGGACGATGACATTTCATGCTTCCAAAAAGTGCCATTATTCACTGCTTGAGTCTTGATACCAAAGAAAAAATAATAATAACAGCAATCAGAAGAACCAGTTTTGCCATCCTGCGTGCACGAAAGTGAAGCGTGAAATTGAGCAATCAATCCAAGGAATTCATCTACGTGAAAACAAGCCTATGTTTATGAGCCCCGCTCACCAAACGATCCAAATCGGCCCTAGGTGCGGATTGGGGTAGTCGGGCCAAGTGTGAAAACGCTGTCGGTGAGACTCAGTAAAACAGCTAGATGACAATTTGCTGAGAAGCTGCTCTATGATCTGTATCAATCCACCTGATTGTAGAACTAGATTTCAGTAGCGTCTGACATTCCTGCTTGAGCGACATGCACGTGTGTACACATACACGTGGAAACATACGTGTAATACTTTCATTATAGCCCTTCCTGAACCATTAGTATTTACTCCTCTCTCTCTCTCTCTCTCTCTCTCTCTCTCTCTCTCTCTGGGGTTGTATATGTGAGGGTTATCAAGCGGTTCATTGAGAGGAGGCCTGCTCTCAGCAGGAGGCAGGTGAACAAAGTTAGTGTGAGGCGGCCTTCCTCTCACTGCTCTCGCTCACTGCTAATTAGCTCTGACCGGGTTTGTTTAAATCCTCAGAGAGAGTGAGCGAGGTTCAGATGGTGAGAGAGAGAGAGAGAGAGAGTTACACATATGTATACATTCTCCTCTCTGGTGGTCTCAGTTCATTTCCCCAGTCAGCGGGAATATTCACACACACACACACACACACACACACACACACACACACACGCTAGCAAGAATCGGTGTATGATAAAATCTAATAAGCTTTTTTCCATTTTCTTTTTTTTTCTATTTTATCCTTTCTTTTTTTGTCATCTGTCAACACCCGCCAACTTTGTTAGCAATATATTAAGTTGTTGTTGTTGTTTTTTTGTTCTTGTTAAACTAATTTCAAACTCCTAAGAAAGGAAAAGAAAAAAGGAAGAAAGAAAAGCAGAACATTTTGATTGGTGAAAAATGTTAAGAGGAGAGAAAAGAGAAGGAGAAAATGTTATACATACGGTATGTTCACAATATGCAGCAAAACAGGCAGAAGTTCATTGGAGGAAACGAAAAAAAGAAAAAAAAAAAAGAAAGGAAACCAAAGTTAATTGTGCATCTATGGTGCTGTTTTGCTAACATTTTTAAGTAGGGTGACCATACGTCCTCTTTTTCCCGGACATGTCCTCTTTTTCGGGCCTTAAAAAAGCGTCAGGCCGGGATTTCTAAATTTGTGGAAAATGTCCGGGATTCGGCTTTAGTTTCATTATGATGTGATTATGGTCTAATACCGCATCATGTGTGCGCATATTTGCATTGCTTTAACCCCTCTCTGTAATTCCCGCCTTCTTTGCACACCGATTGGTCGATTATAAAAGGCTTGCAGCAACTATTGGCCAAATTCCTGCCTCTCAACCATTAGCCTAGTCTCAGCGAGTGCACGAAGGTGAAGCGCTGTTCTGTACGGCATCCAAAAGTTGCTTGACAATAGCAGCAAGTGACAGCTGTCCCGAGTCGAAACAATGCCCACGGCCATATAAGGTCATTTTTAATTTCATGTTATCGCATTGCTTCGTATTACATGGCCATTCAAATGTGTAAATGATGGTAGAAGCTACACTCATGGCATCTAATATTTTATTTTATTCCATTGACATTCAAAAGAATGTAGGAAAAAAATGTAAAACGTGGGCAGAGTGAAACCAATTTTATTTATATATATTTATGTGATGCTAATAGTGCGTCTTTTTTCAGCGTATTGAAGTTTGCATTCATAGTGACACTGTTTTGAACGAGATTGAATCCCCCCCCTACGTCTTCTTTTTGGAAAACCAGAATATGATCACCCTATTTTTAAGCTAAGTTTTTTTCAAATGCTAATATAACTGTAGCATTTGCCATTTATCCATTTAAAGTGATAAATCGATCATTTCTTATCTACCGCGCAGAGTGGCTCGTCAAACAGGGCATTTTCTAACCTCCCTGCATTCTTTCCAGTGAAAGTGAGATGTTTAATGGCCGCTGACTCGAGCAAAAAAAAAAAAAAAAAAAGCAAGTTCGAGAAAAAGCGAAGCAAATTCCACATGAGCCTGTTTGCCTTCTCATCTCATCTCAGCTCATCTCTTAACCTTTCTCCCACATAAAGCAGGCATGTTAACGGTCAAGCAGGATTCGATTATCATGTGTCCATACCACTTCTTTCATTCTTATCACCACACTTCGCCTTGTAGCGCTAAAAAGGGGGTCCTTGTAAATTTTATTGCTGTTGTGTGTGTAAAAAAAAAAAAAAAAAGCTCCTGTGGAAGAGGCTGTAAAATAATGGAAAAGGGATCCAGACCCATCTCTCTTTCTCTGTCTCTCTTTCTCTTTCTCTGGCTGCTTTGCTCTATCTAGGTGTCTTTCTTCTCTTTATTTTTCAGCCACACACACACACACACACACACACACGCACACACTTACACACACACACACACACACACACACACACACACACACACTCACGCTCATGGTGCTTGGTGCTGTGGCCAGTCTGGTTCCAGTTAGACACTCATTAAGAAGATCTTACAGCTCCAGCAAATAGCTTCCTGTCCCGAGTGCTTAACTCCGCTGGTAGGAAATGTCCCGGGCCGTAAAGGGTGAAGCCGACTTCCTGAGCGTTTTTAAAAGTTAGCACCGAGGCCTTTGCCGCACGGTCCTACCCGCCACCTCGGCCAATCAAACGAGACCCTGCCTGACCTCCGGCCAATCAGACAGGACCTCGCCTGACCCACACGTGACACGGGCCGCTGGAACAGGTGGTGTCCATTTAGCGGCAGCGAGCCGGACTTGAAGAGAAAGAGAGCGGCTCTTTTTCTTTTTCTTTTATCACAAACTATGGCTGAGGGGAAAAAAGGAAAATGTCATTATCTCTACACAGTGTGTGATAAACACATATGGAGGGTATTTTTAGAAGAAAAGGGGAAACAGTGTTGCTAAAAGACGTCAAAGAGATCATATTCACTTGAGTAGCAAACCTTTGATATCTCTTTTTCTTTCATTTCATAGAGTATTTTCAGTGTCATAGAGACACATATCTATATTTCTTTAATCATTAACATATGCTATAATCTTCTACAGTATTGCATTCATAGAGCTACATGGCACCTGCAGAAGCCCCTCCTCACAACTGACATAAATCTACATAAACATTTATAGTCCAACAAGCTTTGGCTCTTTTTTTTTATTTCTACAAGTGACAGATTTTTGCTGAAATAAGAGCATCATAACACTTTTCAGGCTGACCTACTGTATGTTTGGACGCCATGACAACTGACTTTAGCTCCGTGCATTTTCTAGCATGTCAGAGCCACATAATGCTGATTATGTCAAACATCAAAATCAAACTCACTCGAATGAAACGATTAAATTAGAGTTTAATGCACAGTAAAATTAATTCTCAAGACCCAGAGAAAATATTCCCATGTTTTGATCCTCGTTCAGCAGGTCAGTGTTTGAGTCAGTGATTCATTTCGAGATTCATTCATCTCGCATTCAGTGGGTCAATGTTCGAGTCAGTGAATCGCTTTGGTCATGACAAACATTTGCTTCTCTATTGGTCAGTGTTTGAGTCATTGAATCATTTCAGTCATGACCAGGATTCATTCATCTCACATTCAGCAGGTCAGTTTTTGTTTCAGTGAGATTTGTGCAACTTGCGTTCAGAGTTGAGTCAGTTGAGTCAGTCAATTTTGGTCACGTCTGAGACTCGTTCCTCTTTCATTCAGCGGGTCAGTGTTTGAGTCAGTGAATCTTTTCGGTCATGAACGCAATTCCCTGTTCTCATGTCCAGCATGTCACTGTTCGAGTCAGTGAATCATTTTGGTCATGAATGTGATTTGCTGGTCTCACAGTGAATCTTTTTGGTCATGAAATCAATTCAGTTGGCTTACATTCTGTGGGTCAGTGTTTGATTCAGTGAATCTTTTCAGTCATGACTGGGGTCAGCGCTGGAGTCAGTGAATCTTTTTGGTCATGAACGCAATTCAGTTGGCACACATTCAGTGGGTCAGTGATTGATTCAGTGAATCTTTTCAGTCATGACCACAATTCTCTGTTCTCATGTCCAGCGTGTCAGTGTTCAAGTCAGTGAATCATTTTGGACATGAATGAGATTCGCTGGTCTCACATTCATCGGGTCGGTGCTGGAGTCATTGAATCTTTTCGGTCATTAACGCAATTCAGTTGGCTCACCTTCAGCGGATCAGTGATTGATTCAGTGAATCTTTTCAGTCATGACCACAATTCTCTATTCTCATGTCCAGCATGTCAGTGTTCGAGTCAGTGAATCTTACCGGTAATAAACGCAATTCATTCGGCTCACATTCAGCGGGTCAGTGTGGGATTCAGTGAACCTTTTCGTATGAGTCGGTGAATCTCTTTGGTCATGACCGAGATTTGCTGTTGACGCATTCAGCAAGGATCAAAATGTACTCCTTTCCCATTTAGCAGACCAGTTGAGTCAGTGAGTTCGGTGACTCATGTTTGTTCGTTTTGCGTGATTTCCAGCGTTTCAGTTAATGGAGTAGCAGCATCTGTTGGGATGGATGTGAAAAATAACATACATATGACCATATTACAAAATAACACACAATGGCAAAGATTATTAGCATTTTTGTTAACACAGTGGCGTGAACAAATTATGTAGTAAATTAATCTAAATGAGTCATTTAACCGAATGAATTGGTGAACGAATCTAAATGAATCATTTAAATGAACAGAACAAAAAGACTCACTAAATACATAAAAAAAATCACTTCTACATCACTTCACCAACGTACAAGAGTGCCCAAAGTCAGTTGTCATGACGCCTTAATGTAAACGTAAAGCGTTATAACACAATATTATATCTCTTGACTTGACATAAAACAGCAGAGATCTGTTGACATTAGTACATAATTAGTACTACCCTTAAGTACATTTTTATATTTTTTTTATCATTATATTGTATACTAAACACAGAATTGAACATCCCTTTCTCAGAGTATTTTTTTGTGAGACCCTCCCATCTTTCCCATCATGCATCTGGCCCTGTTGTACAGTAACAGTACATTTTCTCATGATGCCTCACCATCCACTACGCACGTCACGTATTACTCACTACAGACATGCATTAATATGAGTTAAGACATAATGAGTTAGACATAAATGTTTATCATTTTTAGTTTGTGCAGTCTGATGTGTCAGTATGTTCTGGACAAATGAGATACAAAACACATAGTCTGATGTATACACGTAAAAGTGAATAGTCATGAGTGGTTTCATGTTTTTCACGATAATTGCTTCCTGTATTTCTCAACATGAAATGCGAATATATATATATATTCTTAGATTGGTACAACTAGACAGGTCAGGACATTCACTTCTGGGTGAACTGATGAGGCTTATACATAAATTCACTTCACCCAGAGGGCAAGTTAAAGCTCTAATATGCTTGCCCAGTCCCATGTCATGCTTGCCTGGAAACCCAATTAACTAAAAAGCTAAAAAGTTGTAACTAAGGTCATTTAACATACGTTTGGCGAGAATTAATACGGGCTGTGGAAAATAAGTGAGTGTGTGAATCCCTGTGTGGAGCGACACAGTCTTTTTCCTGTCCTGATAATGTCTCTGGTGAGGAAGCATCATGTTTACGTCCTCGACATAATGGCAGAAAGGCTTTGTCTAACGTTTCGCTATGAGCTGTGATGTTCTTTTTGTCACACGTTATTTGTGTGTCTAACTAGCATATTCATTTTTGCTCAGTGAAATTTAAATGCAAGGTGACTGTATGTTGTGCTAGCATTAAAGTTATAACGTTTCCACTTCATTCTGATCCTGGAAAGATCGTATAGCGTACATTCAGTGAATTAATATAACTAGTACAATAGCTCCTACCATCAGCCAGTTGGTGTGTGTAAGGAAGCAGGGTTAGGGTTAGGGTTAGGGTTAGTGGATATGAGTGGATGTGAATTGTGCCACAGAGAAATAAATGAACTGATTGGGGTGTGTTGCGTTTACCAGAGGCCAAAAATTGGAATTTCCACCTGTTTTTGGGTTGTGTTCAGTGTTTTACTATTGAAAAACTTTAGTTGTGCCGTTCCGTTTTATCTCTGTACCAATGTTATTGTGGAGAGGTGTGAATTGTTTGCCCAGCAAGGGGCTCACACCCCTCCCATTTCCAATCGCCCTGCTCACCAGCAGCTAAACACAGAGTCGTGATACTCTACACACAGAAACCCAACAGTGTCCTGACTAATCTTATAACAGACTTGCAGCAATAAAATAATTCATTTGTTTATACTGATTGAAAATGTCACACAAGTCGATTTTCATTCTGCCGGCGGAAAGGAACACCGATAGAAAGGGTTAAAGACAAATAAATCAAATGAAAAGTTTTCTCTGAGAAAGTCAATAGGAAGAGATTTTCTTTCTCTGGATGTTGCTGGATCATCAGCTGAATCAACCTGCTTTTCCTCCAGGCAACTGTGAATGAAAAGTTGCTAGTCATTTTATCCAACCCGTAATTAAATGTAGTGAAATTCTGCCAGATTTCAAATCTTCAAACAATTAATTCATTCATACGTATAAGTCTAGATTAATGGAAGTTCAAAGGCGATCCAGACTAGGGTTCAAGTTCACGTGCTATCCTTAGCCAGAGGTAATTAAGTTTAAAATGTCTACTTTCTATGGTGCAAATCATAACTTCTTATGATGGTTACTATTATTTCTGACATCACATGAACACATAAGCTTTGATAATGTTCGCCTTTCACCGCACCGGGATATGGAGATGCAGAGAGGAAAGAGACCGAGCTCCAGCCATTCATCAGTGTCTCTAGTGTAAACACGGTCAGCTCCGTGCTGGAGATTAGCTCTGATGAAACCAAAACAAAGCCGGACATGTTGGATTTATTAGCACTGTTAGCGTTAGCGGCCTGGAGCCACCAGCACTTGGCGTTAGGAGGATAGAAGACGGACGCACGGCTTGTTTCCTCCATCCTGCTCAAGGCCAGGGACGGGATATTTGTGGAAAGGCTGAACAAACACTGATTGACCGCTATCTCCCCGGTTCCCATCGAAAAGAAAAGGAGGGAGTGTGAAACGAGCGAGCGCGATCGAGAGGCCTCGCTCCGGGGAACGCCGTCTGTCCCGATGGCCTCTTAGAGTTCTGGACCTCGCAAGACAGTGACGCCTCCCGAGGGAGCGGCTTTTAAAAACACTCATAAGGACGGTGTGTGTGTGTGTGTGTGTGTGTGTGTGTGTGTGGGTATGTGTGTGTGTGTGTGTGTGTGTGTGTGTGTGTCTCAGGGCGTCATGGCAACAGGGAAGTGTTTGGAGTGAATTTTATGGAGTCGGACGTCATTGCACAAAACTCAAGAAGCAGTAGGCACCATAATGAGAGTGCTATCTGTCTCTCAGCAGACACAAACACTTCAAAGCAAAAAGAAAGAAATAAATCTTGGGATGAATATTTTTACATGAACCAGACCAAAAAACTCAGAGGAAATCAGAAAATGTTATGTTATGTTATGTTATGTTATGTTATGTGGAAATGGATAAAATAGATCTTGTTTTTGAAAAGAACACACCTACCAGGTAAAAATGTGAGAAAATCATTGTCTTAACCTTAAGCAATTCATTTGTAGGCTTCTACCATTGTAATTCCAAAAGAAAGCAATGCAAAACATATGTTGTTTTTGTTGTTGTTGTTGTTTTTTGTTTGTTTGTTGTTTTTTTTTTCTTTCAGGACATCCCAGTATAATTTAATAGTTTAAATTAAATTTCGTAATAATTCAATTCAATTTTATTTGTATAGACAACAAAAAAGCGGCTTTACAGAAATCTGGATGTAGATTTAGATCCCTAATGAACGAACCAGTGGCGACAGTGGAGAGGAAAATCTCAGCTTCATCGTTTTGAGCAAATGCTTAATGTATAATTATTTCAGCATATATATATATATATATATATATATATATATATATATATATATATATATATATATATATATATATATATATATATACAGGTGCATCTCAATAAATAAGAATGTCGTGGAAAAGTTCATTTATTTCAGTAATTCAACTCAAATTGTGAAACTCGTGTATTAAATAAATTCAGTGCACACAGACTGAAGTAGTTTAAGTCTTTGGTTCTTTTAATTGTGATGATTTTGGCTCACATTTAACAAAAACCCACCAATTCACTATCTCAACAAATTAGAATATGGTGACATGCCAATCAGCTAATCAACTCAAAACACCTGCAAAGGTTTCCTGAGCCTTCAAAATGGTCTCTCAGTTTGGTTCACTAGGCTACACAATCATGGGGAAGACTGCTGATCTGACAGTTGTCCAGAAGACAATCATTGACACCCTTCACAAGGAGGGTAAGCCACAAACATTCATTGCCAAAGAAGCTGGCTGTTCACAGAGTGCTGTATCCAAGCATGTTAACAGAAAGTTGAGTGGAAGGAAAAAGTGTGGAAGAAAAAGATGCACAACCAACCGAGAGAACCGCAGCCTTATGAGGATTGTCAATCAAAATCGATTCAAGAATTTGAGTGAACTTCACAAGGAATGGACTGAGGCTGGGGTCAAGGCATCAAGAGCCACCACACACAGACGTGTCAAGCAATTTGGCTACAGTTGTCGTATTCCTCTTGTTAAGTCACTCCTGAACCACAGACAACATCAAAGGCGTCTTACCTGGGCTAAGGAGAAGAAGAACTGGACTGTTGCCCAGTGGTCCAAAGTCCTCTTTTCAGATGAGAGCAAGTTTTGTATTTTTCAGCAGGATTTGGCACCTGCCCACACTGCCAAAAGCACCAAAAGCACCAAAAGTTGGTTAAATGATCATGGTGTTGGTGTGCTTGACTGGCCAGCAAACTCACCAGACCTGAACCCCATAGAGAATCTATGGGGTATTGTCAAGAGGAAAATGAGAAACAAGAGACCAAAAAATGCAGATGAGCTGAAGGCCACTGTCAAAGAAACCTGGGCTTCCATACCACCTCAGCAGTGCCACAAATTGATCACCTCCATGCCACGCCGAATTGAGGCAGTAATTAAAGCAAAAGGAGCCCCTAGCAAGTATTGAGTACATGTACAGTAAATGAACATACTTTCCAGAAGGCCAACAATTCACTAAAAATGGTTTTTTTATTGGTCTTATGAAGTATTCTAATTTGTTGAGATAGTGAATTGGTGGGTTTTTATTAAATGTGAGCCAAAATCATCACAATTAAAAGAACCAAAGACTTAAACTACTTGAGTCTGTGTGCATTGAATTTATTTAATACACGAGTTTCACAATTTGAGTTGAATTACTGAAATGAATGAACTTTTCCACGACATTCTAATTTATTGAGATGCACCTGTATATGTTAAAAGAGAGTCTTTCCATTATGTTGAGAACACATGAAAAAATGAAAAATGATTTGTGTTGTTTCTGATTTGTGTCATGGATTTTGTAAAGCAACCTTGAGTTAGAGAAAGGCACGATGTAAATAAAACATTATTATTATTATCATTGTTGTTGTTGTTAATTTGTACTTATTTGTGGGTCATTTCTCATTCTTCTTCATCCTCCTCCTCTTATTATTATTATTAGATGAGAATTTAATATTACCAAATCAGTACGTATTTAAAAACAATTAAAAATGTGATATATAATTCAGATCAATATGAAGATTTACTACCATCTGTTTGAAATCATTTAAAGCTGTAAAATAAAATCAATATAATTTAGTTTGTCATATCTATCCTTATAGATAGATAGATAGATTATCCATTTCCTAAAAATGGAAGAAACTAAAACTATACATTGAGTGTTTTGACTTCATTTGGGCAATGTTGATAAATAAACATATATAATTGTTTACTGATTTAAATAACGGCACTGAGATTATATGAAGTCATACTGCACTGTATTTTCCGACTAAAACACCATTTGTCAGGTTTATTTACTCAACACTGACACATACTGTACACAGTTTGCTTTAACATCTCATTTTTGTAGCTGCTATCAAACACAGCTATCAATTATCAGATAGCAACTGCTAGGGTGTTGATGAAGTTGACACCACGCGGCACGACATCTGCCATCTGTATACACATCTGGTTGCTTTATTTATTTTTAATTTTTTTCAAAAATGAAAAATTGAGACGATTAAATGACGCACCATCACAATACGATGTAAAGCCTTTCATAGAAATGCATGTGTTCTTAAAAACAACAGTGCATGTATTTTTTATTAATTTTTTTGTATATTGTGCATAAAAAAGTCAACCAGATCAGTAAAAGGATCTCTACCTGGAATGGCGCAAAATCCCGGCCGTGTCCATGCGAGCGAACAGGAACTAGCAGTCAGAGTAGCTTTGTTCTAATTCTTAGCCAATCTACAGATAGCAACACTCCCATGGACAGCGGCCACTCGATAAACCCACAGATAAACTCTGTTGTTGTGTGTTTTCTGATCTTTTTGCTTTCTGATTGTGTGTGCGCTTGGATTTTTGTACATTTGGTCTGTATGCTGATTTACAGACATGTATACACTAGACATATATGTTATGCATGACCTATTTATATTTATCCACATATTCAAGTGAGTGTTCTTAGGGATGATGGGTTTTTGACAGCGGAGGTTGTGTCCTTGCTTCTTACCGTTTATGACCAGCACACACACACACACACACACACACACACACACACACACACACACATATATATACACAAATAGACACTGGGCTCTCTGAGAGCTGGATGATAGTAGATTGCTCGCCTCTACAGATTGAACAGTAAAAGGTCCCTCTTGAGCGCAAACAGGTTTGGGGACACATATGGTCAAGTTGTTGAATTTGAGTGAAATTCATAACCCTGTGTGTCTTTTGTGTGTTTCCAGAAGAACCTTGTTATGAGTTATTGCACCCTTTAGCCTTCAGCCTTGTCCACTGTTTATTATTTATCATTTCGTTTTCATGAACACTACTCCGTTAGGTTGAACTCTTTCAGGCTAGTGCTTTAGAACTGACATAAGACCTCTTTTCCGGTTTCTCACATTATTTATCACGTTAAAATAAAAGTCTGATGTTTTATGTGGGAAGCAGAACTTTGACCGCATCTGAATTATTTGCAGTCTTGCTTATAATAACCACTAAATGAGGAGACAGGAAGCAACACCTACATTAACATTTATGGCATTTGGTAGACGCCCTGATCCAGAGCGATTTGCATTTATCTCATTTATATAACTGGGCAGTTGAGGGTTAAGGGCCTCGCTCAAGGGCCCTTTACCTGGTAGTGAAGTGTTGGGATTTGAATTCACGACCTTCCGATCTGTAGTCTGTCTCAACCTCTGAGCTACCACTGCCCTTCTAATGTGACAGTGATGATGTTTACCGTCTGGGAGATTTACACCACATCACCTAAGTCCATTTTGTCAACAGATTAACTTCCCTAAACATCCCAACCAAAATTCCCAACCTGAACCTCACTTGCATCCGTTTATTCCCAGCTCTCCACAATGCGGACACTATTTTTAGGGGTCAGGGTTAGAATTAATATATAGTTAAAAGGTGTGCTAAAGCATGTTACTGTGATTTTAGATCAACTCCTCTCAATTCCCTTTTAAAACCCAGTGACATGTTAAATACAGGTAGATTTTAGACATTTTGCGTCAATATTTTATTGGCAGGCTAGCTTACATATCTTATATCACTTTATATATATTTACATAAATATACATAGTTACATATTATTGCATATAAAACTGCTGTTTATTTTTCAAGGAGATGCTGCCTGTTGCAGTTTTAGACCTTTATAACAAAACACTGTACTCATATATGCTGCAAAATCATATCATAACTTCTAGTTTTCTCAAAATAAATCAATGAGAAGTCGCCACACTGTCAGCTCCTTAATTATCTAATGCTAGAGGCTGCCAAATAAATATAATCGTGTGATGATCAAACAGTCGCAATAGGCTAAGGTTAGCAGTTCACCTACTCTAGATCCTTTGGGGCAATGAGTTTAAGTGTCCTCATTCTGACCACTGGTTCTTCTTCTTCTTCTTCTTCTTCTTCTTCTTCTTCTTCTTCTTCTTTTAAATAATGGCAGACACTTAACCCTAAGCTTCAAGTCTCTCCTATTCCCCTCTCAAGTATGATGACCCTGAAAAAAGTAAGAATCCAGCCACATCACTCTAGTTTGTTGTAATTTGTATAAATAAAGCTTAGTGTTGCATAAAACAACATTGAATGTGAAATGCGGCAGCAACCTGTAAAATTCCTACAAAGGAAATCAGTGACTTTTGTACAATTCCAACAAGGAAAATGTGCAGTTTTGGTACAATTCCAACAAAGTAAATGTGACTTTTGTGAAATTACAAAGAAAATCAGTGACTTTTATAAAATCCCAACGAAGAAAACTGTTCTGGAATTAAAACAAAGAGAATCAGCAACTTCTATAAAACTCCAACAAAGGACATCAGTGAATTCTTTACATTTGCAAAGGACATCAGTAACTAAGTTTTTTTCTCTATCTGTAAATTTGAACAGAAAATTTGAAACTTTTAAAAAATTCTAACAAAGAAAATCAGTGACTTCTGTAAAATTTCAACAGAGAACCTCAATGAGTTCTGTAAAATTCCAGTAAGAAAACCAGTGATTTCTGTAAAAAAATAAATAAATAAATAACAAAGAACTTTTGTGGTTTCTAAACAATACCAACAAAGAAAAAGTCAATGACATCTATATTACACACATGCAGTTACTAATGTGAAAGAAATTCAGTGGGCTGAACCGAATCATGAAGGCTGGTATTCTAGAATTAACTTACTGTCTGTTATCCACATAGATTTATCTTGACAGATCATACAGTTATTACATTTAATAGATTTTCTAACCTCTCTGGAATTTAAGAGGTGCTCAGAAGGTCAGTAGCTGTTTTCATCTCATCATCTATCATAGGCACTTAAAAGTGGACCATGCTCTCATTTGAATAAGAGAGTATACTGTGATATTTAAAGAAAAGAGAACGATAGAAAAGGAGATTGAGTCATTGACTCATCTCGAAATGCTCTTACACTCAGAGTGTAAAATAATTACATAAAGCATGCTGCACCATTCTCATCTCTTCCCCGAAGCAAACTGTGGATTAGTGCTTTGATTAATCACAGTTTAATCTAAGGACTGAAATTATCATTATTTCTTGTCAGCAGGGGGAAAAAAGGCTTTTTTTCAGATGAGGAAGATCGTGATTATTTTCCCCTCCCTCCCTCCCTCCCTCCCTCCCTCAGCTCTATACTTCATCGCGCCGAGAGGAGGATTGCAACTCAATTATCTTTGTGTCAGACGATTATCCGTGGGCTTAATTTAATCGTCATTACTCCCCCAGTCATATTTCAATTAAACACACAATCATAGTGTTAACACATACTTAAACCTGTTATTCCTGCAGTTAACGTCGCTCCTGATAGGTGCTGGGAGGCTAACAGATGTCATAATTATGCTCTTATTAAACATATTTCTCACTAGGAGTGGGCGCAGGGGAGTAAGGCAGGGTGAGAACATTACTCTAATGACAATATGCTTCGCTGCTTCTCTGGAAGGCTGTGCCAATCTGCCAGTCTCGCCTCACTCATTGTGCTTCCCTCTGACACGAAGATATTAGTTGCACAGCTAAGTAGGTTAATGCATTAGTAGATTACTGCACTCACTGACTTCACCTCAGTGTCACTGCGTGCCACCTCTGGGGGGTGGCAAGGTGATGTTCCCACTGTAGGAGGGGGATGAGTTCACACGCCTTATAATCAGGAAGTGAATCTTGAACAAATAACGTTTCAAGGAAATCATAATCAAGGAAATACAGGTGCATCTCAAAAAATTTTAATATCGTGGAAATGTTTTTTTTCCGCAATTTAATTCAAAAAGTGGAACTTTCATATATTCTAGATTCATTACACATAATGTAAAATATTCCTTTTTTTGTTTTAATCTTGATTATGACAGCTTACAGCTCCTGGAAATGAGATACTGGAAAAATCCAGTATCTCAAAAATATTAGAATAAAAAATTTATAATACAGAAATGTGGACCTGAGAAGACCTCAAAACCTTTTTACTCAAAACACCTTTTACTTAAAACACCGTTGCTCGGTGGTCCAAAGTCCTCTTTTCAGATGAAAGTAAATTCTTCATTTCATTTGGAAATCAAGGTCCCAGAGTCTGGAGGAAGAGTGGAGAGGCACAGAATCCACGTCTCTTGAAGTCCAGTGTGAAGTTTCCACAGTCAGTGATGATTTGGGGAGCCATGTCATCTGCTGGTTTTCATGTCCACTGTGTTTTCTCGAGTCGAGAGTCGATGCAGCGTCTACCAGGAGATCTTAGAGGACTTCATGCTTCCATCTGCTGACAAGCTTTATGGAGATGCTGATTTCCTTTTCCAGCAGGACTTGGTACCTGCCCACAGAGCCAAAACTACTAGCAACTGGTTTGCTGACCATGGTATTACTGTGCTTGATTGGCCAGCCGACTCGCCCGACCTGAATTTTGTCAAGAGGAAGATGAGAGACACCAGACCCAACAATATAGACGAGCTGAAGGCTGCTATCAAAGCAACCTGGGCTTCCATAATACCTCAGCAGTGCCACAGGCTGACAAAAAGAATGTTTAAAAACGCCACAGTTTTTGTATGGCAAACCGTCACAGTATGTCGAAATCATATTGACGTGATTCCTAACCATTTCACCAGTGAATAGATGATCATGAGAGAACACGCGCGCATAGCTTACTGT